>JAHDVE020000422.1:0-576351 GCA_022606495.2 Halesus radiatus
GCTTATTTTAAATCTGTTATTTTTGTACTTTATCATAATTATTGTTTTACTAGTGAATAATATCTGCTGTAATTCACTGCCTGGCAACTGCATTGCGACAATTACAGTCAACATTATTAAAACATTGTTCTTTTCAAAAGACAGTAATAATTTACAAAGCTTTCATCGTTTTTAAAAAACAAAGTTTACTCACATTTTTGTCAAACTTGACACAATATCTTTTTACATATTCCTAATTTAGTGTGAAAAACAGTTTATTTTTCATCTGCTCGCGGTTAGGCTGAAAATTGAAGGTTTTTGTTTAACTTTCCTTTTCATATAGAGCCTTTTTCAGTCTTTTTATCTAATATGATTTATGATATGATATTATTTAATTTATTTCGAGCCAAAACACCCTGAAAAATTAACAACGAAGCGTACCACGCAACGCCCTTGCCGCTCGCAGCGTCTGCATACAGATTCGAGAAATGACTTGAAATAGCATCAAGCCGAATTAGTTCGGATTTGTTTGGGTGTATTGCCCCATCCCATCTCAGATTGGCTCTGGAACTTAAATCATAATAATAATTTAATGTTGTGGATTCTGTGGGCTTCTAACGCATTACACGTTTCAAGTTGGCAGCCAATAAATAAATCGTACATCGCATTAACCCGAGTTTGGAATGTTATGACTTTATTTTCGAACGTCTCATAAATTCGGTTAGTAGTTTAGGAGTTATTAATTAGTAGTTGGTAGCAGACAGATACCTACTCTGATTAGTTATAGGTTTTAATTTTACATCGGTAAAATTGTTATATTTGGTTTAAAACAAATAAAATACTAGATATAAAATGTAAAATTTTATAACTAAATAAAATATCATACAAAAAGTTAACTTAGGCACATTGGTTCGCACGGTTTTCGTATTATTTTTATTTTGTTATTATCTATTTATTAATTGAAGAAAGCAATCACTTTGTGGCTTGACATTATAATTTTAATGAAACAATTTTTTTTTTAAACTATTTTAAGCCACTTTGTTTTGTACGTTCCTGAAGAAGGTTGAGTTCAACCGAAACCGGTCGATAATTCATAAACATAAATCATATAAAACAGCTTAAAACAAAAAATTTCTGTCTTTATTTATTGCTTTTTCCGTATCTTTTTTCTTATTGGACATTTATAAAAGATGGTAAAAATTGTATGGTTTCTTGGCTTATGACATCGTGATCTTGTACCGGTTGTGTTAACCTAGAAATATGTGACGGAAAAAGCTATGCATTTTAATTGGGCTAGAGGTTTTTTGTGGCTTCAGACTTTTTGATTTTATAACTTTTTTATCACCAGGAGGCGTCATTTACCAAAAAAATGGTACTATTTTTTTACTATGTTTTCGCAAGTGACCCCCAGATTATCCAAAAATAGAAAACCAGGAAATGGCTTTATTGAAATCATATTATGTCGTATTTTATTTTCCGCGCTTTTTTTATTTCAACTGCTCGTATATTTACCGAGTATTGGCTCATTACGTATGTTGCAATTTGCATATAATTATCAATAAATACCTAGAATAATAATTACTCGGATACCTGCAAGGTAAATAATACCACGGTTTTAATCTCGGAAATTCTGTTGAAAACGTACTTACCTAGTAAGTTTCATTTCGTGGAACTGATTTTTTTGATATGTAGGATCGGTTTCTTATTATTTTCAATTGACATAATGCTCGGTGTGTGTTTGTGTATGTCCATCGGTAATAATAATAATAACAAGCTAATGTTTGCAAAACCCATCCTTGAAATTGTGAGTATTCTTATGAATTCAGTCACGACTATCGTAGCTTCTTAGAAAATGTTTATGTGTTTTGTGCAAACAACTTAGTTTTTACAGTACTCCGTACATCGTGGAAACACTGTCTTGCAAGCGAATTACATGCACAAATAAGATTATTATTATTATTTAATTCCGGTTTTGTCGTTTTTGACCTTCAGTGTAGTATAATTATAATGAAATTAATCTTAAAAACAATCAAATAATGATGATCAATAATATAATAATACCACAACAATAATATGTTAACAGATCATCGCCATTGAAACGATAATTAGATAGGTACCTAATTCGGCACGGTTATTGTTTTGCTGTGTGTAAATATAGAACACCTTTGAGGGCAATGCTTAGAATCTTCAGTGTGATTTCTTACAAAGTATCCGTCGTTTCACAGGATATTCAATACCTAAATAATAGGAAATTGGATGATGTATGGTACTAACTATCAAGGAGTTGTAAACAATATTGAACTCCTTTTCGAACATCCGGTGGGATATTATACTGTAAGAAGAGATTAACAATTAAATCCCCTTTGAATAATTATTGTAACCATGTTTTTATATGCTCCCATATTGTGTGTTTGTTTAATTTCTAATAGAGTAGATAAACATATTATGCAGCGGTACTGTGGCAAGGATTAGGTACCCCAATTGGTCCTTGAAATTATCAAATATAATCATTTTATTTTAAAGACATAAAATAGTTGCTGTTTCATTCCGCTTCTTTTTGGCATTAGGGACCTAAACCTGCCTTTTCTATTCATCTACTTCTCCTAAGATATATAGTACAAATCTGCATGACAGTCTTGTAGTATATATCTATTATTGAATTCATACCAATTACACATGTGTTGACTCAAAGATGAAAACTATGACTGATTTTTTTTTTTACTTTTACTCTACTCTTTTAGCGTCATTTAAATACACCGATTTTTCACCGAATATTGAGCGATCTGCTAAAATATTTGAAAGTTTTTTTAGCAGGTCACTCATTATTAGTTAATAACGTTTCATCATAATGCACACGCGCTCGTGAACGGATAGAAAATATATATTTTTATCTTACAATCTCATGTGGCTTATTAAAATCTTCAATTTAATTAAACTGTTATATTTTCAATAACTTTTTCAGAAGTGCGCCCCTTTAATTTATTGCACCTTTAACAGTCAATTATTATAATTTCTGCAGCACTAACGTGTTTCGTGTAGGCATATTATTACTCATGTCAGTGTTTCTTCGTTCTGCATTTTGAATGGGATCGGTATTTCGGCCGTGTTGGTTGTGAGTTGCGTTATTTGTTTTTAACCATAAACGGTTAAGCCAAAGTCCCAACCGTTGGCATGAAATATCCAAGTCAAGCCTTCGGTAAACGAATAGATAGTATATTTTTTTTAGAAAATTTGATGTTTTAAGCGCTGGACCTTGATTGTGTCCACACCTCCCTTTAGACATTGATGGCACTTTTAATAAAGTTCTTCGATACACTAATCGCGTAAATTTTAACGGCAATGCCCATGTACGATTATATAGCGGCGCCAAACTGGAGAGGTTGCTCTTCGGAACGTATCATGAATTTAAACACTCAATATTTTTTTATTTGTTCATCAATTACCTATAACGCGCTTCTCCAAACATAGGTCTCTTAGGCTATCGTTCATATACGCTTATAAATTCATAGTTTTTTTATCATAATTAAATATATTACTTTCTATACTAATGATTAAACGTTCTTTATTTAACAGTAACAAAAAGGTGAAAACCTTTTGTACGTTGTGAAATTTGACGTAAAACGCTCCTAAAAGTTTAAATATCACATAAATTCAAATGTTTCTCAAAAAATACCACGACTACTACTTAACCCACCCACTTAGAGCGAATGGATGAAATGAAAATATATATTTTTTTAAAAAAGGTAAAAGTTTTGTAATTATTTGTGCAGTCTATGATAGATACGTTAACTCGCCTTACGGCTTTTCACATTATTTAATTCGTTGGCGCCATCATGCTCCACACGACTTACGGGCGCGGGCGGTGCGGCCCTGACCTGTCGCTAATTCGTGTATCGACCAGCCCCATCTCGCGAATTCTCTGTCAATGGTGCAAATATTATTTTAGTGTTATGGAATGGTTGCTGGGCGTTCTGACGCCTAAAGGTCACGCCTGCATTCGACCGACTTGTCTACTTTTTTTTATTATTTTGTTACCCATTTGGCAGCCTGATAACGTGATTCCAATTCCAGGTAAACTAATTAACTCGCTCTTTGTTGTCTGCTTGATGTAAAAAAAATCATTTCATTTGGTTCTGTCTACGATTAGTACATGTTGGGAATCATCCTCATTGCAAAACGTATACCCTTAAGAAGAACGGCTGCGCTGCCTGTTTCATTCATAACTTAATTTTGGACTTGAGGCCAATAATAATAATAATCGGATGATTTTTATAGCGCCGTTTTTGTGAAAAATCACCTCAAGGGCGCTGTACAAATCTTACAATACCCATCCAAACTGAATGATATATTTTTTTTTATTTAAAGGTTTAGTAAATATATAGTACGAATGAGAAGTTTTTTTATTTATTTTTGTTTTTAATTATGAAGTGTAAACCATGAAAAAAAATCAATTTTCGTAATTTTAAAGGCAACTTGGAAAATTATTTGCTGGTTTATTGTATTTAAAAATATATATATATATTATATTTGCTATGTAAATATGATTAATGTGAAAAAAAAAAGATTTTTTCGGGTCGATGTTTTAAATTATGTACGGCAAATTTGTGTTCCAACGTAAATTTGTCGTTTCAATTTAATTTATGGTCCGCCGTAATGCTTATTTTTATTTTATTTTTATTATAATTTTTTTTTTATTCTTCATTATATTTTCAGACGTAGTAAGTAGACGGTGTAAAACTTTTTTTTTTAAATCACCGCTAGCCCCCAAATAATTGTTAAAGGTGCCTCCAAAATGGCGAAAAATCAATTCCTTTAATACCTTTATTTCTTACTGTTAAACAAAAATAAATAAATCACTTCTAATCCGTACTAGATATTTACTATATTTTTATTGAACAAACGATCATTAGGTTTAGGTGAGTATTTTGGCCTCAAATCCAAAATTGAGTTCTTTGTGAAACAGGCCGCCCAGCCATTCCTTTTAAATGGTGGCACCTTCTGTTATAATATTAGTTGCCTTCTTATACGTGGCTAGTTTAAACTGGTGTATTCCGATTTATCGATTACTACGAATTCTTGTAACCGAAAAGCTTCCCTCTTATTTACTTTGCGGACGCAATCTGAAAAAAAATTTGCTCCGTGCGCTCATATCTGTCTGAGTTGATATTTGCGTGTCGTTTGTGGTGTATTTTTTAACAATCAGATAACGTTCGTCATTCATTCTGTTATTCACTCTTGGTATCTGGTTTAAAAATAATCGATAATTTCGCACACCACACATTTCATTTGGCAAATAGGTTACGTGAATTCCTGGAATGGTGTTAAGACATTTCACCCTTTTCATTCATACTTTGTAACGGGAAGAGCAGTGTTGAATAGTTCAGATACCAGAGAATCGTGAACGTTCGTGCAAACTGTACTCATAATTTTAGACACGAGCAAGTTATATAAATAAGGCCATCTACGATTTCGCTATTTACTTACCACTCATAAAACATTATTTTGGGCCCCTCGCTATTGCAGCGCTTCGCCCATGTTTCCGTTGCGAGTTGCATCCCCAAATGTGCCTTCCTCCTGGCGCACCTGGTCTCAATGATGCCTCGATAAGTGTAACCACTCCATGGTTCGAGTATAATTTCTTATGAAAGGATCAATTATAAGGAAAACAACCCTCGCACAAAATTAATGTGTATTGTTTAAAAATGTATTTTTTTTCTTCAAAAATTCTAAAGATCTCTATCTATTTATCTATTTTACATTTCCGATGCACAAAACGATGTAGATAGGTACTTGACCGTTTTCCTTCAATTCTTTGATATGGTTTATGTGAATTTTATTTCCAAAGTTTGTGGTCTCAATTTAGACCGATTTGCTTTGTTATTATTATTCTTTCTTAACCAGTGTTATTAAAAAAACACTATTCAAATCAATGCGAGTTTCATATTGACCGAGCGTTCAAATATTTTTGCATTGAATAAGGGTGTGAATAACGCTCGGAAGTGCAATGCAAAAAATACCATATGCAAAGGGACAGAAAAGTTTTTCATGGGATTTTAGAAAAATGCACGCACATTCTGAGCTCGTAAAGCTTGATGGGGATACCGTAAGCACAGAGGCTTTTATTCCAATGTGTTCAAACAAATTTATGGTAGAACATAGGATCTAAAGTATAAAATTATGGATTGGCTCTACAGATGTGTTTTAAAACCAAGTGTTATGTATATGGCATTAGTTTGGTGGAGTTAAATAATATTAAATATGGAGATGGTTACACTCAACCACGTACAGGGGAACTTGCAAAGGATCGAGTTCCAAGAAAACATCTCAAATCGCATCCATTGGAGCGCTGCTGTACGTTCATCCTCTAGGAAATACTGTTGGAAATGAACATTTCATTAACTCTAGAATGTGAACAAAGTGAAGGAACACCGATGCATGTATGGTGACAATATCTCGCATTGATAGGCAGACGGTTGAACTATCAAAAGATATATTATCTGATCAAGCGACCCCACCAGACACTATGTAATAATGAAAAACGTTGGCTCAGAGAGGAGGAAGCGCAACAAGGTGTAATACCCCAATAATGATAACCCTGGTGAACTTTATCGTTATTAGAGAGCACGGTGAACATTTTAGGAAGCTGTGTGAAGCAGCTAATAAGAGTCATATTTATGAAAAAGCATTTATGGTATTGGTATGTGTGCAATTCCGCCATTGTTCGAGAATATGTTAAAATATATGTTCAATAACTGCACCTAATGTCGAGTACCTACCTATTTTATTTTTATGGTTTCTCATTTCATATTATCATCACACGATCAGGTAACTCAAACTAAACCGTGTGAATGATTACTGTTCCCGCTGTGAGAGCAGAAATAACCAAATCATTATTCAACTCGTTGCCTACAGTTAACCACATTTTACAAATTCATTTTTATTAGCCATTCCATTATTTCCATCAGATGCTTCGTTTACCTACCAACTTCCACTGAACAGTCGTGAGAAGTTTTCTAATTAAGCTTTCGGATCATCGGAAGATGATAATCGTTTTAGTCGTTATACTTTAATTATGAAATGATAAATGGTTGCGTCCAATTACTTCAACAATGACACCTCTGTAGACGATTTAATTTATTTTTGTAAACAAAATACTACTGCGTTATCAGATTTCCCGCGATGCTTTTCTAATTCATTGCAACACGTGTGTGTAATATTTGAGTGCTTGGATTTTTCTTGCTAACTGTAAAGTGTAATCCGAATATGATTTCATCGTAAGTAAAGTTGAATGTCGGCGAGAACATTAAATTTACATAAACATGATTGATTTAGTTCAAACTGAATCTGAATTAGGGTTAGTGATAGAATTCAAGGAAATGAATGCCAACGCCAAGGTAACCAACCTACCTTTCGTATATCTCATTCATGACTTCTTCTTTTTAGCTTTTGCTATCGAAATTCAATTTTGCAACCTTGTTCAAATAAAGAATATAGGTTTTTGCACATTGACGCCTTTTCTACATAGTTTTTAGACACGAGTTTGGGTGACTTAGTCAGGAGTATAAATCCAGAACTCTTTATCTCCACCCTCTCTTCTTCTTCAAGCTTCACCCGTAATTTCGAAGCTTTTTTTGACATTTTATTTAATCACACTTCACACTGACAATTCTATCACACTTACAATAAAATAAATAAATCACAGCATACAAAAAACGTACAGTTCAGAGTAGTGTGAGAAGCGCACATTGCCGCACCCGATTTCTGCGTAATGGACACGCTTCGAAGTAAAATAAACAGCACTTGCGCGCGCAAATGCGTTTCATCGGAACTCAAAACATGAAAAATCGAGAGAACGATACCCACAAACATCTACATAAAGGTATAAATGAAAATCGACAATAAATACGCTCGCCGATTATAGCGAAAATGACAAATTCAAATATAATAAACCGAAGAATGTCCTACGAAAGGAATAATAAGAACCTGCACACAGCCGCAGTATAGTTTTTAAGTTTTACAAAATTTCCAATCACAATAATAGTAACCAAAAAGTAAATTATCTATGTGTTTAAGTAGTCTGTATGCAAAGTAAATTCAATGTTCAAAGAGTTCATTCAAGGGGCTATCTTATTTTTACTTTAAATTTGTTAATTGCTATTGGTTAATTCGTTGAACTCGATTCTACTTGTTTTTTTTTTAAATTTAAGGAATAATGTATATATATATATAATAATAAAAATATTTATTAGACATAATTAAGAACAGTGTTTATATGGTAATGTATTTAAGTACTAATTTTTATTGTTATTCATTTAAATAATCCTTTTAGTTTCCTTTTTTTCAAATTTTATACCTCCTTAATTGAGAAATTCTCGTGTTTAGGGAGGGAGTACTAATATTTATTGTTACACATTTAATAATTTTAACAGTAATACCATGAACTTGATTTTCTTAAAAAAAATTATTATTAAACTTATTTTCTTTCTGATAAATGAAATAAAAATTACTTTGTACTGACCACTTTATTAATATAATTATTAATGTACGTATCGACATGTTTCGAAATCGATGCTTTCTTTATCAGGAATATATAGAATACTAAAATATGATAATTTCAAGTAATAGACAAATGATAAGCATAGAAACAAATAGTTTGGATTTCTAAAACTCTGGTGATTTTGTATTATTTGCATTTATAGACATTACGAAATATTACAAATGAAATCGTGTTCACACCTGTTCTGCTGTCAACGTAGCTGTGTAGCTTAGAACACTCCAGCCTCCCAGATTTTCCTTGTTAAATCCCCAGCAGTTGAGGTCGGGGGATGAAAAGATTACACTTTACTAATGGGCCAGTAATCCCCCGCCGCCGGATTAATCCCCGGCCAAGGTGAGTCTCTACCCAAATAACAATACTCCCACAATTGGACCGTTCCAACGGGAATAATTTATTGTCCCAGGGATTATGATAGTTATCAGATCTGTTGAATATTCATGGTTTATGTGTAAAGTCAACCCACTTCTCAGTTTGTTCTGTATAAAAAAAAATATTTGGCTAATTTGGCAATCTCCTTATTAGCTTTGGTGTTTAAAATCGTTTTGGTTTCGTATAATATAACTCATACCCATAGATGATACAAAGCAGAGAGATGGGTCATGAACCATTATCGATGAAACCGCGCACACAAAAGTGTAACCAACCGCGCTGCCATGGTTAGTAAAAACACAGTAATTATCAAAATTAGTAAAAGTGTGTTGTTTATTGAAGGTCATCAGGCATCGAATTTCTTACGTTTTACATGAGACATAATTTAATATGACTCTTTTTTCATGTTTAAAAAAAGATGATATTGTTTTTGATGTTATTGCAATTTTATCGCTGTTGGTAAGTAAAATCGTGGTATTTTTATTTCGGTGAATATAAACACAGTTCCTACGTTGCATTTATACTTACATTTACGAGCATACTGTGTTTTTATCTACCATCTTGAAATACATTATCCCGCCACAGTGCTTCTCACTCCATGGTGGCGTTATTATGTATAACCTGAAAGTATAACTATAAAGTGAAATAACACAAAACTGCGCTATATAAATGCTTTGATATTATTATATTACACTTTCGACGTTTGAGTGAGATTTGTTCGTTGCAGTTTTCGTATTTCTGGTTTTTGTAAAACCTGTTTTATATATAAAATAAAGATTCAATAAGGTTGAATAAGGTTCAATATTGTTATACGAGTACTTATAAAAACAGAATAAGTTACACTTGTTTTTTTACTTTTTTTTTACTTTAACTCCACGCAGGATACCCTGGGAGGAAATAATTTCTCTCGGGCCTATATCATCTTTGAGTATTCTGTGTGGAGGGTCTTTTAGAGGATAGGAAGGAGTGAACATGGGTCTTGAAGAGACCCATTTTGTAGGATGGAGGAAACACAGAGGCCGGCAGATCATTCCACAGCCGAGCTATTGAATACAAGAACGAGTCGTAGAAGCGACCCGTTCTCATGTGACAAATGTCAACCGTGTGCAAAACTTACCACAATTACTTGATAAACGTTCACCATTGGAAAGTAATGCACATTTTCAACAGATATGTAATTTTTTGCAAACTTTATTGTATTGATAATATAGAATAAACTCGACCTTTCATTCTGAAGAATAGCTGTGGTAGTTACTTTGTTTTTACTAACCACGGCAGCGCGTTTACCCATACACTACAAGTATCTACGCACTTTATTTCTACCTACACACCAAAACGCATAACTTTCATTGGGTCCGCCACTTTGACCTTATCTTTGCTTGTGATACATGCATTTGTGGGTCCCTAGCATAAGTCCAAGATGTTTTCCGGGCCGTGCATCGTATATTACATATGGTCAGCGTTGCATTTTATTTTTTGCATCGTATTAAGTAATTGAATGACCATATGGATTAATAGATTACAATTCATTGTGTTCCACATAGAGATGTAATAAATATAGTATAAATATAGTCCATTCAAACGCGACTTCAAACCGTTTACCATTTCGTGACTTTACCGTTCGCTAGAGGTACGAAGTTGTCGGTTTTACCAAAGCTTCTTTTCCATACGTTTGGGTCATACGGGCATCTGGCATTCACAGCTTTCTAGATTATACTATCCAAGTGAACACACTTAATAAAAATCCGATGATATTTTCTTATTTTCCATTTTTTGTGAAATGTGTGTAGTTGACGGGCGCAATACGCACGCGCCACAGCCGCCCATTTGAAAACAAACCAAACATGGCGGCCGACACATTCCTCGCGCGGCCGCTCCGTGGGAAACGCTAAAATTTCAATCTGCGACCGCGGATTACAATAGCCCGCCAGCGGCGAGCGGCCGCAGCATCCAGGAGCGGACTTTTTGTATCGCTTTTGGCTCTTTGTCGTCAACACACTATCTTTTGCGAGAAGTCACTCGATGTCCATTAAGTAATTTATACTTAGTTTAATGAACACGCAATTTTTAGTAAAGACTAATTTATTTTTCTCTCAGAGTTTTTGAATAAGCTCTTTTGATTCTAAAGTACCTTCGCATAATATACCTACTTTTCTTTATGTTCATAAAACGTGTTTCTTCGATTCTGTTGAATCCACGAAGCAAGATAATCCGTTTCTAGTTAACTGTTTTTTTTTTTTTAATTTTTTGTGTTATTATATATTATAGATATTATTATACATCTGCAATGTTATTTGGATTTATGGATGGTTAGTACTTATTTTGCAATTTTTACTCTAATTAATAATTACAAAACTCCAAATGTATACCCTGTACACATCCGGTCCGGTACACTGTACCCTCAGTGGAGCTCGAGGAATTTTACAGCACTGCAAGGAAAGGGTTGTCCTGGGCTAGTTACTTTTAAAATGTGTTCATTTGTTTTGTACAAGTATCCCACTTGTTTTCTTCACGGTCGTGTTGTTCTTTCCTTGGTCCAGCCCAGCCTCCCGGTGCGGTGAGTTCACAACCCAGCGATTCCTGGAAAGCCGCCTCTTTGTGGCTGCCGATGCACCCTGCGTCGGCGGCGAATTCAGCAAACCAACCGCTCGTTAATTCTGACCTGCCCTGGACGAGCAAGCGAACTTCTCGGAATCAAGAAACCAATCTACCTACCAACTGTCCCAACACATATACCTACACTACATGCTTTACAACCACCACCCACGGGGTGATTCTTCTTCGATGAAAATATACCACTTAACAAGTTATACGACATGTCTATTTGTAAGTACATCACTCTATATAATATAGAACGGATTGAGCACAAGTTTCTTAAATATATACATTTTTAACTCAAAATTACAATGGAAAATATTAATCATGTACGTTTGATGAATCAATTGCATCGTATTACGCTGTCTGACAGGAGAGTAATGTTAGACCTAGTTGTATTATATAGAATCATTAGCAACCTAATTAACAGCCCTGCCATCCTCGCCACTATTAAATTAAATGTACCGACGTAGAACACAAGACAAACCGTAACTTTTATCTGTAACACTTACACAATCAGTCTCATCCATTAACCAATAGGATACATGATCTAGGCAACAGGTTTGGAGGTGTTGTTGATATATTTTCTGACTCCATTTATACAGTAAAGCGTCATCTATACCATCATTCTGCTGAATCCTACAATATGTAGTATTTTAGCGTGGGTAATGAACCGTTAATGATTTGTGTTTTAATATTGTTTTCGTTTTCTCTTTTATGTCTCTGTTAAACGTTTAAAAAAGATTATTCATTACTTTATGGTTTAGAATCTCTATGTACTTTTTTATGGCTCTTTATTTTATTTTCTAAAATACCTGTAAAAAGACCAGATCGGCATATAATCAAATAAATATATACATATTAAACTACTAGTGACTACGTCATTTTACCCGAAATTCAACACCCTTTTTTTCTTAATAAAGAATTTAACATAAACATTCATCAATGAATTTTGTACCTCGTCCAAGTTCTTTAACGACAGTTAATGGATATTCAAATCATATTCTTTGTACATCAATGTCATCAGTTTGTATTGAACTATTAGTTAATACCCAAGTTTCGACACCATTCATTTTCTAAATAAACAGTTAAAAAACATGAATCAGAAAATTTGATGTATTCATTGTCTTAATTTGTTATGGTTAAATGAACATTTAAACACTCGTGACAGCTCAAGAAATTGCAAAGTTGCGTTAACCTATAATATATATTTAATGGAAAAATTCTACCCAAGGGCACTTTATGTCTTTAATAATTAATTATGTAATCATATTCAATGTACATATTCTTGTAACCTACCCCAGGGCTAATGAATATCTTTGAAGTAATAAAAACTTTTCAAAATATTGAAAATATCTCACCCATACCTTTTACCTTCTGACTATTTATAAATCTAATTATGGGAATTTAATTGAGGATAATATCAAAAATTCTTAAAATTGAAAAATAATATCGATGAAATTGATGAAAAAAATAAGGTCTCAATAGATCAGTGGTTAGAGCGTTTTCCGGGTAAAAAAGACAGAGGTCCTGGGTTCGATTCCCAGATGCGACCGATACCTTTTTTCTGGTTCATGTTTCGTTTATTATTCCAGTAAATTGAATATTTATACATATAATTTGGAAAACTTATTGTGGCTCATAAACCTCATTCTAATATGTTTTTATTAATTGAAGATAATACACTTATATACCAACTATGCATAATGTTATTTTTTTAAGTTCTGTACACATAATCATTTAAATGTTAAAATATGTAAAAGCCCTTTGGGGCGTTAATAAATATTAACATCCCCCAAAATGAAACATGAAACCGAAAAAACACAGAAAGGAAAAATGTAACGGCAGCAGCTGGAACTCGAACCCAGGACCTCGTGGTCTATCCGGGACCTTGCGCTCTAATCCACTGAGCTTCAGCTACCCCAATCCGTTCCGTTATTTTTATCGGTATCATACTTCGATGTCTAACAACTGTTAATATTATCCTCAATTAATTCCCATCTAATTTTGGCTGACATGCTACCGTTATATTTATATTTTCTGTGTCTTTTCGGTTTCATGTTTCATTTTGTATTCAAAGGTTTAAAAAAAATAGTTTTGAATCAAATCAAAATATATTTTTTACAATTTATTTTTATTTTTTTCTCATGTATCAAAGGCTTTTACTTCGCACTATTTTAGTTACATGATGTATGCCACTTAGAAGATGATGTATGATTAGTGCCCATGCTGTGAGTGATTATAGCATGCAGTACGAGCTGACATATTGTGTGAAATATAAGCAATTGCAATGATCGAACGCAGTATTAAGCACGTGGGCATATGGGGAACAATAAAGTTTTCTGGCTTGAGTTCAGACTACAAAAACAAACAATTACAAAATAGATTTTCATACCTGACTTCATGAATCCCATGATCATCCACGCGGGCTCTGATTCTGGATTCCGCAAAAGCTCCAGTTTTTCTTATTAATGTTTAAATCTAAACCATAAAGCAGCAAACATATTTTGTGTTGAAGCAACAAAACTTTCGAAACCTTATGAAAATCGCACAACTTTTTCCGTCTGGAATTTCGAGGTCAATGCGACTGTTTTCATCTCGCACCGTCATTTTCCCCATGAAATGTAGCCTTTATTTCACAATTTTTTTTGTATGCACACTAAATTTCTTGTCTTATATTTTTAATTTCTTGTAAACAAAGTGTTGAAACCTACCGAGGAAAATAAACACCTGAGAAATCTTGGGAGGCGGCTAAAAGGGGGAACTATTTTTCAATTCCATACACAGAGCATACAAACACATGATAGCATAAAAAAATCGGCAGATTTGTTTTGAATCCACAATATCTACGTACAATATTGGTACAATAGCTACGACTGAATAACTGCCTCTGTAGTTAATTTTATTTGTTTATATAGTTTTAAACAAACAACTTGTTATTAACTTTTAAGTACTTTGTTTACACTACTGTTTTAATGTATAAATATAAACACATTTCGACATTGAAGCTATCCTCCTCAGGATCTATATGTCTATAGATATCGTCATCAATATACACAGTATATATACTATGTATTCTGACGAGGATAGCTTAGCTTTCAAAACATGTTGATATTTATATATTAAAAACGGTGATGTAAATAAACTACTTCTTATTAATTTATGAACATCGTTTTGGCTTATTACAAGTCTGGTATTAATAGTAAAATTACAATTAATTTATTGAAGCATGTATGTGTGGAAACAGTTTAGACTGTAATTAGCCAAAAAGATGTCCCGTAAAAATTAATGGGTATATTCAAGACACCACCAATGGTCGCAACCATTTACGGTAAGAACTTTGTGCTCTCGTGATGGCAGCCAATATGTAGAAAATAGTTGAAAAATAATATGAATAATTCTCAGGGGTAGTGTGAGATTGATAGAAATGACGTAATTCAACAAGGTATCGTTAGCTCAGTACGAGTGTCACTCGCGACAGTATATATTTTTTTCTGTTTCTTCTTCTGTTTTATATTTTCATTGATGTTATTTTCGATACTATCGTATCCGATACGAAATTATCACCCCAGCCAGGAGTGCTCCTATCCCGGTGCGACCGGTACACCAGGGGGCACTGTTTTGTTGGGACTTGGAACACGTCCTCTGTAGATGGGAAGGAGATTGGGTTAGGTTTCTCACTCACGACCGTATCTTTTTTTTTTTTCTGTTTCTTCTTCCGTTTCATATTTTCGATACTATCGTATCCGATACGAATGTATCACCCCAGACAGGAGTACTGCTGTCCCGGTGCGACCGGTACACCATGGGGCACTGTTTTGTTAGGACTTGGAACACGTCCTCTGTAGATGGGAAGGAGTTTGTGTTAGGTTTCTCAGTCATGACCGTATCTTTTTTTTATTTTCTATTTCTTCTTCCGTTTCATATTTTCAGTGATGTTATTTTGCATAATTAACTTATTATTCTATTACCCGAAAGAGGGATTTTTTTCCATTTCCGTTAGGACAATGCGGAGTGTCAGTTTAACAGGTCAACACCCTGTATTATTGTTTCATGCCTGCTTTATTTCACTCCTAGTATATTGCGCAGTTGTCGACCTCGTGGAGCCCGCCGGTTCAACGGAACGGAGGAGAGATTCATGGACCGAGAGCAGGAAACTGCGCACTGCATTCAATTGAAGATACGTCACTCCGGGACGAGTGCAAGCTTTTCCTAAGAGCTCACGAGATCTCTTTGGCTACATTCGTATATACAATCAATATTATTTGATTTGCTCATCCGATACTATACTTGGACTATATTTGGCATATGTGTACATCTAATTGAGCGGAAGAAGTTGCTCTGGGAAGACACTGCATGATCACAATATTGTTTTACAAACCCAACCTAACACAACCTTTCCTAACCTAACCTAGCGAACCTAACCTACCCGAACCTAACCTAGCTAACCTAACCTAACCCAACTTAATCTTTCCCAACCTATCCTAACCTAACCTAACCTAACCTAACCTAACCTAACCAAGCTAACCTAACCTAACCTAAACTAACCAACTCGTAAAATATATTTATATCTATAGAGACTTTCTAAGGAGTACATTATGTTATAAAATCATGAACGACCTCATTACGAGTGAGGAGATCAGAAAACAAATCATTTCAGTTGCCCAATGAGCAATGTTGTAAAACGAAAATAGTTTTAGTTGAATAAACATTTTTTTTCGTTTCCATTTTCTGGAAACTGAAATGTTCAAGAATTACAAGATAAATAATAATTTTTCCTGAAATACACCTGATCTCAAATTGTTTTTTTCTGGAAACAACACAAAATAATAAAGTATCCATATAAACCCAAACGCAAAGCCGCGTGGGCATCCACCTACCTTTTATTTATAATATCAAGGTTGCTTCAGTATAAAAGACAGCCTAGCGGTATATTGTTTAAGGGAATTTAATTTATATTACGATAAATTTTAGTGCGCCTGCATAAACACTGCAGTACGTCATTATTTCGAATTCAATTAATCTTGAATATTGGCTGTCCGCGTGACGTAATTACAAAACCTATACCATTTCGTTCACTGTGATGACTCTAATAGAGTAGTCATTTTTTCAAAATCAGTTACAAAGTCAGTACTTATTATAGAATAGCTTTCGTTTGTGCAAAATCATGAAAATATCAAGTTTATTTTAGTGTACAGAAATTGACTGAAATTACAAGGACTTTATTAATGAGATTAAAAGATACGTAATGATATCAAAGTCTAGTGTAATACAGTGTTCCCACTAACTATGTCACCATTACTGAAATAGTATAGAATTTACAAATGATTTTACACAAACGAAAACTACTGATCGTATAGATTTGTATGTACTCGTATCAGGCGATGTATGAATGTGAATGAAACAAGGAGTGTGTGCCAAGACCGCCAATCGGCGGTCCATTCTATCTGCCTACCCCTGCGGAGAAACGAGATGATGGTTAGTTGGGTAGTTCGTTGGACTCGACTTTGTTATCATATTGTATCTTTCAATCTCATTAATAAAGTCTGCGATTTCAGTAAATTCCTTAGACTAGATATTTTCATAATTTTGAACAAACAAAAGCTACTCTATTACTGTACAGTCGTCACCGTGACTGAAGAGGTATAGGTTTTGTAAATACCCGTCTGGGTGACGAGGTTCGGGCGTAGGAAGTAGGAATCCGTCCTTAATAGGAGTGAACGGTATTTTATTATCCCGAACTTAGTCTGAGGCGGTCGGTGGTCTGGTAATGTTATTCTTGTTTTAGCGGCCGCCTGCGACTCTCCTCCCAAGTATGAACATATTACCGTCTCGGATTATTATTATTTTCGTCTCACTTTTCAATGTGACATTCATAATTCTCGATATTAGTCGGCGGCGAGCTTGTTCTTGTTTGGTTTTGGTTTGGCCGCCTCAAATCGCAGAAAGCCTTTATTACTTCTTCTTTCATTTTTTTTTTACTTTTTCCTTTTCTGATGCCAACTTGTTTGCGCTTCTTGGGAATTTTGTCATCTCTTGCAAATGAAGTGCGAGATTTAAATTTAGCATGCGCCGTTGTTTGTGCCTTCCACGTAACTTTATTCAATACCGAGTTCGAAAACTTCCTTTCCCTCGAAAGATGACACGCTAACGTTTCCGTTAAAATTTTGTGTCATTTGTATTATTCGCTATTGAATTAATTTAAGGTAAATTACGTAATTTCCTTAAAACCTGAAATAATTTATTTTTTATTTGTCGTGCAATTAGAGTTGACCCAAACAACAAAACATAGGAATGTGTGTCTCGTTGCATTAGTATAACACTTCCTACAATCCTTCCTTGCTAAACGTCACTATGAAACATATATGTATTTTTTTTATTTCACCAATTTTTTAAAAATACTTTGTTTTGTTTACGCCGTGTATTTTTTTATATATGAATACCGCACAAGAGTCCCAACTCCTCCCAACCGTCTGGAGACAGTTAGAATATGGCATCCCCAATTGGGAAATCTTGTGAGTAATAATTAATATTTTTTTTATTTTGTACCTAGCCACAAAATAAAAATATATTAATTATTAAGAATATGAAAGTCGCACAAATAATTTTAACATTTCTACTGGGAAACGATGAACAATACCATTAGAAATGATCCATTTTATAATTGTAAAAATGGAACCTCAGACGCAAAACTCAGAGTGTGAGCATCAGTAGCAAATATCTAGTTTTTTGTGTTTGTTTCGAGTATGGGGGTTACTAACCATGTTGTGTACATTATTTCGATACAATGAATCAGTACCCAATAACAATTTTGCTTGTTAAAGACCTTCCTTATAACGCTGGCTGACCCAAAAACATATACCTCAAGTAGGTCCAAAGTATAAATTTAAAAAGTTGTCTAATTTACCTCATATATATTCTTATGATTTTTTTCAACCTCATCATTCTGCCCTATAAAGAGTAAAGCAATCCAAGAATCTATGTAACGTTGGATGTCATTTTAGATACGGAAGGTTAACACCTTATGATTTGCGAGAGTTCTTGGAAAAGTTACCACCATGGGTTTTAATTATTCCCCGCATGGGGTAAAAAGAGAATGTTTGGAAATCTCCCATTGCCTTTCATAAACATTAATAATATAATTATTGCATAACTTACCTGCGCTTGTGGTCGAAATAGCTTTGCAGTCGTTTATATCGTAACAGCAGCATTCATTATGAAAGCGTTATTAATGATGTTAATTAATTATGATGCAAACACATCCCTGAACAAAAACACGTTTGGGTTGACTCTGAGCTTGACTAAATTGGGCACCTACATACAGAACAGGGCAGAAAGAACCGAAATTGAATAGAAATCTCGTCGCTAATGTAATGACCAATGACGCACGTATCATCCCCGGTATTAATTAACAGCAAAATCGAACCAGAATTAGAAATATTTTTGGGTAAGACCATTGATTAGGTGGGTAATCTGTGAAGTAAGTATGATCTATACCGATTTGAAAGAGAAATGATGTCGCCAATTTACACAAGACCTTTTGACTCCTAGGCCCCAGACAGGGCAGTGAAATTGATTACGTTTTCCGGAAAGATTTTTTTGTTTCTTTATTTAGATCACAAACAGTCGTTACAAATAAGTGTTTAAACAAAATAAATATGACGTATTCTAGACCAATTATCTTCCATTAAATGGATACCTACATTATGTTACACATAATAATAAAATAAAAAATATTGGATAGGTACACGGAAACATGAATACAGGTTTCGTATTATTAATAAATTCAAAGTGAACATGGTTGTAAGAAATAACAGTTTAGTTTTATAATAATAATGATAATGTTTTATTATAATAATAATAATAATAGTTGGATGACTTGTATAGCGCCGTTTTTGTGAAAAATCACCTCAAGGGCGCTGTACAAATATTTCTTAACTAATTATGTACAGACAGATACAGAAAAACATACTTACCTGGCAGGTCGCTTCAGATGAACACAGTTTTAGAAAAATTTAATTTAATTAGAGATGAAAGTTTTACATGGTTATTTGTTTCTCCTTTTCTATTGATGTTACATTTATTAGATGATCGGTGGCACAAGAAGAGTTGGTATTTATTGAATTATTGGTATTAATTTTTAGGACTGAAAAGTATTCATAAAATGAATTTTAGGACTCGAAAATATCTATAAAATTACTTTACTCGGCGTAAGAAGCTTTTAATAAATATTAACGTTTTTATTTATTTATTTTTTTTATTTTACACTTTGGATGTTTACAGTGTTGCGGGCTGTGGACGCATTTGCGCACCGATGCGTGAATTTTTAATTATATTTTTATTTTATTTAATGACTTTAGGTAAGTACTAACCGGCCAGCCTAGCTAAGCAATTTACAGGTGAATTTATGGATACGATTGTCTGAAAAGATGTGTTTTAAGTTTACTTCTGAATTCTGTTGAGTCTTTGATAATTCTTAAGTCATGCGGCAGTTCATTCCAGGCTTTAGGTCCTGACACTCCGAAAGCACGATCACCGAACTTAGTATTAGGTGTGCGCTTTGGTTCCTTCAACCTGCCGATAGCTGATGACGCTGCTGACCTAAGGGTGGACTGTCGTGAGTTGGTATTTTCGGGAATACACAGTTCTGATAAGTAAGCCGGAGCCATTCCGTTAAGTGACTTAAATACCATCCAGCAGAGCTTGAACTGGATTATGTGTTTTTTTGTATATTAAAATAATAAAAAATTATATCCTCATTGGGATTTCCCGTACTGAGGATTTCATTTACAAAATATTAAATTACATTATATTAAATTGATGAAAAAAATAAAAATAATTGTTAGGTGAGTTGTTTTAAGTGCAGTTGAGTGGTTTCGGTGTTAGTTTGTATTTGGTGTTAATATATTTTCTATTTCAGATCTACTTATGTAACGTATCCAGTCTTTTATTTGATTTTTAAATTTATTATGGTTGTTGTGATTTTTAAAGAATAGTGGGATTTTGTTGCAGAGTTTAGTACCATAGTATAAGAAGTTTTTTTGTCCAAATGTTGTGTTTGTGATTCCTTGTTGTATGCGTTTTTAACTCGATCTGAGATCTAGTGTTTCTAATATGTGTGATTGTTGTTTTTTTTTTTGTTTTTTGCATATATATTATTAAGAACAATTAATTAACAATAGATGACAGTAAAATATCACATAATTTAGAGTAGCAATTCAGTTAGCTTCATTTTATATAATTTAACATAAAATTAAAATTATTGTTAATTATTTTCAAAGCATTATTACGCCTATGAAGAGAACTGGCTTTTGAGTTTGGCGCAGGGGAACGTGTTAATAACAATATGAATACATAGTTAAACAAGATAAACTGGGTTAAAAGTAACGGATATTAAGTACTAGAAATTAGGTTGCATTAATAGATATAAACATGGCTTGTACTTTTAATAAAATACTGTTATTTTTTTTAGATTTTAATTAGTCGCGTAGTCCAAGTTACAATTGAAAATGTCTACGTCTCGTGGGTTTTCGAAAATGTTGTATCGATTTAACGAGAAGTAAGGAAAAATTGTGCTCACTTGTGGCACACGGATCATGAATATGGCTCACAATACATTTCTTCCAGTTTATCTCTTCAGTGGAGTGATAGATACGTTCAGTATCGCCATTCACAATTGACACTTTGCTTTAAATGGTGTTAGCCGTGTTTGGGGACCAGATATGAATAGCCAGGTACTTTTAAATCTTTCTCCACCCGTTTCCTTCCCTTCCCCATGCCCTCACCTCACAACATACCCCAATTGGGGTGCCATAGTCCTATTGTATCCGGACGGTCGGGAACAGTTGAAACTCTTGTGCGGTATTCACATTTTAAAAATCCATAAAATTAAATGATTCTAACATAGTGATAGAATTTATCAAACCGACCATCGAGACTTAACCTAAAATAGTAACTGCCTTTGCCAGGATTTAAGCCATGTGCAATCAATACGAGATTTCTACCAGTAACTGACTTCATCTGGAATGTAACTAGAAAAATCAACCTTTTTGAACTATGACCAACCATTTTAACGGTTTTCGTATTCGTTACGAAATTTGAAACCAGGTCGGCGGCAAAAGGTAAAAGTACAGACAAGTATGCGACTCTCACTTCATCGGCTCAAATCTCGCCGCATAATAATATTTAATATCCAGAATGCATGGAACAAACGGCCGCCCTGTGAGTTGGTTTGTTGCGCCCATGTGGTAAACCGATAGAAATGTCTTCTGGGCGTGTCAGTGTGCCCGATGCGAGGACAATTTTCCCTTACTTCGGGCGAAATTGATCGAACATTTTTACTATATCGAAATTCTTAATCAGGTGATCTCAATTTCATTGACTTCTCTGAGGCCAAGTAGGCGAAAGGTCTTATTCAAATTGTTGACATCAGTTTTCTTCCAAATCAGTATAGGTACCGCAATTACAGTTTACCCAAACAATACATATATGTAGAGGTATACACTTCCAACGTATTGACATCTTTGCGAAACGTCACTGAGAAACAGCATTTTGCGTTGCTTACGCCTATTTATTGTTATTAGAGAAAAGGCGACAACAACTGATATGTGCGATGATCAATTTTGAACATTAAATTATGTTTGTTGTTTCGAGAAACTTGAAAGATTCATCAAAATTTCAATGCTAATATTCAAGTTCTATGAAAGCTTTATTCAAGGTCTGTTATTATTCAAGCACTGTGAAACAACTGGCCCATAATTTAATAATAACAAAACTTGAGAGGAATTTCACAGAATTTGAATATTAACTTTGAAATTTTGACGAAACGTTGAAATTCCCTGAAACAACGCCCGTACGGTTTCTTTTCTCTTTTAAAAGCGAAGTTGCTTTAATTTTCTCTTGAATTTTCTTTTTTGAAGTCGAATAACATGTTTGAAACATGCTGTATGCAAGAAATGCATCTTCATGGGTACTGTGTTCTACTCGCTCTCAATCGTCCGCGATACCTATACATTGACATTCATATCGGTAGATACAATCCTTCACATGTATTAGACCAAGATTACTTTTATAATAATGGTATTCTGTTAATTAGACCAAAAATATTCAAATCATTCATTCATGGGCACTGATCACATTTCTAGGGATTATCTGGTCAGTGGTTGGTTGGTTGTCTGGTTGGGTCGATGGGTGGTTGCGTCAGAAGGCTCGACGTGTTGATTCACACGCCGCCAACAACGGGCCTGTCCTTTCGCGTTTCGCGGGACCCAGAGAAAGTTTGACCGTGCGGGACAGGCGCCTTTCCCTCGACCTTAACCAACTAACTAAATGTGGTGGTGTTAAATCAGATTAAGAAACTAAGGGTTTTTGTATGGTTTGCCCTCATTGATTATGGGGTCTTGACGTCACCCCCTTATTAGGTATTTATCAAATAAGACATAAAAATGTCGTAATTACTCGTATCAGTGATGATTTTTCGAGGTACGTGAACATACGCCGCAAGAAAACGTGTACAGTGGTGCCTCACACAACGAACTTAATTCGTTCCAGGAGCAATCTCGTTATGCGAAAAGTTCGTTATGTGAAACGCGTTTTCCCATAACAATACATGTTAAAAAAAATAATTCGTTCTGTAGCATAAAATATGGTAAGATGACATAAAAAAAAGATAAATTTTTTGTTATTATTTTTATTTAGATACATCTAAAAACATAATGAAAAAAACACACATTTTTTAATTTTAAGAAATAATCGAATCTTGCACATCTTCATCCATTTTCCGCTTTTTGGCCGATGGTGCAGTGAAAAACCTGTCCAAAGTCGTTTGTTTCTCTCTTTTCTTCAACATCTGCCGGAAATAACGGACAAGAGTATCGGAGTACAGGTCGTTGATCCTGTTTGCTTCAGCGGAATCCGGATAGTGGGCATTGGTAAACTCCTGAACTGCGACTCCGACTTCGTTGTGTGAAGCGAAGTTCGTTGTGTGAAGCGAAGTTCGTTGTATGAATCGTGAAATGAACGAAAAGGAAGTTCGTTGTGTGCAGCGTTCGCTGTGCGAGGCGTTCGTTATGCGAGGCACCACTGTATATATATATTAACTTCTAATTCTTTTATTTTTAAATGTAAATTAATTCATTTAGGTATAGATATTTACATTATTAGTAACTTCTTATATCTTCGCTATACAAGCAAAAGTGATCATCTGCAAAAATGACGAAATTGAGATTATTGACTTTTTGGAATAGTATCAGCATAATGATTATCCGGTAAAAACATCCCGTTGGTCCGACTCTTCAAAAATGAACAACATTAAAAAAGGGACGCATTGATGTTTTGAACATGTAAAATGACTGGGCGACGACTCGAAAAAAATACCACTAACCAGATATTTATTTATTTTTAATATTTATTTATTCATTTCATTAGTTTGATATAATAAAAAGAATAAAAAAAATTGGGCTCCATAATGATATTTGTCACGGAAAATAGGTTATATCATTGCTTATAATAAATAATAATGATTTACAATTAACTTATTAAAGCTTTATATAATTTTTTTTTTAACTTAATATAAATGAAATTTAATAATTTAAGTTTTAAAATGACCTTGAACGCCTAAACAGCTGTCACAATAATAAACACTAAAAATACTTTCAGAACTAAGTAATAACATTATCAAATTTGCTTAACATTAAATTAAAAAATATATGTAATGGAGTTCTACGGATTAAACACAAAACAATTAATAGATGAATTCGCTTTATACGTATTTATATAATGCGTTACCTACGTTTTCGAAACTATTTAATGGATAATAATTATTATTGTATTATATTTAATGGACAAAAAATAGAATCAAAATAATAATCCCTCAACATAAAACATTATGTGTGTAACAAAGTAATGATTTATACGTATTGTCAAAATGTTGTAGATTTTAAATAAATTTCTTATAAATTTATTTAATTTAGAATGTACGAGTTTTCAACTTTCCATAATAAAGCACTTTTACTTTGCACGTGAAATTTTTTCTAGATATTCGTAAGTAAGTGTATTTCAGAATTTGCACTCGAGAGTGTTGTTTTTGAATTCTATGAAAATACGAGGGAATATAATCAATGTTTTTTTTGTGAACGGGAATCCCCTTTTACGCCTCAATTTGCAAGTCAGCACTCGATATCCTTAGCATGCTTACGTAGCCCCTCAATACGCCACTGCGCGCTGGGGTTTTTGCGCAATAACTTTGCATGGCGGATAATAATATGACTCCGCGAAGGTGTAGTATTGCATTGTTTGAGGCTGGTATACTATAGTGGGTAATGTAGAACCGGGTATGTATTATGTGTCACCTCAGCGCCGCTCCTAGAGGTGATCTAGTTACGCCGCGAGGAGGAGGGGTTTGTTTGTTTCGCCAATACGGCAGTCGCGTGACTGACTTTCCCATAAGATCTGATTTAATAAGAACATGTGAATGGTAAACAGTAATCAAAACTTTGCTTGTGTCGAATTGTGTACGTGCTATTTTTTATGTAGACTTTATTTGGCACTACTTGCAATACCTACCTACCGCACACTCTCGCTTTCTCTTTCTCTAGACAAGTGAAAGACCATTGTTACTTTCAATTTTGAAAATGTCAACACACGACGATTATGTAACTAAACTGAATATGATTTAAGATTTTCTCTGTCTGTACTACTCTATACTGTTTTGTTTGTGTTATTCAGTTGAGATTATTTGACATCCGGTATCTGCTCTGAAGATGTACACTAAATCTGGTGAAAATATTAGCTTAAAACAGAGGAGAAACTCCGCAAACTCGCAAAAATAACACACATTTTATGGTTTCTATAATTTGGTGTATATTTCATCAGCAAATAATGTGTTGTTTTTGTGACGTGTTAGTATTCCAACAAAAACATTGTCCTCAATCAAAAACCTTTAGAATTCCTAGGAGTTGACTACTGACCTCATTACATTAAAACGTCAGATTTTCCAACCAAGGTTACCTCAATCACGAAGTGCTTATGATTTTAAACATTTTGCAACACCGATTTCTATACCTAATTAATGATTGATGCTGCACCGTTTGTTTTGACGCGAGTTTCTACTTCGTCTTACTTGAAAAGTACACACTTTTAATGAGTCCCACTTTCGTTGCATTTTTCTGCATTTATTGGCAAATCAATTACTGATTTCTCATTTTTGGCATTTATTTGAACCGCAACGTAAGTGGTTTGAGTTACATAACTATACGTGCAGAAATAGCTAGGCCGCTATGTGGGTCATACATCTTTTGGCCTAGTTTTGTCAGTTTGTATGCCGCCTTGGCAAATATGGACAGCATTCACCTTTCACTGGCGGACTGATTAAACGGCTTGATGATCATTGAAATGTTTGCTAGTTTCGCCCGTTATGGGTCTGGTGTCATCATCATAGTTCGAGATTGTACCGCGGAGTTGCGCAATGAAAACATCAATCGGAATTACGCTGCAGAATGTACGCGGCCTTGCGGCATGAACGAATGAGAAAGTGTTGAGATTTCTTTTGATTTCGTGATGAAAATCTTAAGTACATATTTAGTACATATTTAGTACAACGAATAAATAAACATATTTAACACTAATTATTATCCGACTAATTCGGTCGTAAAATGCTTTTTTAATCATATCCTACCAATCTCACCTAAATAAGCAGCCATAGTTTAAGTCTCCGAATTAATAAAGTTTTAATTTTTTTCATTATCGTATTATTTTATTATAATGCACACTGCTTCTCAAAAGTATATAATTCTCAGTAAACTGCCCCTTGTTTTCTTGTTGAGTATCTTGAATTTTAATTCGGTTTTGTGATTTTACTGAGAGAGTTGATTCTTCAAACGATATTGTGAGGTGTCTGTTCGATTTATCATGTTATTAATACACCATTGGACTAATTTTGGATAAAAAGAGCTCACCCCAAACAAATAATTCATCAATTGTATAATATATGATGCGGTCTTACTATATTGGTACAACTCAGTAATATCATGAAGGTGGGCCCTGCGAATTTTCGAGTGTTTATTTTTATTTATTTAATTACGTATATAAACATTTGTTTTTGATGCTGACGTATTGCCCATCTCTCTAGGTGTGAAACGCTTGTGTTAAGATGGCATTTTTCATGGGTGGATATTCGGCTAGGTTATTATATACATATTATTACGAAAATGACAAATTGATTACAATTTAGTAATTTAAATTAAAAGCAGATTGAAAAGAATTTTGAAGCAGTTGAACTTCACTTAAAGAAATTATGATATATAAGAACATGATAATAGAAATACAAGCAAATGAGAATTAAGAAAAATACGCATATATAAATGTATACATGCATTGTATATATATATATACATAAGCACACATAAACATATACACATTATGAAATATGAATATGTTGTTACTATTTATTTTACTGCTGCTTTCTGAAATTCAAATAATTTTTTTTGTTAGGTATGTACTGTTTATTATATAAAATCAAGCAAGGCACAGATAATAAGATACTGTTAAGTCAATCAATATGGCTTTTCAACAGGTGCCTTTATATTATTATTTACGTTTGTTTTTTATACATTAAAATTTTCATCCTAATATCTACCGAATATCAATACGAAATATAAATTTTTCCACCCATTTTCAAATTGCACGGTTTTTGATATCTCTGTGTCTTATTATGTTCTTTCAAATTGATTATCAACATGGTATTTATAAATTACTGTTATTGCCAAGTTACCTGCGGAATCTTTTCTACTTCTGATGGAGGACTTAGCCAGCCGAGGAATTTACCTCACGGCCCCTGGGTAGGAATCATACGCGATGCCAACGCAGCCACTGACCGGTCTGATGGTAAACTAATTCTAATGAATACTTATTTAATTTGTTTTAGGCGTAGATGCCTATTTTTACTGCATCTGGAGGTTCCCGCAACCTCGCCGTGCATATTTTTGGGTGGACTCAACTATAATGTTGTGATTTCTTTGTGTTATATATTTATATCTATTAATTTTTGCCTTTAGCGGTTTTTTTACTATTCCGGAAGTTTAACTACTTACCTCAAGTTTTTGGTGTTTTTTTTTATTTTTTTTTATTGTATAATATTAATTATATACAGTGGGAACTTATACCCGCTAAGCCACTGCAAGTAGCTTGTCAGCAGGAGTTTATTTCAACAATATAATATAATACAACAATAAATTACAATCATCATACAAATGTAGGGCCAAATTATTATATTTAGGCGCATGCATGTTGTGATCAATGTACATAAGTTGAAAAAAAATTAAAAAGAAAAAATAATGGAAAAAGCATTACAGTTTTGTTATTGAGATACTAGAGTCCAATTTTATAACACCGATTTAAATAATATTATAAAAATGTCAATATCATAAAAAATATCAAAATTATAAAAGTACCAATATTATAAAAGTATCAATATTATAAAAATATCAATATTATAAAAACATCAATACTTTTAAAAATATCAACATTATAAAAACATTCATATTACAAAAATATAACTATTACGTAAATATCAGAAATATCAAAGCATCTGTAAGTATTAAATAGATTAAGAAATAAAAATTTAAAAGATATATACATAAAACAGCAGTACAGGTTGGTTACAATGAGGATAGACTTAAATATAATAGTAACACCGTAACAGTAAGTACACCAGATATCTAGGAGCTATACAACCATGGAGACCGTCATATTTGTTACCATCAATACACAAGGTTACTTTCCAAAAGCCAACACTTTAACATCAGTGAGAATTTCATCATAGGGCAATTGTTTTTTAAATTCGTACGGCAATTTGTTAAATATAAATGGTACAATGTATTCAAGGGTTCGTTGACCATATTTATTTTGAAATATTGGCACTATCATTCCTATATTTTGTGTGAAACGTGTATTGTGTACATGATCCACCACTGCCTTATACGGACTTTCAGATATATGTTGCAGTAGAATTTTATGCCACAAAATACCACGAACAGGTAATACATTAATTGATTTGTACATGATATCAATGTCTCGCCTTTGGTTAAAAACTGTTTTACTTACTAACAATTTTACCATGGCGTTTTGAATCAGCTGTAAATGTTTTATGTTGGTCTTACAGGAGTGTCCCCAAGAAGTTATACCATACCTTATAGTCGATTCTGCTAGAGACAAATAAATTAGTTTCATAGTTTTTATAGGCACGTATAATTTTATCTTGTGGAGTCTTCCTACAATGGCTCGAAGTCGCTTACAGAGGTTGGAAATTTGTACGTCCCATTTCATATTACAATCCACCGTAACACCTAGATACACGTACTGGTTGACTAATTCGATACTTGTACACGCGCAGAGCTGTTTGGTATTATTGTGAATGCAATTAAATGAATGGGATATGATTACAGGTGCCTCTCTGTACCTTGCATGCGGGGATCTTATATGCATCAATTTCGTTTTTTTAGCATTGATTATTAGACCAGAGTCATGTGACCATTTTAATAAAGAAATAAAGTCTACCTGTAACAATTTTATTGCAGTATTCAAATTTTCATGGGATATTATAAGTGCTGTATCATCAGCGTATACATAATGTTTAACAAACGAGAATATTTTGTTCATAAGTGATAAAAAGATAATATAGAGCGTTGGACCTAAAATTGACCCTTGTGGAACTCCTGTTTTGACATTTCTTCTTTTACTAAATTTGTCTGATATTTTTACCTGGATTTGGCGGTTGGTTAGAAAGTTTTTGAATAGTTTGAGAAAGTTTCCTCTTACCCCTATTGCCTCCAAAATATTTAACAATTTCATCGGGTCTATAGTATCAAATGCTTTTGAATTGTCTATAAACAGTACCAAAACATGTCTTTTATTATTCAGTTCATTATTTATATAGTTAGAGAAATCCTGAAGTAACATTTCAGTACTTTTTTTTTTTGAAAACCAAATTGATTAGGATCTATTAAAGAAAAGCACTCCAAGTATTTGCTGTTTTAAAGATATGTATTTTTCAAGAATCTTTTCTAGAGCGGGTAATATACTAATCGGTCTATAGTTTTCTATATCAGTATGTTTCCCATTTTTGTAAATAGGTCTGATAATACTACATTTGAGTTCATCTGGTATCACAGCTTGTGTTAAAATTGTGTTGATCAGATGGGTTAATATAGGACCCAAAATATCTGTGTCTTTTTATGTCAAACATTCGGATATTATTATTTATGTCGCGTGGGAATTTTCGGTACCTGTTTCTATGTAAGGTTTGTCTTCTCAAAGTGTTCAGGTATTACAGAGGAGTAGAATAGAGTCTAAGACAGATAGCGATGACGTCTTAGCGGTCCTATTCCCGTATTGTTTGCTCTAAGTGAGAGGCGGGATGCCGACTCGACGCCTAGTCGGCCTTACCGACGCCTGACGTCTGTGACATGGGACGCCCTCCCACATGGGACGTCATGATTATTGTGGCTTTTTTCGTTTTCCAGTTGAGGCATCTGGTAACTGAATACATTCCGCAAATTAGAGTGTATTGTTGGCTACAACCGACGTACGTGAAATTTTATTATTTTGTGGGAGTTATAATACTGTCTCCTTTTCTTGCTTAATTATAAAATACTAGGCTTACGATACTACCCGGCTTCGCCAGACATTCTGTTTGAAAAATTCGAAAGTTACAATGTGGCCTCTAGGCTTTGTTTTTGACAGTTTAACTCATATTTATACATAGCTCATGATGGAAATGACTTCGTTAGCTGAAAATATTAACGTTATACCAGAAATGTCAACTGTACTTCTTCGTATAGAATCGTCGACCTCTTAATAAGCACCTTTCCTCAGTATTTTACAGCTTTTTAACATGAAATGCTGTTGCGAAAACATTGAATTTACCCTTTATAACCAAATGACCCCACATAGAACATTTAGTATTGTGACAATGTTCGACAGTTTTTAGTTGGACATACATACAGATTTTTTTTAAATCGTTGTTTCTTTTATATAATGATTAAATATATGTTTTGCTTTTCATTCTTTACACAACTCTCAAGTAACTCTATTGAGAATTGTTCTTGTTCTGTATTCTCAAAACAATGTACGCATCACACTACGTGGAAGAATGATAATGATTGTATTTTGAAAAGACTATAAGGTCAGCTGTCGGCATACCAATCGGTCAGTAGGTTCCAAGTTCCAATAATGGCCGATTGCGTAACCGTCGTCCATTAGAACTGGAACACGCCGTTACCCACTGTATTCCGTATTGCACGGATCGACACCGTACAAATTCAGATCATTATGACTCCATATTCCCTTTCATTCCCAATTCTCAATACTAACCACGGGCGCTATTCCCGTTCTTTTTAAGGAAGATTGCTTACGTTTTTCCTTAGGGTTAAATACTTCTTGATTAACTGCGGAATTCCGGTGAGACATAGTAAAAAGATCCTAAATAGATTGTCAAGAGATTATTTGAAAGCACAAATTGACGATATATCTTCAAGTGATATAAGATTTTGAACTAAAACTTTTAAAAACAATTACATTATATTATAATTCATGTTGATACATTTTTATTTTATTTTTAATTACCAAGCCTTTTAACGAAGAATCACGTTTTATAAAAAAGGTACCTACCTCATTAGATAGTAATGACTTTTTTTGTCTCTAGTTCTAAAAGTGACATTTGAATTTGGGCTTGACGTGAATTGTCAAAGACTTCAACATCTATATAATGTTTAATAATGTTTACTAGCTAATTATGTTTATAGTAAATAATAACGTATTGAATTTTCCTCTTGTTAAAACATTGCAAATATTGAGTTTTTCTCTTGTTAAAACATCGCAAATATTGACATTTTTGGTGAATGTCGCTCGCTGAATTCAACTGACAGCTGTCATCCGAGACAATCGGAACCGCAGTTAAGTAAGAAGGGTTTAACACTAAGGAAAAAGTTAAGGAACCTTCCTTAAAAAGAACTGGAATAGCTCCCCAGATCTTCAACAAACTACATACCACCCACGGACAGACACTTTAAATACTACGTCACTAACCTTTATAATCACATTCCTATTTCATTGAAACAACCGGAAGAGATATTTTTACATTAACTCCACACACAGGAGGCCCTGGGAAAATATTTTCCCTCGGGGCCAAGTCATCTTTGGAGATGCTGTGTGCTGGGTCTTTTTGAGAAAAGGAAGGAGTGAACCTGGGTCTTGAATACGCCAACACATATAATCAAATAAAAGATTTCGGTCTGGATCAAAACGAAAGGTACACACACAACTTTCATTTTTTTTGCATATTCTGAAACCTTTTAAAATAACTAATACCCAGCAATACAAATACAACACTTAAAATGAAACATGTAACCACCTCAGTACAGGTTTTCACGAAACACTTTAAAATTTAAACAATTTACAGTGCCTACTCATCATTCCTACCTTACACTCCACATTTTTAATGTTATGTAATATTCTCTGTATTTACCTTATTTATTTAAAATATTTGTACTTAATTAAAATTCCTCTGCTACGCCGTAATGACTTAATCTCTTGATTCTGATCTGGATTCTCCCCGACTCGTCGTAATTCATCGGGTATTCAGTTTTCAAGCAAGCCGAGCGGAGCTAATGCTATGTTTTCATTATAAGCCATTACAGTAAAAAATGTAAATAGCTATTTAAATACGTAATATCGATAATCATCATATTATATCGAATGTCCCGAGTGAAAGGGTCGTAAGTGACAAATCGAAACTTCGCGAAAGAGAAAACGGTGAAAAATCTTTATGTACCTATAATAATAATTATTATTTTTTCTCATTCATGATTGGATTTTTTTTTGTATTGAACGTAAGTACAGTTGACATTTTTTTATGACACTCTGTTGTAGTTAAATGCATTGTTTTTTTTTTGTTTTAATGTCATATTATGTAGTTGAGAAACATGGCTGGTTGGCGAGATAGCTTAATACTTAGAGCGGACATCTGGATAGCGGAAGGTCCCGAGTTCAATTTCCTGTAGCTCCAAAAGAAAGTTTCTTGCTCTTTCTGATGCACGTAAATAAATATATTAGAATTTTTAAATATTTACTTATTAAGTTGTTCTTGGATCGCCATCCATTTTTTAATTTGTCATTATAACGTTTTTAATGTAAAATTGCACCGCTCAAAAAGCTTTCTGCTAATTTCGCTGATTTTATCGATTTCTTCCTTTGTTACGGCGTCATAATTATCAGATACCTACCTAAATAAACAAAACCCGTGAAGTAGGCCAAATGAATATTATGCAAAGTGATGTAATAGTGTGATTTGTTCTTCCGTCACACCAATGATTTCATTATAATATCATGGGAAAGGCTTGCATTCTCCCATTTTAACAATAAGTACTCATTATAAATTGTTCTCGGTGGCACGAGGAATAATTGTGTACCATTATCGGTGACTCGAGAATCGATTGAAATTTAACAAAGGTCACTGGATAATTTGTTATACATTCCTTGTCCATAAAAATAAATAATTATTGTAACGCTGTCATAGATTCGATCCAATTTAAAACGCATACATACAATGACAATGATGAATCAGGTTATGAATCACATGGATATCTTATACTACAACGCAGAAAGATTTTCCTCTCTTCTAAAGATTAGTTAAAAGCTTCCGATGGATGGTTTGTACTTTTGCAACGTAAATAAATTGGCAATTCATCGATCAACGTTTTTTTTATAGACTTTTGTACCTTAATTAACCGTACAGTGATCATTATTTAAACGTTTTTGTATCAGTCTTATCACTAATGGATAAATTGGTGGGTTGTGCAAACATCGTTGACCTCTTTACGTTTTAATCACATATCCTCGTAATTTTAAAGCGGATAGCTTTGCACGTTGAGTGTTTTTGCAAAAAGGTTGATTTTACCTCCGATAACCTAATTCCTTGCACTTACAATATAGTATCATCACGCATCGAACAATATAGTATCATCACGCATCGAACAATAAAGTATTATGACCATCTGTACTTTTGTGACGTTATACTCAATAATTGATAACATTTTTAAAATGTTAAATTCCTAATGGAATTCCATTATTTAAGGCCATCCACTTGCTAAAATTCCAACGAAATCACGCCATTCTTATGCAGATGGTGATAAGATCGAAATTCCCGCTTAACATCGGCCGCATGTTTTGATTTACGCAAAAAAAACTTCACCAAAACGCGTGTTTTATTTTAATTTTACAGCTGAGGCATAAATATTTAAAAAAAATTACGATCATATTCCAAAAAAATTAATTTGCCACAATAAGCAATACGACAATATCGGAAAAAGAGTTCGTAAGTAGGAGATTTTGCGGTTTAAATTTTTTTTTTGAAATTTTTTATACTTTATTTTTTTCTAGGCTTATAAGAAAACACACCAAAAAATTATACGTTTGTACGAAAGGCCAAGGTATGTTCTTCTCGCAGTACTTAATTAAATGATCTATGATATTTCTAGGCCAACAAATTCTTAAACCGAAAACACTCGATTTTGCATTACTTCCCATTGAATCGCATAACTTTTTTACACTCTATTATTTTTGACCTAACCAGTTTTATCCTAATTTGAGACGATGTTAATAATAATATTGCTTAGTATCAAATATTATGTAACATCCTAGCACATGTTTAAAACATGTCATTCAGTAGATGTCCACAACAGTATAAAACTTGCACTGCCAGAAATGAATAAGTTATGATTTTTTTAACCACAGTAAAATCAATTGTGTTTTTACTATTTATTACATTTCGATATGAAATATATTTGGATATAAAATAGATATTTTGCAAATAAATAAATTAAACAAATAATATGGAACCTCGATTGTATTTTAATAGTAAATACGTCATAATGTATGTATGTATTAGGAGCTTAATCAACGTTTCAATTTAGAATATTATGCTTTGAACTAAGTTATGTTTTTCTACGCATTTCGTACAAATGCTTTTAGTAAAAGATGAGGTCACAAAGAGACATGGGCTTAATTTTTTCATTCGCCTAGATGTCGATATTTTGCGTAGTACCACGAAAATTCTTTTATTTCTTTACAGCATTTGGGGCGTGCGTCGTATCGTTGGATGCGGTGTAACGGCATTTTCCGTTACATACCGACTGCTACAGCTAACTGAGCTAACGTCGTCACTACGGCCGTAAGTGTGTCACTCTACTGCGCACTTCTTTTCCCATGATACAGCCTTGCGGAGAGCATGTGACTGTTTATCATATAATGATATTCGTGGCTCAAAGTTACCCGTGGACCCTTTGCAGGTAAACAAGCAAGATCAGTATTACCTCATTCGAGGTTTTGTTGATATTTCGATAGGTAGTTCGTGGAGATATATTATATAAATGTGTCTAGAAGCAGGGTCGGCGCGGGACCCCAAACTACCACCGAAAGGTTGTAGATGGGTATAATCCGACGGACAAAACTCTAAGTAAGTTTGTGTCTTATAATATTTATTGGTGAAATAAAGCAGCAATGTCTCTCCAATTGGTTATTATAGGTTATTAAAAAACTAAGTTTCTCCATTGTGTTAAGTTGAAGATGTATAACGCAATAAAAGGGTGTGGTGGATAGTTACGGAAACAATGGCCTTATAATTATTTATTTTCAAATTTAATAGTATTATTATGAAATTCTGCAAGTATTTTAGATTTTATATTATTAACACAGCTGTTTCGGCGTTCAAAGCCATTTTCAAACTGTGGTTAGGCCACATTGAGACGACTTATTTATACGATTTTATTTACCCCTACCCATTTTTTTAAAAGGTGTTTGAAGTAATTTATTAATGTTTTCTGGAAAAACCGATTTATTAAAAAAAACTGCTGATTAATATTCTTTACTCGATGAGGTACCTGCTTACAGACGAAATCTGTTTCCCTCTTTTAATGATTTATTTTTCTTAATTACTTTATAGTGACGTGAATGCTATTTAAGACAATGAATGTAAATGTGTTTAGTAAATCCCTGAATTATTTTACTAAATTATATTGGTTAGGTTTCATGAGGAGTGGAGAATAGATAATTTTTCTTGTTATATTTGGATAGTTTGTTCTTTTCTTTATCTCTAGTTGTTCCAATAAATTAATTGTTATAAACTAAAGTCTTTCTTCAATCGAACCGAACCCTATTAAATGGGATTCTACCGATCTACGTGATCTCCTCCACTCTGAGGTAGTTAGAGATTATTTGTTTAGTATTTTCTTTCTTCGAATGGTGAATTCCACCTCTGCTTATGATAGACTACTTGTACGATCAAATCGCCGCCTGTGGTCGCACAAAGCAAACGCAATTACGAATCTTGATTGAATCATGAAGTGCCCTTTTATGAAATCTTTAGGATTGATAATAATTATTAATGCTGCGGTTATTCTCACATTCATGGAGCAGTGCCCCGTATATCGGAAGGTGCCTACCTGCTAATGGAGTTCTTTATTATTGTTTGCTTTATAATATTACATCTACCTATAATAAAGAAATCCTGTATGGTATGTGAAGTGTAATAGTCAATTTAATTTGTTCATTAAATGTTTTAAATTACTTTAAACGTTTGTGATGATATAAGGCTAATTTTTAAAGTGATCATCTACTTAAGAGGAATGGCCGCGGTGCCTGTTTCATACAAAACTTAATTTTTATTTTGATGCCAACATACAAATACCCAACCAAAATGAAAGATATATTTTTTTAATTACAGGTTTAGTAAATATCTATTACGGATGAGGAGTATTTCATTTATTTTTGTTTTAAATTATGAAGTATGTGTCATGGAAAAAAAACAATTTTCATAATTTTAGAGGCAACGAAAATTATTTGCTGGTTTATTGTATATTTTTAAAAATTATCGTATTTGTAATGTAAATAAAAATACAAAAATAAAACATTTAAAAAAAACTTTTTTTCCGTTCGATATTTTAAATAATGTACGGCAAATTGGAGTTCCAAAGTAAATTGGTCGCTTTTAATATAATTTAACGTCCACCATAATGCTTATTTTATTGTTATTTTTTTTAATTTTATATTTTATTATATTTTCTAAGTAGACAGGGTAAAACTTTTTTTTGAAATCACTGTTAGCCCTCAAATAATTGTTAAAGGTGGCTCTAACATCGCGAAAAATCCATTGCTTTAATGGCCTCTATTTCATAATGTAAAACAAAAATAAATAAATTACTTCTCATCCGTACTAGATATTTACTATACTATGAAGAAAAAGATCATTAGTTATTGGTGAGTATTTTCCCCTCAAATTCAAAATTAAGTTTTGTATGAATCAGACCGCGCAGCCGTTCCTCTTAAGATCCGATAAATTGATGATTTAAATGTTGGTTTACTTCTCGAAAACTCTTTTTTATCTTATTTATCACTGGAACAATTTTTTTTTTTTTACTATTAAATTGATATTTCGAAGTTCCATAGATCATGGTAGCAATGAATTTACCAGCACAAAATGATTGCGTTTACCTTTAATTTACAAACAGAAAGGTATATACAAATTTCACGATGCCAGTACTTACCGTTCCGCAATTTTAGCTGCTTGGAAATCAAACAAATAAACCGTTTTTCTGCTTTATAGTACAGAATTACTGATGGGTATACGAAATTTTCAGAATTTCGTTCTTCTGCTTGCATATGACTCTTTTTTAATCACATTTCAAACACTGTCTTAATATTAGGAAATATTTTACAATTTTTAAACGTCTTTATCAAAGCAGTTTTATCTCCAGATCTACGACTTCATTTATGATTTACTGGCTTCATGCGCTTTTGCACGGTCCGCTGCCCCGAGTGGGCTTAGTACTTATCAACCTACTACCATCCATAGAAGTTTCCGTACAATGGTCGGACCATAATAATACCTCGGCTCGGGTACATCTTCCCCACATTCTTGCGTCCCCGGTAACGAACCGTGACCGCTTGTAGATATTGCACATTGTGCTTTGCCTTCACATAACTCTGCTGGCCCTTTCACCGGGACATATCGAAGTTTCTAGTGAATACAAGGCATTGTCAGGATGAACTAGAGTAAAAGCAATATTGTTTTCTAATCCCTGTACTTGAGACTATGCATATGTCAATTTTGTCGGTTTTGAAATATGTTTTTGTTTTCTTTTAATACGCCTTGCTATCCGACTTAAAAAAAAATTGTTTTCCGATGTATCTATGCAATATCATTCCTTCGTTAAATATCTTGCTAGGAAAAATGAAATGATTAAACATATAAAATATTATGGATTTATGTTGAAGCCTGAAACCCTGTGTTATTATGATCAACTATGTATTTGAAAAACATGGAAAGATTAGTGTAGTACTCATTTCGATGAAGCTTTTCTCTCCCTTTCCCTCAAATAATATAATATAAATTTTGTGCCAAAATTACTTTTGTGACAATGTGTTAATATTTTAACGTATGACTCTTGTCATCCCATGAGCAAATTGTTTGATCCGGTCATTTAGAAATATTATAAACTCAATATGTTACCATATTGTATGCATTCATGAATATGCCCTTTGAGTATTTGTTATTTTCCTGACCTACAAAATGCTTTGTTTGATACAGTCTCAGTTATCTTTCTAAAAGTTGTTAAAAAAATATAACATTGTTATCTTGTTTTCCACACAACTGGTTCCGAGAAACTTAGTTATTATCAGTTGAAAGCATTCGAATAACAAATGTCTGTTAAATACAAGACTTAAAATGTATAAATAAAAATAAATTAAACATCGTGATGATGAAGTCGATTCTTGTTTTTCAAAGACGAAATGAGTTTTGGCTTTTCCCCGAACTAAAGGCCATAATCCGATTGGAAATATTTTTACTTTCTTTTAGTGACAACGTTTTCAACAGCTTATTATTCTTTCATCAAAATGAGAAACTACTTATTAGATTTTAGCTTGTTTCAGCTGTCAACATAAATATTTAGGTTTGATATGTTAATTCGATCAGAAGTTTGATTCTTTAGTCACCGCATTACTTGCTTGCGATTTAATTCCGCTTACGTTAAACATTTAAACCATTTTGCATCCGGTTTCCCAAAGAATAAGCCATTGTTCACTGAGTGAGTACGTTTGAGCCGGAAATGCAGCTTTTCATTGGTAGATAGTTGCGTATAACGGAACAGTTCAATTAATTGATGTATTATATTACCAAACTAAATCCACTTATTTTATTTTTTCAATTCAGTTTGAGCTAGTATTAACAACGGCGCTTTTTTGCTCTCATTTATATATTATATTATAAAAAAATATCGTTCTACCAATCTATTTATACTAGCTGTCCGCAATTATTTTATTAATGCAATTACGGTGTTTATTTGTTATCAATCGCTTTATGAAATGGTTTATAATCTGTTTCACGTATAATGCTTTTGATAACTAATTTATGCATACCTGTACACAACTGTTTTCACAGCATTATAACTTAACGGTGCAAATTTATATTGTAACTAGTTTTAATCCGTTAAAAAACATGGGATATTTTGGTATCGCAACCAGATTTAACCCGAACGTAGTACCTACTCACACCGATGCATTGCTTGCATGAGTTTAAAAAAATATGTTTAAAAACAATAATAAAAAAAACACTCAAACTTTTCAAAAACCTGTACAAACTTTTCTAATTTTCAAATTCGATTATACACTTATTGTTCCTTTTTCGCAAAAAAGGCGTAAGTGAAACAAAAGGCTGTTTCTCAGTATACATATACACCAATACACGCATTCCTTAGTATGTGTTGTTTTGGTCAACTCTAATTTGCGCCACATATTACTGATTACGAATACATTACTACATTCACTGTGGCTGTTTTCCAATGATAGAAAAATTTTTAAATGTTTCAGATGTGACATTTTTTCTCAGCATTCTTTCAAAGGTATACTACCAAATTAATTCATTTAACTTAACTCGAAAATGTATGATTTTTGTGGCAGTCTAGTTGTGGGAGAATGATGTATCTTATTTCATGTTTAGTAATTATTATATTTGCGAATGTTCTCCCACCCGAGCTTGCATGGCCAGACGCCGTTATGTTTGGGCAGCCATATGACGTGCGTGTGCTTATTTGTCCAGTTGGCAAATTTTTACATTATTTAGTCTACGTTTCCCGTTAATTGGCTTCCCAGAATCCATTTCGCGATTCCGTTGTTCAGTATAAAGTGTGGGGTTAGTCAGTCAGTCAACCCCATCACATGAAAGATATCATCGCTGCGCCTTTGGGACTGGCTATATGTATTTCATCAAATCGATCATGAGGGACAAATACTCTTCACAAATTATCTCTTTATAAATTAGCAGTGTGTGGGTGATAGTTAATAATTTTTTGGGTCCACCGCATAAGAGAATCTGGAATAAAAATGAATGTGGGAATGCTTCAAGAATTCTTAGAAAATTAACTGGTTTTGTGCTGAATATAGTAAGTCTCTAGCTGCTCCGTACAATCACTTACCTACATTTTATCATTGCGGAGCTCACTTAGAATTTAGTTACGGTCACACTTCGATCCTGCACGTAGTATACGCCACACGAATCCTTTAGACCAGTTTTTCGGCATTTTTTTTACTTGCGGCAACGTAACATTTTGAACTGAGACCTCATGTCGGGTATGATAATTTTATCAATCTGGATAAGAATATTTGTAAAAAGAGTTTGTAGTAAAATTGCTATCAGCCTAACCATATTTGTACATCATTTTGACACTAGCGGCCGTTCTTCCCAACCCTACTGAGAAGCCGAAATTTTGTCTCAACACTGTTCAATTTTGCAAATACGCTTTTCTCAACGAAGTGCTCGATCAAATTTACGATAAATTTACGATATCGATTTTTGTGGATTAAGTTCCCCTCAAGGACTAGTTATGAAAAGTGTCAACGGGGTGAACACATGGCACCGAAATGTCAAATGTCAGTTTGCGATCTCTTTTACGCGAATCAAATGATTTATTTCCGTTTTCGAATGTCAAAACATGTTTTTATGTATGCTTTCAGTAAAACTGAAGAAACTTATTTTATTTATTATAAGCTACGTTTTGTCTTGTTTTTTCACGGACGAGAAACGTCAAATGTCGAATGTACGAAACCAACAAGGTGCTTTCGCGGCATTAGCAAAACTCAAGCTAGCACTTTATTTTCAACATATTTTTTAACGCACATATTTGTAAAGTATAAAATGTTAATTTATGTATTAGTTTCTGAAACAATTATTAGATTAATTATTAAAACAATTCATTAAAAATACAATATTACCTCATTTATGTTAATTTCACATTGAAGGTTTTTACTTTTATATCACTGTATTGTCTTAAAAGTGGGCGGGTACTATTTTATTGTGCATGAAAGTGAGCGGGCACTATTTCATCGTCTATGTAAGTGGGCGGGCACCTTCATAGACACTTTAGAATGTACAATGATAAAAAATGCTTGGAAACAGGCAAACAGAGCGAATGCTTAACAAAACACTTGGCTGATCGGTGCCTTGATCTTTCGAAAAGTTGGGAAGAACGGCCGTAAGTTTAACATTTTTAAACATCAATAATTTGCGTCCAAAAACGCGTTGCGGTGGCGGATTTATTTGTAACTGTGGATACTTAATAAGCGTTTTCGTTATTTCACACCTCTTGTTTTTCAATGGTTGCAAGCGGATTAGCTGTTTTCATATTTCCATTGTTACAAATAAATCCTTCAGTATAGCATGTTTTTGAAGGTACCGTAAATCCCATTCACATTTGCGCTCCATTTTCATATAACTGATTTTCATTATGTTCATAGTCAACTTAAGTAAATAGTTAAGCTGTAACCCATATCCCAAAGTGAGACTAGCGGGATCATGATCTCATATCACATAGTTACACATATCAGGGAAACATGATGGCGTCCAAATAGCCATTCGTGTAGCCGCAGGATATTTAATTATTTGGTATTTTAAAATGTTTTCTGTCCGAAAATTGCTCTACGTAGATTCATATGACTAAAAATGGGAATAATTTTTTAGTGAAATTTTGCACATGGAATGTCCTGCTGGCGCGGCGAGGCGACGGCTTTCAGTATTCGCATGAGTCACCAGCAACGCTCCCTTTCAATAGTTTGGGATCGTAAATATTATAATTATGGTGTACGTGATATATATTTTTACTGGACACAGTTAAATACATGTTCATATTAACATATTACACGACTTCTGTATCTTTGTTGGTAGATTTTGCGGTGTCATAAAGTACAATTTCCTAATATATGAAGTATGAACATTTGTTCATCTGAAATATGACAAATTGATTAAGCAACATATTTTCGTAAATAGTTTTATTTTTATTTGTATCTCAAATTTTTGGTGTAGGCTCTAGGTAGTAATAATAATAATAATAATTGGATTACTTCTATAGCGAAGTTTTCGTGGGAAAATCACCTCAAGGGCGCTTTACAATTAATTAAATAACATATCACTTGACGTACAACCAATACCTTACAGCTAAACTATATTACTAATGGCTTATAAATAAGACTTATAACTATTGACGTACAACTAAGACTTATGGCTATGGATTGACTACTGTGATTTATAATTAGTGACTTACATCTATGGCTTATTGGTAGTGACTTACCAATTAAAAGATATAGCTAGTGACTTACAATTTAGACTTAAGTAGGTATAACTAGAATATAAACCTAACACATAGTACATATTTAAAACTAATACATATATATGACCAAGTGCATATTTTATACACAGTACTGCAAAATGACTTATAACTCTGGCTTAAAACTAAATTCTTACGACTAAAATACCTATTTATAATATTATAAATACCTGTTATGATTATTACCATCGAGTATCGTTTTTTTTTCTCAATTAACCATTTTTGCCAAATGAGTGGAGGTAGTATGTAACCCTGCATTATTTAAATATCTCAAGCTACTTTTCCCAACATGTTGCATTCATGTTTCACAAAAATTTCGTATTTTTCTTAAGATTCTGCACTAAAAAATACCCCTACACATCAGTTTGTAGTCGGTTAACTCAAGCCTAACAATACCTAATTCTAAAAAAAAGATTTATCTGTGAATTCTATACAGGTAGTTAGAAAAATGAATAGTGATAAAAATCCTTAAACGGAATAATTTAAATTGTATGATATACGTAATAAAATGTCTGTGATGTTGTGTGCAGTTTGGAAACCAGTGGAAGGCATTTTCGAACGTTTACCTAAAATTTCAGTACGTATTTCATATGGAACTTAAAAGCTTACAGTCCGAAAATAAGATTAATAATTAAACACAAGCACAATATAAAAGCACTATAAAATTAGTACAGGTAATTCGTTAATTATTTTCATTGAAGGTTTTGCATAACATGCCTCACTAGGCAAGCCGGTGTTGAAGTATTAATTTAATCAATTTGTCCGTGTACTAAAAATTAATTATGTCTATGGTTACTCCATGTTTCAGTGTATGGAATAATAAATTATTATTTTATCTAAATTGGTGCTATGAGATTGGATTTGGATAGTGCATAGATAATTATGTTTTGTTATTGTATCGTTGTATGCTATATTCAGTAATGCATTTGTAGTATTTCGTGCGTTAGTAGACTACAGCGTGTGTGACGACCTTTAAAGAAGCGTGAATTAATCGATATTTTGTCACAAATATTTAATTTATCGGTACAATCATGATAACTAGATATTAAAGTTTAAAAATAAAAGCTAAAGTAACCTTTGGGGTAATATATCATTGGTGAGTACTTATAAGGATGAATTTTTTGACAGCAGTAAATTTAATTTATTTCATGTTTATGTATCATAAAAAATCAAGACATACATTGTTTTTCCAAAATTTTCCCTATCTGAAAACACTTTAACGTCAACTAGATTATGCAATTTAGTTGTTTTTTAAATTATCTATAATTATATGAATTACGCAAGTCATCATCATTTTACATTTTACGTATTCTATATTAGATGACCAATCCATTTCCTAAATCCGTTTTATTTTTCCAAGATTTTCACTGGCGATGCTTTATGACTTACACACGTTCGCGGCATTTCGTAATAATAATTTGATGGTGTCTATAATTTTGGGGATTAATTGAGAAACGAATTATTTCGCCTTTTCCCCGTTCCTTGCCATTCAGCAACACGCGAAAGCTCTCCAGATGAATGCTTAATTACCAAACCTTTATGCGATTTCCGTGTTGTACCTACTCTTACCTTTTGGTGATGGGTGGGACATTTTATACCCTCCTCCTGGAAAATCACGAAAACTGGCATATTTTCCTTTCACTGCGGTGACGTTATTTATTATTTTTGGTTTAAGTTTATTAATGCATATGTGTGGTCAAACCATGTTACTAAGTAGGATATCCAAAGGAAATATGGTTGTCTTGAGGAGCGGATGGACGGAGAAAGTAGACGAAAGAAGAAGTAGCGAGCACGCTAGGGAACATAAGACACGATAAAGTCAAGCAAGAGCCGGATTAATAATACAGCAGTATGCATGACGCCACATATTAACGTGAATGAAGCAAGGAATATGGCCAGGGTGAAGTTTTGCGGCGTTCCATCCCGTCATCCTACCCGATGTGTATTTTCTCTAACAGTTCCACCCTGCTTAGATGTGGTCTATACAATATCCGCAAACCATCTTAGAGTAGCAATTACCTCTCACCATGTCGTTTCCTCGAGGACCGAGCCCCCTGCATTCAAGAGGTCAATTGGTTCTGGGAACGGGTCACCGATAACGTCAACAGTGTGTCCATTCACGAACCGAGTAGCTTTCAATTTATTTCCTTGAAATCGTTTTCCCCTTTTATGCCTGCTCTCCTAGTATTGGCATTCGGAAATGTTATTATTATCATTTATATTAAAGGCTCGATCATACCGCTATGTTCGCCTTTTCTAACTCGTATTATTTTTACTTCGTTCGAGATTGTTTACATATCTCTAATTTTTTTTTAATTTCCTTTTATTTTTTCAATAAATTCAAATTTACTGTGTGGCATCATTTTAAATTAAATAATAAAAAAATTGTATGGTTTAAACCACTTTTTTAATAAATGCATTACTACATGTTACGAAACCAATGGTTCCTTCGTCGGGATACAGCGTATGCTGAAAATTAATTACATTTAATCGTAGACAAAAAATAACAATAAGTGGTGAGAGAAGGAAATAATTTGATATTAACGTAAAAATAATTAATCATTGAAGAAGATAACATTAACACATCCCAAAATGAACCACGAAACCGAAAAAACAACAGAAATTAAAAAGATTTCAGTCGCATCTGGGACTCGAAAATTTCTGTTCTTTAATGTTACTTTCTTTTCTCTGTGGTATATCGAATCGGAAAGGGAGATTGTTTACATTTTGAGGTGATAAATTTATCCACATTAGCTTATTTATTTGTTTCTATTTATAATGATTCATCTAACATAAAACGGCTTTCTTTGATCACTCGAATTCGTTTCAATCCCGTATCCACGTTATAAGTTTGATAAAATGATGTACAACGTTCCGGCAGTTAACTTTCAATGAAATATTTATATTTAAATCGGATTGCAAAAAGCACAGAAACAATAAAATCTAAAGCCTAATGCTTTTAACAATTATTGTAGTTTTTTGCTTTTGAGTTATTTACGACGTTTAATTAAAAAATCATTGTAATATTCATTCATTTGGTTTCTTTCCTAATTAGTCTTATTGGACTCGACGTAATAAATTAATCTGGCCAACAGTAAACGTTGCGTGCGATTGAAGTTCTACTTTTGTTAGCTGCCTACTGCCTCATTAACAGCTTTTACGTGAAGGGACCAAAGCGGTGATTCGTAACACGTATGAAGTTCTTCATATGACGAAACAATAAGTTATGCTTTATAGATGGGAAGCTCTCTTGTCCAAATTGATTTTTCGAAAATTTCTTAAATTTTGTGATAACAATCACACATTCTTATAGTCCTGGAACATTTCTTTTGTGTGATCGCATTCAATTTATATCGTTCGATATCCGTGATGCGGTACGGTATTCGGTTTCTGCGCGATATTCGCTGATGCCATGCTTTCCATTATATGGGCAGTATATTATAGTAGTTTACTGTGTACACATAAGAGAAAAGCCAATAAGTGCCGTCCACTTGAATCCGCCCGACTGTGCCTCAATAAATCCACACATTCCTAAGCGTGAGAAAGCGCACAAGTCAAATTCCAAAACACTAAAGTCAATGAACACGGTGTCAAGGGTCGTCAAGGGAATTCATCTCGCATCCCACTAATACAGGGCCGCCTCGCAGAGTGGCACAACTAACATTGCTTTAACGGCCGCCCATAAACGTTACTTACAAGTTCAACGAGCTGCAAAGGGCACTTTTACACATCAAGATGACAAGTAATGCTGCATTGGTATTGGTGATCCGAGTTTCAAACTAAACCAAGATAATTTTAGGATTTCAGTGCGATGAATATTACGACTGGTAATTCTGTTATACTGCTCTGTATCGGCATACATTGCTGTTTGATCGAGGATTCACTTTTATTGAAAGTTCCTTTTTAATTGTTGATGTTTTATAATACTTGCTTACCAATAGAAGCAAACCTTACTAATTGTGGAAAAGCATAATTTAAGTTCTTTTCTACGCAAGGGGCATATTTTTATGACAACTTTCGAATCATATCTTATCACACCTTTTATGTTAGCACCATAATGTGAATTTTTATTGAAGTGCAATAGTTGAATTAATGTCGTATAAATAACGGAGAAACGAAATTTGTAGGATGTATTCACATATAAATTTTCTGCTTTTGAGATATTTCTAAGGCCATCAAAAAATCAATTTTATTTTTTTAAATTTACATACATTTTTTTTCTTCCTTTTTCTTGAGGTGTGCATAGCGTTCCAGCCTTTATGTACTGAATGCATTACGATATGGGTGAAGCTGAGAAATTTCTTCCATACCATATAATTAGAATGACCCATGAAGAACGATAAGAACGCAGCATCACAGAAATGATGTTAAAAATATTTTTTTTCCAAGAAATATGTTTCTCCGTACAGTCTTTAAAATGATGTCATTCCTCATCCCTGAACAACAAGCGTGCATTTCTCAGCATTGAGTGGTTTGCATAGATGCATGATGTGAGCTGTGTAGTATCTACTGTGGTGTGTGGTATTCACAATGACGACTGTGAATTTATTGTACCGTACTGGTTCTTGTTCGAGCGCTCGCTGAATTATTATTCCGTTGGATTCAATTGCGACTTGTTGCTTATCCACTGTGAACCATTTTCATTGTACATGAATTATATCTTTATAAATACAGTATATGCCTACCTTTATTTTATTTAACTTAAATAGTTTTAATGTTCTCTTACAAAAACTCTTGAACGCTGAACTCTGACGAGGGCGTCTTGAAATTTACATGACTTTTTAGGTCAACGCAGCTATTTTAAGCTCGTTCCATCATGAGCTTTGAAAAAGCTTTTAATAATAATGAATTTACATTTGTATATTTAAATTTGATGATATTCCACCTCAATTGCAGTTTACTACAGATATCTGAACTAAATAACTGATGCGATATAATATTTTTTCGATTTTTCAATAAGAAAAAATATTTCCAAATAATAGTGTTGAACCTCGGGCAAAGCTGGGTACGCTTATGATTTACCAGTATTGTATAATACTTTAATACCTAATTTCTGAGAAATTTTTGATCTACCAAAAAATTGGCCTTTTTCTCTGTGTGTTGGAGGTCTGAGCTAAGTTACTTGCCAACATCAAACAGTCATCAAGGCGATTCTTTTCTGATAATTTACAACATGAATTCGAATATATTCTGTTATAAAAACAAACATTCTCTCGGCATTGAGTTCAAACTCTCCTACATTACAATCGAAGGTTTTAGCACTTACCACACACCCATTTAATCATTATTATTAGTTCGTGATTAAAAAATAATAATTAGATGAATTAACTGATACGTTTATTTTTATTTTCGTGAGTATGTATGATAATAATTTCCCTGTTGTTGTCTCGGCTCCACATAATTAAGCTATAAAAATAACTAAATAATTGTTTATCACAACATTTGTTTAAAATCCATTGTCTGCAATGGCCCGCGGGGCTTATGCCGAGATAGCCTTCCGTCGATAATGTTGCCAAATAAATAAAAACTTGTAATCATAGTAATTGCTCGCATTGTGTGTCACGCCAATTAAGCGTGATACAAACAAGTTAGTCACTGACCTTTAACTCGTTTCAAACGAATTCCTCGTTCTATTTTGTACTACTTTATCTTTGAGGTGATTCTACCATAACATATTTTTCCAATGTAATAAATCAGCAGTTTTCTTAATACGAGAGTACTTCAGTGTCACCTCGGTTTTTCATTTAATTTTACGACACGGTATTTTCTTGCCTTGCCCACACAGTGTTTCCAACTTATCTCCGTTTGATGGTGTGTTCTGTATTAGCTCGTCCCTTGTCACTTGCCACTTGCCTAATGTTCGCAATGTCTAGACGTATATTACTAAGGTTTATTGTGTCGTTTGTTTTATTTCGCTCCTTCGTTAATTAAGGGGCACTGGTCTACGAAAAATGTGGTCAATTCTCTTCCAGGGCGCATAAGATTGTTATGTGTTTTTAATGATCGCTATTAGCTATTAGTATCATTGAATTTGGCACTGGCAAACAACCTGTTTTCTCGATCAGTAGGTAAGAGGGTATTGGGTATGTTTTAGTTTTATTTTATTGAACCTAATAGCAGTAATATGAATAACTACTACCTTCAATTATGCACTATAAATGTATAAAATACGGATAGGCTTGTGAAAATGCAGTGTGTGTGAAGTAGAAAAACCTTTCAGAGGGTGAGTGACGATACATCGCCATTGAATTTGCTCAAATTTTTCTTTGTGTAGTTCTAGATCACTACTATTCGGCCCACGAACTCATTTCCGAGAGCTTCGAAATTTGCATTAGCTCAAAAAAAAGCTCAAAGATATTGTTTGTTAGGTATTGTTAAATTGTTCAGGAAAATATATTTTACTCGGGTAGTAACTAATAGTACTTCCATAATTATTTTTTTTGTCACTATGTAACCAACATGTTTTTTCAGTGTGGCATAATCTAGACCGCGATACTTTTTCCGTGCATTTTTGTAAATTAGAATAACATTTTTCAACTCTATCAAATTAAATACTGAGCCCGCGAGACGCGAGTCAATAACAAACAACAATAATAATAATAATTGGATGATTGTATAGCGCCGTTTTTATCAAATATCACCTTAGAGACGCTTTAACAATAAACAAAAACAACTGTGAAAACTAAACAACCGTATTTTAAATTACAACCTTTAAGGATTTTTATATCCCGGACGTGGGAGTGAATAGCTACTACTAATCTCGCATGAATTCGGACTTCTTCGAAAATATCAAAATGGAGCAAAGTACCCAAATCTTACGGACTTCCCGTATCCTTGTGTACGTGGATTGCCGACTTTCTGAAGGAGAGATCGATTCAGACGGCTGCTGACGGTTTCATCTCTCTTCCTCGCTTTCAATAAATGCTGGCGTCCCACAAGGATCGGTTCTGTCTCCAACATTGTTTTTATTGCACATCTATGACCTATTGACATGTGCACCAATCCATTGTTACGCGGATGACAGTACGGTCCATGATACTCCAATGGATCAGAGGGCTTTGAAGCAGAGAATGGGCGCTTACCTCGAGGGGGTCTCCTCTTGGGGTAAGAATAGCCTCGTCGAATTTAATGTTTTTAGACCCAATCATGTTTGATTACGTCTAAAAGGGATCGAAATGACTATCTAGTCTACTTTAATGGAAGCAATCTTCCTAACAAGCCCTCCATTGATATGCTTGGTGTAACCTTAAGTGACCAGCTCAGGTACGGGGGCTCCATCGAAGCTAGAGTAAAGTTAGCCTCTCAGAAGCTCGGCGTATTGTACAGAGCCCGCAGATACTTTAATAGTACACAACTGCTGACCCTGTACAAATCGCAAGTACGCCCCACTGTAGTATTTAGCAGCCACCTCTGGTCGGGAGCCCCAAAATATCTGAAAAAGGTGCAGAAGTGTGCAGAAACGAGCGGTCCATTTGACAGATTCGCCATCTTAACAAACGCACTGCAATCTTTGGAGCACAAGCGTCGGGTGAGAATGCTACCCTTGTTCTACCGGTATTTTAATGGAAGACGCTCCGAGGAACTAGCGTCATTGATCCCTTCGGCACCGGTGCATAGTCGGGAAAGACGCCAAACACTCGCCCAACATTTGTACACGGTTGACATTTGTCACATAAGCTTCTACGACTCGTTCTTGCATTCAACAGCTAGGCTGTGGAACGATCTGCCGACGATCTCTGTGTTTCATCCATCCTACAACATGGGTCTTCTCTTCACTCCTTTCTATCCTCTAAAAGACCCTCCACACAGCATCCCCAAATAAGATATAGGACTTGAGGGAAATTATTTCCCTCGGGGTCTCCTGTGTGGAGTTACTGTAAAAAAAAATACTAAAATTGTGACTCAAACATTTTCTTGTATTGGATTAATGCGCACACACGATATGCTCACTACTTTGTCTGCAAGATTTACGGATATGTATTCTGGTCGTAAATGAAAAGACCCCAAGAATGATGAAATTATTACGAAAATTTGTTATTACATGTCTCCTTGCAACTGGGTTTACGATTCGAATTAAACCTGTTCAGTTTCCGAAACTCTGATAAGCCAAATTTAAAAGGACCTATCTTCTTCGTATTTTGTAGTTTCCTATGGAAAACTGCACGAAAAATAAGTCTCTAGTAAGTAATACATTTTTTCGACACATGAACATTGTTGTGGGGCAGGTCTAGTACGCTCATTATATCTACCTATTTTTTTTTTTAAATCTCATGATAAATGAAAGGAATTTAAGAAAAAGAAATATTCAAAAACATTGTTTTTTAACAGAACCTTCTCGTTTAGTAGGATTAAAACGTAAATAATTTTCAGGAATCATTTACAGATTGTGTAGAATTTATGACGATTTCACTGGCCCGCGTAAACCGGTCATAACTATTGTGGATACAGGGAAAATATCTATGCTGAAGCCTTTCTACGAATTATAAATCTTTTCGTAACTATCGCAATAAACAATGGCTTACTCGGCAGGCAGAAGATTGTATTTAGGACCTATAAACGTTTAGTTTGATAATAAAAATAAATCAGCAAATCAAATGATGATTACCACGTTCCTGTATAATTTTTTTAATCGATTGCCCTGAAAGATCTCCGCAAGAACGTATATCTTTTTTTTTATTGCCATTAAATTACCACCATAAAATCGCAACGTCATTTATAATATTTGTGAATGTTCGAATGTTTATGAAAAGAGATTTCGAAAACGGTTTTACGAACGAAAGTAAGGACTGAATATAGTACCCACCATTATTCGAAAGCAACTGTTCCAGGCATACTGCATGAGCTTTTACACTAGCGAACTATGGACAAGATATACACAAGGCGTATGGACACACTCCGAGTGCAATATAGCCACGCTTACAGGGCGCTGTTCGGCCTCCCTTGGAGATGCAGCGCCTCGCAGATGTTCGCGGAGGGAAGGGTGCGTGGGTTCGCTGCTTTAATGCGCCACAGAATAGCCGGGACGAGTCAGCGCTACCGGCGATCAGAAAACACGCTTGTCCAGGCTGTCGCCCAGTGGCAGGACGCGCCCCTACATCGTAGATGGAGACTTTCCTTCAGGCCACTGTAGCATAAGTGCTAAATATGTTATTTTATTTTAATTATTTTTTCTTTAATGTTTTATATTCTATTTCTACATCTTGTAATTTTATTCTTTTTATATGGCAGACAGAGTATTGCACTCACCGCTTTGTTCTGCTGAAATAAAGACATTATTATTATTATTATTTACTTTATTATTTATTTATTAGTAAATAACTACTATGAATTTCCAATCCGAAAGAAATGCAAGACCATTGTCGGCATATTAAACACGATTAAGAAATGGACGTTTAGATGGTTTGGACTTGTATAATGTACATAGATCGAAAGAATAGAAAGAAAGGAGTGTCAAGAGAATATCTGTTGACCAAGTAAATTAAAGAATGTATTAAATAACAAGTCACTTTGTTTTTAATCCACTTTTATTTTATTTTTTTTTATTTGTCGATTAGTTTCGATTCTGCCGAATCGTCTTCAGGACATAGAACATACTATATCTTCTATTATACTTTGGCGCTCTCGTAGCAGCCGGCAGCTTTTTATAAGCGCTCCAGTTTATCTGGGAAATATTGGAAGTTCTTAATTTTTCCGGTGTTAAAATAGCGTAAAATAACCGAATAATTTATAGGTTACATTTATAAAAATCATATAATTTTAGTGTGGCCGTTTCGGGCTTAAATCAAGTTTATAATAAAAAATCAAATAAAAACACCAAACATTTTAAGTTCAAATCTGTCACGTTGTTCTAAATTAACCCAAAAGCATCGGTCATCGGTCGAAGGCGTTCGCCACATGTGCTTGTTAAAAGACCTTTGCCTGTTAAAAGCCTAGTGAAGTGTCCAAAGTGTCCAAAGTGAATGGATGATTTACAATGTTATTCTTTGAACTATGATGATTGTAAACAATATCGTTTACGACCGGGCTACACAACGCAAACTTAATGGTGAATGTGTTATTTTGGACCATTTAATAGCTGCAAAGATATCGTTGTATAACCTTGAACGTTGTACCACAACCGCAACCCGTAAAATTAGATTTCGTGGCTGCCGAGAAAGGCGCAATAGGAAAATACATTTGACGAGAAGATCTTCTGCTGTCACGGCGACCTGAGTTCTGACCTCCAGTCTACAGAGCAGATCCAGTGCATCATGCGGCCCACGGACGTGCCCGACCAGGCTGCTCTGCGGCCTGCTGTGGTCAGACCCCGACAAGAACACCACCGGCTGGGGCGAGAAATGGACGACACGCTGGTGTGCTCTTTCCAGATCCTGAAGCCGGCCGACAAGCGCTACCTGGCGTACGGGCATACCAACACCAAGCGTCCCGTCAGGCCGCCCAGGGGCGTCACCAACAAAGACAAAGAAGATTGGATATGGATATGGATCAGTTTCCCCGGCCCCCGTCCTCACCCGCCGCCCAACTTCACATAAATCCTATCATTTGTATTAGCGTTTTGCAATATATCGTAAGGAATTAATACAGTTAGTTTTTTTTTTTTTCTCAATTTAACATGTATGAAAACTTAGATCAAGCCGTATTTAGTTTTGATAATTTAACTGCATCTCTTTATATGGTCTATAAATAATGTGTAATGATAACCTGTCCAAAAAAAAATGTAATAGATGTAATATAGGAATAATGTAAGAATAGGAAGTAAGATTTGTACAGCGCCCTTGAGGTGATTTTTCACAAAAACTGCGCTATAAATATCATCCGATTATTATTATTATTATTATTCTGTACATACTGTATGTTCTATGTCCTGAAGACGATTCGGCAGAATCGAAACTAGTCGACAAATAAAAAAAAATAAAATAAAAGTGGATTAAAAACAAAGTGACTTGTTATTTAATACATCATGTCAATCCACAATGTGTTTGCTTATTCTGAAAATCTAAATTAAAGAAATCGAGAACCAAATCAAGTGAACCAATTAATGACCGGGTCATGTCAAGAGTCAAGAGCCAGCATGACAAAAGACTATGTATATATGACTAGTGTATATATGAATGTAGCAAGGACTCTATGCTAAGCCAGAGACCCCACCTACGCAATAGCTTGATGATAATTTCGTTAGTTCATAAATTAGTATGAAACAACCCTGTTTTCACCCACCGAAAGGTGCACAAGCTGGTGTATTTATTTGCACGCAGCCAACATCGCAAAATGGATTCACTATCAATAAATTCAATTTACCTGTAGAGTATGTGCATTAGAAGGGATTGAGTTTTGCGTATGTTATTCTCTACACTACTGAGAATAGCGCTCCGCCATTCTCCAGGGAACATTAAACGAGGAAGTCTTTAATGATCATCTCGCCACGAAGCGAGTTATTCCCTCGGATGTAGCATTGTAAATCTGCTCGTAAAACTGTTACGCGATCTGCTGAAGAAGAATACATTCCCTTGCACCCGCAATGTTTACTCTTTGATAAAAATATTTTGAGCAATTTGAAAACTGTGGAACCAGAAATTGCATTATTTTTTTGGGAATTTAATGGATATTTCCAAGCTTCATTGTTCGTAATGTAAATGAAGTTGCCAACTGAAAGCTGCGTCCCAGGATGAACCAGCAAATTTCATGAAGCCGAAGCTCACAATTATTAATGCCTTAAATACACCAATTTTCCGCATTATAGTGAATAGTTGTAGGTTTGATTCATTAGGGATTGGTTTTGTATGAAGACAAGCACCTTGGGTTAAAGACATTTTATTTAACTGCTGTTCCGATTCCATTTTAGTCTTAATACATTTTAAAGGGACGGAGGGGGGAGAGTACAACCTACCATTCCCTCTGCAAGGAGAAACGATACTAACGACAAGACCCTTATTTACGACTTTTGTAATTCTGCGGCACTTGTCCGTGTGACGATGCTTGGTCTGGGTCCAGTGAGAGGCAGTAGACCGATGGGAGTCCAGGTTAAGCGATGGTCAGAAGAAAATAAGGCGAGTAGATCAGAAGTCAGAGCGGGCAGTCGAGAGAGAAGGTGTCTTGTCAAGCGGGCGGTTGAAGGGCTAACTAACTCGAACTTTTTGATTTTTGATTTTACCTATTCTTTCGTAATCCTCTACCTAGCTGGGGCTTATACAAATACCCCTCATGTTTTCTAGCTAACTAGTACTGCGGCACTTTTGGCCTTATTACTATCACCATCTGATAGTTTTATTTAATTGACTGAGTTTATTATTATTACATTTCATGACTTTTTAGGGAAAAGATCGTAACTGGATAAAAAAACCCTAAACAAAAAAAGGAGAAGCAAACATTTAGTTCTGAACTATTTACTCTTGTTGACTTTTAATTTTACTGAAGTTAAATATTTCAATATTTCATTATCTCATTATTTAATTTTTTCGTCCGGATTTTCTGCTCTCCTAGTCTGCGTCGCTGCCGGAGTCGGTATCTTCATAGAGCTCCAGGATGATGTGTTTCGGCATTTTGTGCTTGTAGTGGAACGGAAGATCGTCAGGTGAGTTGTAGGCGCCCAGTTCTTTTACAAGTGGATTTTCGGGATTTAAGGTGTTATAAAATCTTGTTGTCAGCTTGTGGGAGTATTCTTCGAGTGTGGGAATTTCCTGTTGTTCTTGTAGGTTCTTAAGGTTTGTGTACATAGGTGTGTTGTACGTGATCTTTATACATTTGTTTTGAAGAGTTTGAATGTTCTTGTATGTAGATTTAGAAATATTGTTCCACACTGGAATGGAATACGTGAGAACTGGACGGATTTGGCTCTGGTATAGGAGAAGCTTTTTCTTCCCAGCTAGCGGGCTTTTCCGGTTGAAGATGGGGCTGATTGCTCCTATCGCTTGCTGCGTTTTGCTTCTGGCGTTTGCGATGTGTGCTTTCCAGTTTAGACGGCTGTCCATGGTGAGGCCTAGGTATTTTACTTCGGGTTTCCAATCTAGTTGTATTCCGCTCATGGTGATTTTCTCTTTGGGTGTTTTGTTTTTCAGCCTACGTGTGAAAGTTATGGCTTCGGTTTTGGCTTCGTTCAGTTTGAGGCGCCATTTTTTGTAGTAGTCTCCGATCGTGTTGAGACCCTCTTGAAGGTATTTCACGGCCAACTTGGGCGCTAAGGATGAAGCGTATAGGCCCATCTGGTCGGCGTAGGTAGCTTTTTGGCACCGGGTGAGTGAGGGGACGTCATAGGTGTAGAGATTGAAGAGGTGGGACCCGAGTAAACTTCCTTGTGGCACGCCTTTGGGTACTTCTCGTATTGTTGATATGGTCTCTCTCACTTTGACGCTGAAGGTTCGGTTTTTCAGGTAGGCTTGAATTATTCGGATGATGTACGTAGGTGTTTTGGTGACGTACATCTTGTGGATCAGTCCATCCATCCATACGGTCTCGAATGCTTTTTCAAGGTCTAGTAGTGTCATGGTGGTGTGTTGCTTGAGGTTGAAAGCTCTTGAGATATGCTCCGTGACGCGTGTGAGTTGATGGACTGTCGAATGTTTCTTTCTGAAACCGAACTGTTCGTCTGGTAGAGTCTTGTTGTTGTTGTGGTGGGGGAGATACCGGTTGAGGATGACTTGCTCGAGTACCTTGCTGAGCGTGGGCAGCAAGCTGATGGGGCGGTATGAAGTCGGATTCGATCGATCTTTTTTCGCTTTGTGGAATGGTAGTACGCAAGCGTTTTTCCAAGAGGCGGGAAAATGACCCAGTAGTAGGCAGGCGTTGAAAATCTTCGTTAGGTAGATAGTTGCTCTCTGTGGAAGATGTTTGAGGAGCACGTTGGTGATTTGGTCTTCCCCCGGTGCCTTGTTTGGTTTGAGGTACCTTATGATGTGGGCTAACTCGAACTGTCTTTCGCAGGCTACTTAAAGCGATCTACAACGGGCAGATCTACCGCACACAGCGCAAGTTCAACAAGCCCCTCTCCCTCCCCCCGCTCTCGCTCTCACGTTTTATTTTAATTCAAGTGGCGAGGCACATTTCACCACTCAACAATACAATTACAGCGGCATCGATAGTCGGAATCATTTGCAAACAGCGAAACAATATTTATTATGCAATCCGACTCCCTCACAAATTAGGCATAATATCAATCTATACATCACAAATATGAAGACGAAAATGGCCTCGTCGAAACATTCTGGGAGAGGCGAACACATCCGACACAATCACAATATTATTAAAAATTGTAGGTGCTTCGTTACACGTGTAGTTCATTATTACTTATTTTACACGCGTAGTTTATTATATTTTTTTAGAATTAAAACACTTCTTAATGATATTTAGGGCATTTGGTGTAGGTACTTTGCAAACATGGCAATTTCGTTAACTCGTATCGTTTAATAGCATTATTATACGACAAATAATATATCGCCAATAATGTTAACAGTCAATCCTAATGATAATATTACGTTTTTCTTTTGTTAAAACTACTCAAATCATATCATCCCAGAGAACCGGAACCGCATATAAGCAAAAAGTATTTAAGCCAAAGGGTAAGGACTATGCATTAGCCGAGGAACGGCTGCTCTGCCTGTTTCATACATAACTTAATTTTGGATTTGAGGCCAAAATACCCATCCAAATTGAATGACATCTTTTTTTAATTAAAGGTTTAGTAAATATCTAGTACGAGAAGTATTTTATTTATTTTTGTTTTAAATTATGAAGTATAGGCCATGAAAAAAAAAATTTATAGTCAACTTAAAAAATTATTTGCAGGTTAACTGTATTTTTTTTAATTGTCGTATTTGCTATGTAAATATAATTACATAAATAAAAATATAAAAACAAAAAAATTTAAAAAAAAAACTTTTTTTTTGTCGTATTTTAAATTATATACGGCAAATTTGTGGTCCAACGTGAATTGGTTTTTTTTTAATTTCATTTAAAGTCCATCATAAGGCTTATTTTAATGTTTAAAAGAAAAAAATATATTTCATTATATTTTCAAAGTAGACGGGATAAAACTTTTTTTTACATCACCGTTAGCCCCCAAATAATTGTTAAAAGTGCCTCTAAAAACGTGAAAATCAATTCCTTTAATCGCATATATTTCATAATGTAAAACAAAAATAAATAAATTACTTCTAATCCGTACTAGACGTTTACTTATACCTTTTGATGAAAAAAAATCATTAGGTTTAGTTGAGTATTTTGGCCTCAAATCCAAAATTAAGTTTTGTATGAAACAGGCCGTGCTGACGTTCCTCTTAAAAAGAACCGGAAACAAACCGGAGTCTTTAGTGACACACAAACATATTTTGTTATTTATATTTAAGATTCTCGCGTCATTCATTCAAGCGTTTCTGAGATAATACGATTTCTCAATAACACATATTCTGATCAATATCTTTAGAGGATCGGTTCATCGGTTTTTCCTTCATCCTAAAACAAAACAGTCATTGTCCATAAATATGTGTGAAACAGAAATTACTGAAATAATCCATTTTCCTCAATAACATCTAATAAATATGTAATAACCTTAGAGTAACAATATTATTACAGGTATATTATTACTCTAAGGTAATAACAGTCATAAACACATAAATCATATGTACCTATACCCTTTGAAAAACCGTCTTGTATTTACAATAACAGAAAGATTTATTATGTTTATACTAAAATTTGTTTGATTCGACTACTTGTTTTGTTGTAAAATAGTATTATTTTTTGAGAATATTATTGTGCCAATAATTCTAATCCACTGTTAAGGTAACGACGGTTTATTTTTTTTTACATTATAAAACTCTAGAATTGAAAAACTGATAGTTAAATCGGATAATCTCCGTGGTGCACTGCACTTACTCCAAAATAGAGAACTGGAATGAATTTAATTGTTGTTTTTAATGTTTATTACTTTAAGAGGGACGGCTGCGCGGCTTGTTTCATACAAAACTTAATTTTGGATTTGAGGACAAAATACTCTAAAACCTAATGATCTTTTTCTTCGTCATGACGTATAGTAAATATCTAGTACAGATGAAAAGTAATTTATTTATTTTATTTTACATTATGAAATATAGGCCATTAAAGGAATCGATTTTTCGCGATTTTAGAGGCTCCTTTAACAATTATTTGGTGGGTAACGGTGATTTAAAATTAATGTTTTGACCCATCTACTTTGAAAATATAATGGAATATAAATACTTTTTTTTTAAATATTAAAATAAGCATTATGGTGCACTTTAAATTAAATTTAAAATGACTAATTAATATTGGAACACAAATTAGCCGTATATAATTTAAAATATTGACCCGAAAAAACGTTTTTATTTTTAAATATTTTGTTTTTGTACTTTTATTTACGTAATCATATTTTTATAAATAATATGATAATTAAAAAAAAATACATTAAACCCGCAATTAATTTTCTAACTTTGCCTCTAAATTCTTTAGAATTGATTTTTTTTCATTGCATATACTTTAAAAATTAAAACAAAAATAAATAAAATACTTCTCATCCGTACTAGATATTTACTTAATCTTTAATTTAAAAATATATGTATCATTGAGTTTTGATGGATATTTTGGACTTAAATCTAAAATTAAGTTATATGTGAGAAAGGCCGATATAAGACCTGCAAAATAAATTAATATTCAATAAATGCAAAATCACTTTTTGGTGTCATTTTCAATAAAACCAAAGGGATATGTTTTCAATTTTTAATTATTTTTATTGAGATTTAAAAACCTCATTTTAATATTTAATCATTGTAGAAAATAATATTAACATAACCTAAATGAAACATGAAAACGGAAAAAACGACAGAAAATAAAAAGATTTCAGTCGCATCTGGGACTCGAACCCAGGACCTTTGCCTATCCGGGGCAACCGCTTAACCAACATAGCTAATGAGACCAGTTCAATTTATGTCTACTTCGTCGATATCATATCTCAAATTCAAGACACTGTCATTCTTGATTTTCCCTTTTTCTTTGTTAGATCTATTTATACTTTTCCCTTAGATATCTAACCTTTATTTTGTTTTAAGTTTACATATTATCATTATTAAATTATCTTTAGTTTTCCCTTTGTCTTTGTTAGTTCTATTTATACTTTGCGCTTAGATACCTTACCTCTATTTCGTTTTAAGTTTCATAATATTCTGATCTTGCCAATGTCTCATCTTAGTTTTTCATCCTCATTCCGGTTTTCGGGTGTATAAGTACATAGATAATCATTCTTATTAAACAATATAATGATATTTTAATGTTTGTATGTATGTACTCATATATGCATGCTTTATTTTCATGCCCTTTCTTCTTGCACTATACAAAAATCCGACCGTCACAACACGTCCTATGAGCCAAGTCTGGTGGTTTAATAATTCAAAACACCTGTAATTTATAATATTATTCTGAGTAAAGAAAAATGAATCAATCAATAAAATCATCTTTATTGTGTTTTGTTAAAACACTCCAGATAATTTTCTTTTATTTATTTATTTTATTTTAGTTATTTCTATATTTGAGATTACAAAATCACTAATTATAACTAATATCCTGTTGGGTTTCATCTCGCTTAACTTGATGTGGATTTTACAACCTATTTGAAGTTTATTCATTAGTGTAATTTTGTTTGGGACTGGCAGCGCACTATAACATTTCATTCCTTTATCCAATAAACTGTCTTTGTTATTACGTCTGAGGGTGTCCATGTGCGAATTTCCAAAAGTAACATACGCTTATTACTCGCGTACTTTTCCGCATAACATTCTAATTCTCGATTCTTCAATCAACCTATAACCGGTACGGTAAACTACAATATTTTACTTCGTCTTTGTACATTTATCAAATAATCACCTTTTGATATGCTTATTCAGTTTAATGAAAGTGGTGATAAACAAAGACGACGGTCAAATGGTGATAGGTAAGTGATGTTATTCAAATTAATCGACTTGTTTACTTCGTTTGTTTCATACTATTAATCATAACCTAATTTCGGCCGAGTTTCTTTAAACTTTTTCACATTCCTTTTTCTTACTTTTCTTTTTGAAGAATTGAAAAATATGGCCATGTTATCTATAAGATACAAGCTCCTGGTGAAAATTGCGTTTAAAGGTGAGGGGTTGCGGTTGTTCTTTTCAAATTATATGAAACATGCATTTCTAAATTTGCTTTGATTGTTAATGTCCCTCAATTGTTTTTTTTTTTTACTAACTGACTAACTATCACGCCGTTTCTCCGCAGGGGTAGGCAGAGAGGATGTACCACCACACAACTCTGTCTTGGCACAAACTCCTCGTGTCATCTATAATAGCAGATAGTCAAAGTTCTAAATAAGGATGGTGTGTTTAAAAAAACAGTGCAAATTTGCCGCTGGAACTCACTTTTCTGAGACAAACAAACAGATTGAATAACATGAGCGAGGACGGCGAATTCATTAATTAAATTTTATTTTGACCGCGTTATAAATCTGCTTTTGAAATAATTGTTTACTTGATTATTTTCGGAATTCATATTATTTTTCGTATGACACATATATGTCTCGCCTGTTGACTGCGACCGCATCAGATCCCACGCAGAGTCAGTGATTCATCTCGATCAGCCGCCGTCCGCCATCTCGCGTCGCGGACACAATCCCGCATTCCTCCGGAGCAGTCGTGAATGAAAAATACGCGCCTTGTGTCATTTCGTAACACGTCCCGATGCTCGCAATTCCATTTATATATATTCTTTAGTATTATCCGAACTCAACTAAGCTTTCATTCGTTCTTGTTTCCTGCGATTCGATTTTTGGTTTATTGATTAGTACTTACTTCATGTAATACGTCTGGGTCTCACCCAGGCGTCGTGAGTTCATTTCCTTGGCTAGCTAAGACCTCCATCACGACACAAGCAACATTTTCCACTTACTGTGATCTTAGTAGGAGATTTTCAAATATTGTCAGGTTATTCGTACACTGAGAATATTTGTCTTTCTTTTATAAATAAATAAAATGATGTGCTGAAATGGTGGTGTCATCAAATTTTTGTAATGAGTTTCCGACAAAAGACTGGTATTACCCTAAATCTTCTAACCCTCTGTTGATCCTTGGTTCCTTGTATTTGGTATTTTATGACTGGATTGGTATTTCATATAGTATGTATTCTTGGTTTACACTTAAGCAGTGGTGTCATCAAATTTCCGTAACAATGACTTTCCACCTAAAAAATCTTCACGTACACCCCGTAGTTGCGAAAACTATTTGTAGGAGTGTGGCTGTGAAGACTTTATATAGGGTGTTTTTTTAGAGGTATACAAATTCAAAATGGTCTATGATATTGGCTTTATTTTTTTTCGAGGTAATTTGTGTATCTCAAAAAAAAATTAAGCCAATATCGTAGACATTAACATTATTTTAAGGTGTTTTTTTTTTCGTTTTGAATTTGTATACCTCTAAAAACAACATCCTTTATTTCTGGTATTAGCCGAACTTATATAACCCTCCGTGGGTCGTTGTTTCCTGGAATTACATGATTTAGGGGTATTGTTGCGCATTTCCATCTTATAATGTGTTTATACCTTTTAGTGGTGACGTCATCCGGCATCCAAAAAGACGGGTTTCCACAGAAAAAATATTTCAATTCATGCAATAATATGTAGGTATGTGATTAGATTTGTTGTTGGATGATCGATATTAATCGAACTTATCTAATTAGTTCATTGTATTTCCGTAACCACTTGTTTCCAACAAAATCTTTATATATATTCCTTACGTATTTACAAAAAAAATGGATCTTGGACATAATATTTAAATTATAATTGTCTGATTTTTTTTTACGGATGATACCCGAAGTGATTGAAATCCATAATCTCGTTTATTTGATCCCCTAAGGCTTTCTAAAAAATGTTATAGCTTAAGTTACTCAGGGATTATTTTCTAAATTTAACATTCACCATCATGATCCGCAATATAATTGGGACACTAAAAAACGTTTATTTAACTTGCATGTGTCTTTTATCAAAAATATTCTTAACAAATACGTTGCTGGCAGGCGACATTTTATCTATGGGGACCTTTATGTAGGGTATCCGGAAACTCGCTGTAAAACTGCACTGCACAGGGTTTCTCCCGTTCTGTGCACTAACTAACGGTCCTAAGATCACACAGCTATCCATTGCATTTACTTACATGCCGTGTTCGTAAATATGCAGTTAGGTAAAGAACGGGATATGGATTGCTTTCCGTCTTCAACCATAATAATAATATCTTGCAAGTATAAGTAATTAGCTATGTGTCGAGAGAAATTTCATTTCTCGTTTGTTATTGAGCGAACAGCTGGTTGAAATGTTTACCTGCCGTTCTTGCTTATACTTGACACACTTTATTTAATTTGATACCTATCTAAATAAGTAAATAATGTTGGTATGCAAATGTCTTCATTTTGTTGTTTTGGCGGGAAAAAATATTGCATATTGAGTAGGTACCTATTGCGGTTGGTTTCCTAAAAAACGTTTCACGTCTGTCCTGACATCTTTAACGAATACCGTATTTTATTAGCTATTATTTTATTCACTTGATTACCATGTCAATGTCAATCTAAATTTGTTTTTTTTTCAAAATAAGTACCTCATGTATATAATTATAATAATGTTTGTTTATTTCAGCTGAACAGAGCGGCGAGTGCAATACTCTGTCTGCCATATAAAAGCATACATCTAAATAAATTATGTGATATGAATTTTAATACATAAAAAATAAAATAAAAATGTAAACATAATTTTCCATCTATGGGGCGCTGCCACTGGGCGACGGCCTGGACAAGAGTGTTTTCCGATCTCCGGTAGCGCTGACTCATCCCAGCTACTCTGTGGGACATCAAAGCAGCAAACCCATGCACCCTTCCCTCGGCGAACATCTGCGAGGCGCTGCATCGCCAAGGGAGGCCGAACAGCGCCCTGTATGCATGGCTATACCGTACTCGGGGAGTGTTCGTGACGCCAACGTGCTAAATGATGAATATCTTTTTTTTAACGAGAGGTTTTTCACTAGATTTCACAAATATTAAAATCGCATTTTTAGAGTTTAACTACCTTAGAATAGCACCCTCCCCCATATAGTACTTTATTTATAAAATATATACTTTAATGTAAACCCCTTGGGTTACTCTTTTTCTTCTCTAAATGAACTGATTAAAAAAGGGTCTCCAGTCTTGTGGAAAATTGCATTGCTTCTTGGGGACTTCGAGTTGCGCTTCTGACTTTAGCTTAGACGTATTGAAAATTAAATTCCACATTGATACTACCTTCATATGCGGAAAACTTCGATTAAAATCGTTCGACCCCACGCTAAAGGAACCTCTGGGAAATTTTAATTTTTCGGTGGATAGAATGATTGGACTGATAGAAACTCGGCGCCGAGTGATTTATTAATGAATTCAAATAATTGTTTTTATTTTTTTATTAACAACTTAGAAAACAATAATTTATTAAAAATATTATTTGTCTCCTAGCTCAAAAACAAATCGCTTTTTCCTGTTCGATTTCTAGTTATGAAGTCAATAATATAGAAGAAAGTACATTTGTAATACAATTTTGGTTTTATATAAAATTGAAAATATTACGCTTCAGGCAAGATTTGTCATTATCTACTACTTTATTTAGTATTTAATAGATCCCAAAAGTTAAACACCCATTGCAATGGAAAAATACATTTTGTGTTTATTTTTACAAAACCTTGTTATTTTCGGGGTGAACAAAATGGGGTCTTAATTTCAAATACAGTGGGTACCAAATTTCGGATACATCGGCAGTTCAGTGCAACAATGGTAAAAATTATTGCAAAATAAATTCAACAATGCCATTAAAATAAGTTATTTATTTTGTAATAAAATTTATTTACATTCTTCCTAACCGAGAATCACATATTTTTGATATCGTGAACATTTTAAAAATTAGGTTTTTTTTTAGATTCTTTATTCAGGGCATTCGGGTCTCTAAATTAGAAACGGTTGACTATCCGAAAAAAGAACGCTAAAATTATTTTACAGCCCGCATGTCAAGCCAACCTCATGAAGTTTTGCGCTAAATCAACCCCATATTGCAAGTAGACTATTATACCTCCATTCCAAACTAAACAATGTTAGTAGTAATGGGGTTTACGATTTGTTGTCCAGCTCTGCTCTAAGTCGACATCGTCAAAAAATTGCTCTTCACAAAAAACTGTTAATATTTTTCGTCCTCAGCTAACTCCAATGTTCACGGTCACAGCACACAACCACCATGGCGATCACAGCTACAGGTGACTGTTGTCAACAATGTTATCTATTGAATTATTTAAGACTTTTCTCGCTATCCGACATTAAGACACCTATGGAAATATGGGTACTTTCCTCTATCAAAGTTAACATTAGAGACTCATATACCCGGGTCCAGAGGAGCCATGTGTTGCGATGCAGGCGAAAGAGAGGTGGGAATGGAAGTAAAGGAAGTACGTTACTGTTGGTCTGGTCACTAAATCTTGCAAAAATCCATTTCAAACAAAGTTTATATTAATGGTGGCGTGGCGATCTTTAACCAGAGCGATTCTGAGAATGTCTTTCGCTTTGGAACGTATTGCACATAATATCAGTCTTTAATATTCATGCATATTATATTTATATTTGTAAAAGCAGACTTCGTCAAAAACGTATTTTAAAATGTGTTTAAGTATTTATGGTAATAATATGTCATCAATCTTTGTTTATTTTGTTTTTACGTGTTAATTATAGTTTCTTACAAAATTATCAACGCTCCATGCGAATTTAAAGTGCATTGTTATGCAACCGATACTTATCTTTGGAAAGTATTTCCGCTTTCGGTTTTATTGTGAGCATAACATATTTTATAAATTCACTGATTATTTTATGATTTCCTTTACCAATTAATATTAACTTCAACATTGGAGATGATACATATTAATGAATTTCAAATGAAATATGAAACAGGAAACGAAACAGAAAATAAAAAAGGTATTAGTCCCATCTGGGAATTAGACAAACACTCTAACCACTGAGCTGATGAGATTCGACCGAAACCTTTTTTTTCTTTCTTTGTCTGTTTCTGTTTCATGTTTTTTTATTATACAATATTAATTACATACAATGAGAACTTGTACCCTTCTAAGCCACTGCACTTAGAACAATATAGGTACATGCATGTTGTGATCAATGTACACAAGTTGCAATTTTTAAAAAATATTAAAACAGCATAACAGTTTTGTTATCGAAATACTAGAGTCCAATTACATAATATCGATTTAAATTATATTATAAAAATATCTAAATATCAACAAGTATTAAACAAATTGAGAAATAAAAAAAATAAAAAAGAGCAGTACAGTTCTGTTACAGTGAGGATCGACTTAATATAATAGTAACACTTAAATAATTTTTAAAATCCCCGCAGCTATCGAGGAGATCATCATATTTGTTCAATAGACAATGTAAGAAAGCGCAAAATTAAGTAAATACGAGTACAGCAGATATCAAGGAGACCGCCATATTTGTTACCATCAATACACACGATTACTTTCCAAAAGCCAATTTCATTTGAGATTTGTCGATATTATCTTCAATGATTAAATATTACAATGGGGTTTATAAGCTTCAGTAAGTTTGTACAATAAAATGGATGTATTAATTGCTATCGTGTTTAATTCTTAGAACTCCCATTTATTTATTTAAAGTAAAACAGTTCGAAAATGGCTTAGGTCGCCGAAAGCTGCACCACAATATTAAAAAAAAACTAAAATGCTTGCGGAACTTAATATTAACATACTTAAATTTGATTTAATATTTAGATTCTGAATACTGACAATTTATGGTGGAATTCCATTATAATGATTTGTTAAAACGATAAACTTTTTTTTTCACCTGCTACGACTTTTCATTTAATTTATTTTAAATTAAAAATAATTGAATATATTTATTCTATGCTAGCTGATTATACCAGGCCTTCCTCGTTTTTGTTTTTGGAATAAAGTACTGACGTTCTGATTTCGTACTTGTTGTTTGGGTGCCATAGTTGATTTTCCGAAGACACCTGAAACGCTACAGCTTACATTGGTTAAGGTGCACACGCCGCTGTATAGCGTATGGCTAATGTGATAAATATTATGTCAATTCGATTCCTGCAATTTCCTTTTAATAGTAAATCGCTTCGCATAGAAAATTTCATGATTTGTGGGATGTTCAAGAGAAATCAGTCCCGCATCGCGATGTTCAATGAACTGTATTTCTAAATTTTGTTTACTTTCCTACAACAAAGTAGTGCTCAACAAAACTTTTCATAATAAAGTACCTATCTATTGCGGCATTCGATGTTTTATAGGTCATTTTTTCCACCGATAGCATTTTGTGACCTTTGTTCTATCTAGGTCGACCCATGACGGAAGATAATAAAAATCGAATGCGAATTTGGAATAAACACAATTGTAATTATGTAGGTACAGGCATAATAATAATAATATTCGGATGATTTTTATAGCGCCGTTTTTGTGAAAAATCACCTCAAGGGCGCTTTACAAATCTTACTTCCTATTCTTACATTATTCCTATATTAAATCTATGACATTTTTTTTTTGGACACTATCATTACACATTATTTATATAAAGGATGCAGTTAAATTATCAAAACTAAATACGGCTTGGTCTAAGTTTTCATACATGTTTAATTGAAAAAAAAAATAATAGAAGCTATCTGTATTTATTCCTTACGATATATTGCAAGACGCTAATACGAATGATAGGATTTATGTGAAGTTGGGCGGCGGGTGAGGACGGGGGCCGGGGGTACTGATCCAATCTTCCAATCTTCTTTGTCTTTGTTGGTGACTCCCCTGGGCTGCGTGACGGGACGCTCGGTGTTGGTTTGCCCATACGCCAGGTGGCGCTCGTCGGCCGGCTTCAGGATCTGGAAAGACCACATCAGCGTGTCGTCTATTTCTCGCCCCAGCCGGTGGTATCCTTGTGGGGGGTGGACCACAGCAGGCCGCGGAGCAGCCTTCTCGGGCACGTCCGTGGGCCGCATGATGCACCGGATCTGCTCCGTGAACTGGAGGTCAGAACTCAGGTCGCTGTGACAGCAGAAGATCTTCTCGTCAAATGTTTTTATTTCCTATTGCGCCTTTCTCGGTAGCCACGAAATCTAATTTTGCGGATTGCAGTTGTGGTACAGGGTTCAAGGTTATACAGCGATATCTTTGCAGCTTATTAAAGGCTCCAAAATAGCACATTCACCATTAAGTTTGAGTTGTCTAGCTCGTATACGATATTGTTTACAATCACCACAGTTCAAAGAATAACATTGTAAATCACTTTGGGACACTTTTAACAAGCAAAAAGGTCTTTTAATAAGCACATGTGTCGAACGCTTCGACCGACCGATGCTTTTGGGTTAGTTTAGAACAACGTGACAGATTTGAAGTTAAAATATTTGGGTTTTTATTTGATTTTTTATTATAAACTTGATTTAAGCCCGAAACGGCCACACTAAAATTATATGATTTTTATAAATGTAACCTATAAATTATTGCGGTTATTTTACGCTACTTTAACACCGGAAAAATTAAGAACTAAGCAATATTTCCCAGATAAACTGGAGCGCTTATAAAAAGCTGCCGGCTGCTGCGAGAGCGCCAAAATACTGGCATGTATAGAAATAAGGCATGTATAGAATGATTACACTTTTATTGCTGACATGGCCCGGTTGCCTGGCGGTACCTAAAGGTCTGTTCACATCTATCGGCGCAGTGCAGTACAGACACGTACAGCGGCAGGCACTGCACGGAGGGGAGTATTCACATTACACCGTGCGTGAATGTGTTCATAAATAATGTAAACTCATGTTGCCATGCCTACCACATAACGTGTTTGCTCTGCGCGGTGTTGATAGATGTGAATCGAACTTAATTCGTAGGTTACACGTAGCCAGTAGCAAGGACAGTGATAGGTGGTAACTGAGAAAGTGATAATAATAAAAATAATGGGATATTTATTTCTGTTAATTTATATTTAATTTTAGCAATTGGCGTCACTGGGTCATTTAGGTCACTGCTTAACCTTGGCCTCAGTATACATTCCGGGGCCTGGGGAGCAGCTGGTTTTCATTAGTGCCTATAGAAATCAGATAAAGTAACATCTTACATAAAATCTCTACACTCAAATTTAAAAAAAAATTTTGATGTTAAAATAAAAAAAAATTAAAATTACCACTTTTTAGTACCATCCACGCCTGCAATTAAGTAAATGATTGAGTAAACTCTTCCATTTGTAGTAAAGCTTGATTTTTTTAGTGCGTGTCCTAACAGCGCGAGAATTTTTTTTTTACATGAATACCGCACAAGAGTCTCAACTGCTCCCAACCATCTAGAGCCAGTGAGACTATGGCATCCCCAATTGGGGAATGTTGTGAGGCTGAAGGTATTGGGGAGGGGAAGGAGAAGGGGAAGTGGAAGGTGGGGAAATACCTGGCTATTCGGATCTGATCACCAAACACGGCTAAAAGCCATTTCAAGCAACGTTTCAATTCTGAATGGTGGTCTTTCACCAGGGCAATACTGAGAGTACCTTCCACTCTGGGACGTGCGCAAATATATTATATATTATTTTTAACTTAATTAATTGTGAAACAGCACGAATTAATTAAATGAATAGAATAGCCCCCATGTAACTACATGGATACGCGGTATACTTAACCGAAAAATAGAAACGATTCTAATCCAGTCAGCTAAATTCCTACTTTACGGTAACTTACTGCTTGCCGCTTAACGCACTGCCCATACACGGACAGTGATTTAAACATAACTAAACGATTTAGTTGTCAATTATATGTGTGATATTATGTGCCAATTATGTCATATGGCATAACTGAAAGTGGATTTTGCAATGTAACGAGGGAAAATTGTTAATCCGTGTTCTGAATTAAACACCGCGCACGTCAGTGTCTCGTTTACCTTATCCGAACTAACCTTAAGATATGGCGGAATACAAATTTTACACGTAGGAATATGATTTTATTTCTCTAAAGTCGCAAAGAACACTATGTTCAAATTCAAGATTTGCATATCGATACATTACCAAAAATAAATCGAACATGACATTTTCGAGATAAAAGATTAAATCAGGTCAGTTTACGTTAAATTACGTCACATTTCACCACGGAAACTACACAACCTAACCTGACCCACAAAAACAAAATCATACAAAGCTGTAAAGTGAAGTGTGGTCCTCAGCACCCAGTGAGCGTGGCCCACGTCTTGATTTTGTTGTGATATTAATCATGGTTGTGAATTTAATTAAATATTTTAGTTGTTTTTTATAGGCAACCCAAAATGTAATAAGGTTTTTAATAATGAGGATTCTCATTATGTTTTATGTAATCGGAGCTAAAATACTTCATAAATTAATGATCTTAAATAAGACTATTAAATAATTTCTTCAAAAGACTGGTATTCACTTTGTGGTGTCATTATTAATAAATGAAATAAAAATTACTTTGTATTTACCATATATCAACGTGTTTCGAAAGCGATGCTTTCTTCATCAGGAATATATATTTAATTAATAACTTACCTACTTCAATTTTTTTTTGTGTTTGTAATTTGTCTATTCTTACATTATTGTGTTCTATGATTATCGTTTGTCTATACTTGACATTATTATTTTTTAGTATTCTGTATATTCCTGATGAAGAAAGCATCGCTTTCGAAACATGTTGATACGTGTCTGTGAATAAAGTGATGAATACAAAGCTATTTTTATTGATTTATAGGATTATTAAAATATAAATTGCTTTGATACGAACACAAAATATTAATTTACTTAAAAATGCACAAAAAATCATATTTCTACCTGCGCTATTTGCAAAATTATAAAATTATTCCGGCTTAGATTTTTTCTTTTTAATTTGCACTAATTGGTTCTAAATGTATAAATTGATTATCTAAACACCACGTATTTTTTTAATGTGAATACCGCACAATTGTCTGAAGCCGGTGGGATTATGACATGCTCTGTTGAGTGGGGAGGAAAAGGAGACGGGAGAGGAAGGTTAAAAAAATACCTGACTATTCAGATCTGGTTATCAAATACGTGTTAAGCCATTTCAAGCAACGTTTCGATTCTGAATGATGTCTTTCACAAGGGCGATACTGAGTATCTACCACTCTAGAAATTTGGCTTTTCATTTGTAATTTTATCGAGTACTAATGAATGAACAAATTCAGCGTATATCCATTTAAATCTGTTATTATTTGTATTCTTGAATTTATTAGCATTTGAACTACATTATTTTAGCAATACATCCAATTGGGCCCAACGTATACATTGTTATTGTTTGCAAATCGAGTAGGTACTATAAAGTATTAACCAGCGGTCGATGTCCGATATCTGGATGTAAAAATACAAATGTAAATTTATCATTATACGGTGAATTAATTAATCGCGGTTTCCACTCAACCTTCGCGTGATATTTAATTAATGTTTTTTTTTCACTTCGCGCATATCCCAGTATAGAATGTTAACTTTATTAACGTTATATTTATTTCTACACGTTATGTTATATTTTAATTATCAATCATTACATTTTTCTTTGGCAAAACTAATTATATTATTTATTTTTAATAATAATAATAATAATAATAGTTGGATGATTTGTATAGCGCCGTTTTTGTGAAAAATCACCTCAAGGGCGCGTTACGTTAAAGCTAAACGAAAGGTAACACGATCTCACATATAACGCTAATTCAAATATCTTTAAAGAAAAATGAAAACCACGTGATAGTTTTAAATATTGAAAAGTCCCTCGAGAAATTTATTTTTCTTTCATAAATGCAATACATTTTTATAAAACTAACATATACAGTATTTTTATGAGTTTCTTGTAGGACTTGAGATTTAAACTTACAATAACAATTTATTTAATTTAATATTCCGTCTGTACACCCGCCATCAAACAATTAATCTCAATATTTAAAAGCATTTATTGGCAGCCATACTGTGTAACTATTACACTTTTGTGTGCTTTACCACTGACAGCACGAGCAATAATCATAACAGGTATTTATATTATTATAAATAGGTATGTTAGTTGTAAGACTCTAGTTTTTTTCCATAGTTGTACGTCATTTTGCAGTATTCTATATAAAATATGCACTTGGTCATAGATATGTATTAGTTTTAAATATGTACTAGGTTTATACTCGTATATGTGTTAGGTTTATATTCTAGTTATACCTACTTAAGTCTAAATTGTAAGTCACTAGCTATAACTTTTAGTTGGTAAGTGACTACCTATAAGCCATAGATGTAAGTCACTAATTATAAGTCTCAGTAGTTAGTCCCTAGCTATAAGTCTTAGTTGTTATTCGATAGTTATAAGTCTTACTTATAAGCCGTTAGTAACAAAGTTTAGCTGTCAGGTATTTGGTTGTACATGTTATTTAATTAATTGTAAAGCCCCCTTGAGGTGATTTTCCCACGAAAACGGCGCTATAGAAGTAATCCAATTATTATTATTATTATTAACGCTCGGTTTTAGGCGGTAGATACAAAAATTCAAACGTTAAAAATAAATTTTCATATGAAAGTTTTGATGTTATTAAGTTAGACTTTTAACATTAATGAAAAAATGTACTGGAATTTCTTATTGACGAATAAAAAATTCTCCATACAAATTACGGGTATCGTTCAGTACGGATGACGTCACGCGCACCCGCCAGCTACCTCTCGGATTCTGCCCATTTTGGCGTTATTCAAACTTTGAAAATTATTAACTATGTAAACGAACTTTAAAAAAAAATTATTTAAGTTTATAGGTAAATCTTGATTGAAAATAATTAAAAAAATAAATAAAATTAAAACTCAAATTCTTTATGCTTTTTTTTCCTTTGTTATTAAAATATAAAATGTAAATCTCCTTCTCGTTTTCAACATTATTATTGTTTTCAGATAAAGCGATTTTTCCAAGAAACGTTTATTTTTAAGGACTCGCATATCCTTTTATACTAGTATCAAAATTCCTGGTTGTTTTACTAACGGATTATTTTTAGGAGACCGTCCTCACACTAAATGATTAAAATATATTTCAAAATATGTTTATTGTAATATTCGCCATTGATTTAATCGTCTGGGATATTTTAAAATGAGATCTACATAAATTATCGCTTAGTTATCTATTTTATATTGGTTCTTAGAAATTGGAAAGTCATTCGTGACCCACGTGTCCTGATACAGAAAAATTTCATTTATACATCGAACATATTCACTTAAACGACTAGATGAGCCCATTGTTCTCCAAGGACACGATGATGTACAACAAAATAAACTTGTGTATTTAAAGTATCAATAAATGTATTTATGATAAATACTCGTCTCTTGTGGTAATAACCACAAGTAACTTTAACATTAAATACCTCTTACACCGCGTCGATTACCAATCATATTTATACAAATTCCTCGTGTAAGTGTATTATTTATTGATCCGTGATGTATATCTATTTCCCGTGTAAATTTATTAGTATCCGAAGACCACCTAAGATGACACGTCACACCCATAAAGTCTAGTACATTATTGTTTCATATTTCATTACTCCCGCATGTTGTTGTCTCGGTAATATGCTGTAGCATCGCCGTGTTCCATAAGGAAAGGCAATACGTAATGGTTGCTTGCTTGCTTGCTTCTAATGCGTTTGATTTTACATGTGTTTGTGCATTCATATGAATGATTTTGTTTTATTTGCGGAATTTCCGTAATGGTTCAAACACCCGAGCACGTGTGAGTAAGCAAGATAAAAAATTAATCAAAAACATGTGTAGGCAAATTTGTTACATCAAATATTAATATTGTGATTATATATATTTAATTCTGTTTGCAAATGAAATATGTTTGACATTACTCGTACAAGGAATTAATTTTTGTTGTCGTTATATTTGTATCGAACATATAATAAGATTTTAATGGACTAACGCCAACTTTACATTCTTCACACGATACTTATCTCCATACCTATCCCCACATGCTTTCTTACTTTTCTCACATCATTATTTTCATACCTACGATTTCATTCAGATTTGCTATCAAAGAAGAAATCATATTTTGGGACGGTACTTAATCGTCAAATCGGTACATGTTCACATAATACTTAAAATAATGACAGCTGCTGTCAAATATTGCCCCGCAAACTGTACGTAAATCGGTTTCAAAATTAGAACAAATCCTCTTTTCCATACCGAATTTATGTGGAAAAACTGTACGTAAAAAAGTATCGTGTAAAACGCCCATAAGACAGAAAGTTGTGTCCATAAATAGGTATTAGAAATATATTTTCATTTCAGAACTAGGCCATAGCTAGCCAATAATACGTATAACACTTTCTTAGTGCACTCTTACTTCTCATATAACTTTGTTTGATCTAATTGAAATGGCTAGGTGTTTTTATGATCTTCATGTTTTAAATTATTTGTTCACCAAGAACACTCAGGTAAATAACTTTGAACTGTATTTATAAATCGGTAATCAACAGTAATGTATTATCCTTATCCTCATAATGTGTAATTTACTGGAATTGCATCGAGTTCCTCTCCCCGTATTGTAAAACTTAGTTTTCCCTAATACCCCCCCGTGTCAGAATAAAGTGAAATTCAATGGAAGTAATATTTTCTATTTCCACAACGTATATAGATTTTCTTATGCTTGTGATTTTTATCCAAACACGCCAAATTAAATTCACAAATTTCCATGCTTACCCATTGGTAAATGTGATTGAAGTCAATACAATTTATACCGGTTCTTATAATAAACACATATTAAAGGATTTTCCTATTGAATGCATACGTCCTAATACGAGTGAGTCGCCATTCCTCGTCCTTCGCACGCAGTCCAATATCTCCGGCCGTGTATCGCAAGACAAGTACAGTCCGTCAAGAAATTGTAGAAAAAATGGAGTGCCCTGCGATCGTTTCAATCAGTGTTTCCCAAACTACAGATCGCGACCCGACACCGGGCCATGAAATAAAATTGCCGGGTCGCCTGAATTCCGTCAGAGCACTCTAAAATATTTCCAGACGATCGATGAGCTCCGTCTTCGGCAAAGTAGCCTAACCAATACAGGTCAGTGAAATCAACATCAACGCGTACAGCAAAAATACGGGAAATGGAAGTATGCAACACCGATCCCGCGCCGCACCGGCCCGAGTACTGGCGCCAATAAAAGTATATGGAATGGAGCACTGTTTGGGAAACATTGGTTTAAATAGTTTTAAATGGCAACATCAAGATGGTTTAAAGCGAAAAGATTGTATCTTTAAATAATCACTACAGTTCACGTGAATATTTTTCAATATGATTTTTTAATTATTTTTTATCGACAAACCTTTAGAACTTTTTTTCTGCTTGTATATAAACAAGTGGAAGAAACAAATACGGATTATTTAATAAATAAATACATCATGTTAAAATTAAATTCCACCATGAATTGACAGTTTCGGAATTTGAAAGAATATTTTTCATATCAACATCAAAAATGGTGTTCAAAAATTCCTGTTAATTCCTGAAATCTACATCGTATTCCAAGGAATTTAAATATCCTTACTTGTTATTTTTTTAACACTTAGTGATATGATTGCATCGAAAAGTTTTTTTTGGATTTTTGAAATGTCCCTACATATATTATAATATATCAAAGAAGCCGTTTATTAGATGTTAAATCAAAATAAAAGCTATGAAGAAGAACCCGCACCTAGGTTTTTTTTAAAAATAAAAACATAGAGAAAAATTGAGTTAGTCCATCTGTCACATTAACATAACCTCACATTTGATTGTACTTTTGTAAAAAATTGTACCATTTTATTAAATTTCTCGAGTTCGTTGACAGATTGTAGTGGGGTGTAGAAGGGAGGCAAACTAGGCACCATATTATTATTATTGTTGTGTAAGCAAAGGGCCCTAGGTAATCCCCACAAGGAAAACTGCCGACACAGCGCCAGATTGATCGGTGACCCTAAAGGCTTTCGCTTATTGATACATCGCGGCGGACATTCCCTTTGCCTGGCATATAGCGACCATTTTAATAAACCCGTATTAAATATTTTCCCCGTTTGTTCACACGGAGCGAGAAACGGCTATCGGCCGATCTCTGATAGAGTAAGCTTGGAGGGCGTGGTTTCTTCCGAAATGGAGGCCGGTTGACTTAATCTATTTTCTTCACATATTATTCATAAATCCTTCAAAACATTTCGAAAGGGCAGAGTTATTTACGTGTTTTAAATTGTTTTCTTTTAATAATACTATTCCACTTGTTAATCGTTCGCTTCGTTTATTTGCATCCAGTGGTGTTCTGGTGTTGACGGGATCTTAACGCCCTATTTATGGGTATGTAAGAAACCGTCGCGTGTTTCTACGCGATGCCCCGAGGAGCGATATTTGCGGTTTACTTATGTGTCGTGACTTTCGATTATACGTTCAGTGTGCGGTGATTTGCTTCAGTAAATGGGGAACTCGTATGAAATAACTCAATTCCATAGCTGCACTCTTACATAGGCAGAATCAATACTGTCTGGTTCAGAATAATCAAACAATATTTTTTATTTGGAAAAATTTCCTATGGTCAATTCAACTAGGTATGTAATTTTGTAGGTGTTGTGGGAATGATACTCATCGCTTAAATAATTAAATCTGTTTTCGGTTTTCCTATGTAACTTCTCTATATTGATGACGCCATGAGTTTTTATTGTTCATTCATTAATTTGACATATTTATTGTTATCGTGTTTAGTTCCTAGAACTCCGTTTACGTTTTTTAGAAAAATTTAAAGCAAATCAAATTTAATAGTGTTTTATCAAGTTCTGCTAGTATTTTAGTTTTTTTTATTATTATTGTGATAGCTGTCTCGGAGTTCAAAGCAATTATCAAACTGTGATTAGACCGCATTGAGACTTATGTGTATGATTTTATTTACCCCTACCCATTTTATATTTTTTGTTTTTTTTTATGTAGTTTAAAATTATTTATTAAAATTTTCATTAAAAACCGATTTACTCTCTTAGGCATTACTGTTAAATTCTGTTTTCCCGGATAATGGTAGGTTTGTCTTAGTTGTATTATAATGATGTGAATACTATTTCAGTAATTTTCCTTTTTTTAATTTATTTATTTATTTATTGTGTTTCTTGAACAGGTGTATTGCCATCCCATTAGGCCTAACGCTTGTGTTGAGATGACATTTTGCATTCGTGGTTTTTCAGCTACCAAGTAAATTACGATTTTGGAATATAGTACCTACCTACATGAATAGGAATAATTATAATAATGATATTGTTTTTAAAGGTGCTTTTGATTTTTGAGTTTCTAATCGTGCTGGGTACAGAATTAAATTGCTTGATTACCCCGGTCATGAAAATTAATTTATAAGTTTTTAATAAATTCCTGAATTAGTTAACACCGCACAGACCATTCTCCTCCCAATTATTATCGTTATTAAGTATTTATTTTAGAGGAACAGAAGCTTTAAACAAATAAAGCAAAAAACGAATTAAAAGAAAATTAATATATTGACTGGGAAGCCAAAAAAGGTTCCAAATGCAAAAAAGTGATTTTAATAACGAATTTTCATTAAAAGTTGAAATGCATATAAAATATTCCAAAAATAATAAGGTGTGGAAAGGAAATAAGAAGAGAAATATATGATGGGGACTGAGGATGCTCTCGATACAAGCTCGTATCACCCTCAATATTGCATTAGTACATCAATTATTATTGGTACACGTACGCAGGACCCACTCTCGACATTTTTTTCCAAAAGCGTACGTAATAGATAGCATGAAGAACCTATTTCAATAAATAAAAAAAATCTGGCTAAGGACAATGTCCCCATAAATTACTAGATTGAGCTCAAAAAATAGGCAGTGAGGTAAACCGATTATGGCGAACGTGACTTTTCTTTCATAGACATTTCAACAGTCGACGCAGGTAAGTCATTATGAATTACCGAAATAACATAACTATCGAGTAATTTTAATTTGCTAATAGAATTACAAATTTTAATTCAATGATATGATGCAAGAACGTAGTATTCCATCGTAAATAGGAAACAAATTACTGACAGTAAATATTATTAGCGCGATTAACGGATTTGAATTAAACGAGCCTCACGTATATTATATAGTTTGTACTGCACCAAGGTTATTAACATTCGCAATTAGGTACGACAATAATGTCCTATGACTTGGCAAATCTATTTATTGGCTGTGAGATGTCCTTAAGAAGATCTGATACCTAAATCACGTTAGTATCACGTACGGATGGAAGGAATTACGTGTTGAGGCTTCGAGTGTTTGGCAGTGATACACACAAACAATACCTTGAACCGAAAAACTCCTGTCATTGACTGGTTAATATGTCAAATTACTTTTATCTATTCCTCACCATTACCAAGAAATCTAAACAATATAATTTATTTTAAATAATTCAGGGATGTATCAAACACTTATAAATAAATTCTCGTAACCGGGGTAATTAAGCAATCTATTCTCTACCCAACACCATTAGAAACTCAAAAATTAAAATCACCTTTAAAAACAATGGCATTACTCACCTTATGCCAAGTTTAGTTATTTCCTATTTATCACATAGGTACTATATTTCAAAATCGTAATTTACTTGGTAGCTGAAAAGCCACTATAATAATTGCCATCTCAGAACAGGCGTTTATTTCACACCCGGTGTCTTTAAATGTTACTATTTTTGCAGTATTATTGTGAATGTGTTATTTTTGTATATCCGTGTATATACTGTATAATATTTTGTAATTTTATTAAATGAATATGCACCTAAGGAGTACTGTACGAGTAATATTAAGAATAAACAAGAATGTATGTAATATGTTAAGAATGTATAAATAGAATATAAAAGGAGCACTCTAGGAATACCACCGAATAGAGTTATTTGATCTTTTTTAAAGTTTATTTATAGCAAAGCGCAGTTGACGGGAAATAACACAAAACTGCGCTATATAAATACTTTGTTATTATTATTATTAGTATAGGCAATATACGTCAGCACCAAGTTCAAATGCTCGAATGTAATTAAATAAGTACAAACTTGTACTTTGTTGTATTTTCCTGTCAACCTTTTCTAGTTGTATGATCGTAAAACAATAATGTCATATATTGCATGTTTGATACAGGTTAATCTTTACATTTTTTTTTAATATTTTTTTTAAATCACACATGTTATGTACTTACTTCTACTATTTGTTATCGCTACTACTTGTTTATGTATATATTTTTATCATTTTTCCTTTACTCTGTACCTTTACGTGTTCTATATCTGTAATCTCCATAATATATTGGCGACATTGGCGTACAACTGTTTTATGGAGACTAGGAAAAATTTAAGAAAATGTGTTTTTCTAGTTTTCTTTGTTAACCTTTCTTTGCGTACCTCTATAGGTTTCTCCTGACTCCCAGAGGCGTACGACAAATGGATTAGGCAAATGCGAACAAGTGTCAATCAATAGTTGAACATTGATGGAACGGCCCATATACTCGCATATTATTATAGTCACAATTAATTTCGTTCGCTTGATTTTGCCCTTTTGACGGCTTATTTAATTATTTGCTAGTTGGGAATTTGTGCAGTGTTCTTCTTCTTTCGTAGGGTGTGAGGGTCAGAAGGGGACATCTAGGTCTGCGAGCAAGTCTAGGGCCTCAGGAGTCGCGCTGTGCACCTCTTCAATCCCGCCGAGAGTGAGTAGAGCGGGCATTCGTTGACATATTTGGTGGGAGACATTCTACCGCTTTCACACATCGCCGACTCTTCAAAGCCCCACATATGCATCATGTGAGAAAAAATTATTTTATTGATGAAGAGCCAAAGTGTATGAGGCAGTGAGAACCCAGCCGATGTCCCTCATGATTCCATCTGTCCTCTGGAGTGAGAACTAACCGGAGAACCCTCCCTCCCGTGTGTAGTGCGTTGTTTGTACTGTCTTAACTCTGGACGAGGATTATCTCACGTAACATCAGATCATAACAAGCAATCTAGAGATATATTGTAAATTTTATCTACTATGGACAAGAAACTGGCGCCGATGAGGCTACGTGGTCCACGACACTGATTGGAAATCCTGTATTTGAGCTGCGTCATCATGTAAAATAGATTTCACATTGAAAACACGTATTTTAATGGCTTTTAATAAATCATAATCGCTGAAAATGTACACCTGCTTATGTAGAGTATGCCTATTTTGGTTATATTGCTTAAAGTTGGGTAGGTTCTGCCGGCCTTTGAGATATTTTTTGATGTTTTCATTAGTTCTGTGTTTTTACATGTTGTCTAGTTTATTTATTTTCAATACTCGAGTGTAAACTGAGTTGTAAAACATAACAAAAAAATTGTAAACTGTTGGTTGTGTCATAATTTTTTGCTATATTCAATGAGTATCAAATCGATGGTGAATGCAATTTTGATTTTTTGTCATTTGAACCGTACCCGATAAAGGCCGATTTTCGATCCGTTTCATCTTTTGATCAAATTGTTATTATATGTCAATCACAACGGTCATTGAAGGCTTGTCAGCTGATTACGTTTTATTCAAAAGCTCAAACGAACCGAGAATCTGCATTTGACGGAGGCGGTTCAAGTGTCAAATTCAAAATAGCGCTGATAGTCGATTTGATGGTCATCAAACGTAACGAACAGTTAAAAACACCCCAACCCAATAAAAATGTCTTTAAAAAAATATGTGTTTTAAAATTAAACAGTGTTCTTTAAATGAAAAATCACAAGTTGCGCACCGTTTGAAACATGTGGGAAGGGATCGAATAATGGGCTGTACTTTAGGAAAGGACCGGTACCTTCAGTTAGTACTGGGCAAATCAGTCGTGTGGGGAGGCCTTTGGACACACCGTATACTTCATATATTATCCTTCCTGCCACATAGGTACCTACTTCTTAGCTGGGGAACCAGGTAACTTCAGTCACTTGAATAGGTAATCTTTATTTATTATTTGCTGTGACAACATGACAGGTTTATTGCCCGTACAACTGAACAGTTCGCCTACATCACACAATATTATTATCTACATGGTTTATTTGAACCCGCACACCTACACCTACGAGTGTATTTTTCTCCGCCATTGTATTTAAAATCCTCTTGCAGTGCTGTTTGCGGCAATTAAACGTCGTCCTTGATCTTTCTCCGTGGTCACCTTCTCTGGCACTTGCGGTTTTTCACTTTCTTACTTCCCACGTTCCATCCTCCTGTGTGATTCCCACGACTTCTTCAGTACTTCAGCCAGCCTCGTTGCGCAAGTCATTCTGACTGCTGTTGAATAAAATGCTAATTGTGTTACACGCGTACTGTTTGTTGTCAGCTTTGAAATATGATGTTGCATTTTATGCAACTCAACCATTAACGCATTTCTTCGATCTCTCCGTGTTGCCTTAGTAAATGCTTGGGAATATTCTGAATTTTAGACCGGTCAGTGGCTGAGTTGGCATCGCGTTTGGGTCTCACATAGGCGTCGTGAGTTCAATTCCTTGGCTGGCTAAGTCCTCCATTTACGACACAAGCAACATCTTCCGCTTTCTCTGATGGTAGTAGGAGATTTTCAAATATTGTCAGGTTATTCGTAACCAGGGAATATTTGTCTTTCTTTAAAAAAAATAGAAAATAAATAACTTCTAAAGTACTATGTGGAGCACTTAACTAACTATCACGCCGTTTCTCCGTGGGGATAGACAGAGAGATTGACGCACTCTCGCATACATACATATTCTTCCCCTTGTCCTATTCGGGGACCCATCGCATTGATAAGGCGCCTCCAGGTGTCTCTGCCCTGCGCTACGTCAACGGCATCTCTCCATAGTAGGTCCAGCCTCTGGAGTTGCTTCTTCCATCTGTCTGGGGCGGCCATTGGACGTCTTCCCTCTGGAATAGCATTCAGAATTTTCCGCGGAATTCGACTTTCGCGCATTTTTAATACGTGCTCAAGCCACCTCAGTTGCGACTTTTCTATAAAGATTAGCAGTGGTTTGATGTTTAGCTGCTCCCGGATCATCGAGCTCCTTATTTGATCCCATTCTGTGACTCCTGCAACTACTCTCACAATTCTCATTTCGGCTTCAACATCCAGATCTGGTGACCATAGGTAAGCATGGGCCGATACACTAATTTGTACAATTGAAATTTTGTATCCTTACTTAGCTCAGCTTTCCTTATCACTGACCTGTACACCGCTTTCCGGCCATCGCTTGAGAATTCAACCCCAAAGTTTTTATATTGGTCAACCTGTCAACCGAATCAAGTACCTATTTGATTCACTTGATCGTTTCATGTCTTCCTCGGGCGTCCCCGACTTATTTTACCATTCCCTTCCTTGTCATGTAATATTATCCTTGCACGCCTTTCTCTGTGCATCCGTTCTACGTGATCAAACCGAATAAGAAATTCTTAATGCTTTAATGACATTACAAGTACTTACATTTTTACAATTATTGCTTATTAATATAAATAAAGTAATCGCTCCTAACCCTATTATTTTCTATTAAAATAAAATTGGGTCGTGTGATCAGTGCCATCACATTTAAGGAAAAATGAAGGTTGCTAATTTAAGAAATAGTACTAAATTCCATACAGGTATACGAGTATATAAAAATGTACAACCTTTCAAAAGACAATAATACTCAAACTGTAATCTTTTAAATTCTATATGAAATACGTAGGTACCGGAATTTTTTGCAAAACGTTCGAAATTGCTTTCACCGTTTATCTGATTTATTGATTTTGTTAATTTATTGTATTATTATTAAATTTATTATTTATTACATGTATTTTTTTATTGTTATTTTTTATTAATTTTTTTTAGTTATTATTTTATTTTGTATTTTCGTACTAGCCTTTAACGTTAACCTGTAATAAGTTATTATTATCGCCAGCCCTTAAATATAAACCTGTAATAAGTTATTATTATCGCCAGCCCTTAAATATAAACCTGTTATAAGTTATTATTATCGCTAGCCCGTAAATATAAACCTGTAATATGTTATTATTATCGCTAGCCCTTAAATATAAACCTGTAATAAGTTATTATTATCGCTAGCCCTTAAATATAAACCTGTAATATGTTATTTTTCTTTACCGAGATAATTATGTTAAAGCTGTAAAACGTATACCTGGCTTTCGTAATTTAACTTGTTAATCTGCGGTAAAATAGAAAAAAAGTGGAAATAAGTTTTATGTGTATTTTATTATATTATTATAATGGAATTCCACAATGAATTATCAGTTTCAAAAATATAAATATTAAAAAGTGCAAACACAGCGACACTGAAGAGACTCTACAAAAAACTCATTCTTAAACGACGGATGGCTTCACAACATCTGTGGTTCAATCGAGAGTGCAAGAAACGAGGCCTTTTACCCAACTACATCAACATCAACCCTCTCCCCCCCTCCTCCCCCATGTGTTGTGTATATAAACCGTAGATTAAGAATAATTTGTACCAGCCTGAAGATGGCTTTAACGATCTGAAACCGGTTACGGGAAAATAAATAAGTTTTATATGTGTTTATTGTATATTATTATTGATCTCAGGTTTATACATAAACCTTAATTAAAATGATGGGGTCGAAGTTGTTTGTTAATTTCATTCTTCGGATTATAATAATACTGCATTTTAAATCCTAGTTTACATCTTTAGAAAGCATTATTGCAGTTACTTAATAGTTGAATAATGAAATGTTTTAGTATTGTTTATAGATTTATTTATGCTAGTAATAAATCAACGTAGTAAATATCATAGTAAATAATAGTTGTATTAATTCTAGGAAACGTGCACTCAGTAGTTGGGAAATCGTTATTATCACTGATGTATATAGAGACCGGGACATTTCCCGTTTGTGATAACGCGATTTTTTAGGCTAAATTCTTAATTTTTGCCCAATAAACGCGGATTTTGTCATTTTCACGCTGATAACGCAAAATTCGTAATTATCGCGAAAATAAGGCAAATTTCCCCTTCTTTAAAGTTTTTTTTTTTTTGGTTTTGACAAGCTTGAATAGACATAAAATGGAATACACCTAACCACGGCGACAACGCCGCGTACTGTCATTCTTTTATCACTTTTCAAAACAAACAAAAAACAAATTTCCATGAAGCAAAACTAAACAAAACAAACATATTATGAATCAGAAGAAAAAAACAACAACAATAAACTGACGCCATCTCTTTTGTAAAAATACCACTACTTTTGCTGAAAATAACATTACTTTTCCTCAATAAATAACACCACTTTTCCCAAAAAGTAAGGCGAATTTTAGGTCCCTACTGATGTATCTTGTGATAGACTTTGAGAGAATTTTCAACCTGCCGATGTTTGAAATAGTTGCAGTTACATCGCTTATTATATCTGAAATGGAAAACCTGCATTTTTTTTTATCAGCGTGTAACAAATAAATAAGTTTCATGATTCATAAGAATGTCATGTTAATGTCGCAATATTTTAAGAATGTAACGCTAATCGTAAATAAGGAAAAACAAATTGCTTTGTCAAATGCTATTTTTTTTCTCAGAATGTCAATATTTAGGTCTCCTTATCATTCCCTACAAAAATTATTATTTAACGACTATCTTTGTCACTTATTTAACAAATAAATTAATATTTGGAAAATATCGCTTATCGTAAACATTTTTCATTTTACTGGTTTTTACAAAACAATCCGCTCAAAACTGAATCGTTTTGACCCTTGGTAGCAACGTAGAACTGGATTGATTTATCAATGATTTATTTCACTATGAACTACGATAACGTTTCGTATGCTAATATTATATTAGCATTTTTCTATATATTATAAACTAGTGATGAAAAACTACAACGCTGTTAAATTTGCATTTAATTCAATATTTAAGTACGGAGGTATTCAACTGTCGTGTACTGTAGATCAATAAATACATATTGTTTGTACATTATTTAATAATTTTTTAGCCTTTTTTATAGTTTTTTTATTAATCAGTCATATTTTTTTGTTGTTTTTAAACATGTATCAATATTTTTGATTATGCACTCTCCAATATGAGACCACATTACTCGGTGAAATAAAAAAAAAAATCAAAAACTTATTTTTTAAACTTTTCTTTATTAAAACAGGCCACAATTCATTTATGAATGTGAAAAGGGTTATAAAAAATCAAAAATTAGTTCAGTGAAAATGTTTTATCAAAAATATCTTATTTTTTACACTTGAATTCGACAACCACCCGATTTTAAAAATTGCTAAAATGACATGAATATTGACTATTCTCTGAATTTATGGAATAATTCAAGACGTTCCGAGAACAATATGAATGCTTTGAAATGCTGTAAATTGATCTGAAGACGTTGAAATATCGGTGTTCTTCTGAAATGTTGATTGAACGTCTTAGTTTTGCAGATACCCTAAAGAGAAGCAATGTATACAAATAAATTAATAAGATTTTCTTTGTTTAAAGATTTTCCATTGCTTTTAATATATAAATATCTACCTGTTTCGAAAGCAAATCTCCCCTCAACGGGATAAACAATATACTAAAAATAATAATAAATATTCACAAATAATAAGCAAATGCAGCAAATAGGTTTAAACAAAGTAATTCTTATTAATTATAGCGCCGCAAAATGATTACGCATCTTTTAAAGATGTATACAATTTTTTAAAGGTGAATGAATTTTATATTATCCACGGAATCCTAGAGTGCAAGTAAGTAAAAACATGAGTTTACGGCATTAAATTTGATACGCTTTAATATCGTGGAAGGGGAAGATAATTTTACATAAAGCCTTTTTGTTAAATATCTCCTTGGTCGCTTGTTCCGCGCAGGGTCCTAACGAGTTTGAGTTAATCCAAAATTTGTTACGATCGGTCAAAGGGTGTAGTCATGTATAAATGTACAAAAAGGTGGCAAAGCAAATGTATTATTTTAGTTCTTATCGTTAATAATTCCAAACATTACTAAGCATTATTCTTGAAGACAGTTAACAAATTATAAACTACGTATGTTTATCTCTAGTGCCTCGTGCTCTATAGTTTCTATTTAATAGTACAATATTTATTATTGTTCACACAATAAAGTTATTTATATTGCTTACTAGATACTATTATTTGTTCATTTTAGTTCAATAATGTTTTATTTCTCTTTTATGCGAAAACACATGCTCGATATATTTATTATGTGGCATTGCAGGGAACTTACACGCGCCTTTCAATTCTGCAAGTGACAATAATAATTAGATACATTGACACGGCCTTCTGGTGCAACTAAACCCACCGTAAACTGCCAACGTTACGATAATGCTATATAATATTATGATTTCACCACATTTTAATGACAGAGCGGCGCGTGTACGGAATATGTTAACATTTGCTGAGAAGTGCAACAAAGTCTCAAATACTCTTGATAATAATAATAATAATAGTTGGATGACTTGTATAGCGCCGTTTTTGTGAAAAATCACCTCAAGGGCGCTGTACAAATATTTCTTAACTAATTATGTACAGACAGATACAGAAAAACATACTTACCTGGCAGGTCGCTTCAGATGAACACAGTTTTAGAAAAATTTAATTTAATTATAGAGATGATAGTTTTACATGGTTATTTGTTTCTCCTTTTCTATTGATGTTACATTTATTAGATGATCGGTGGCACAAGAAGAGTTGGTATTTATTGAATTATTGGTATTAATTTTTAGGACTGAAAAGTATTCATAAAATGAATTTTAGGACTCGAAAATATCTATAAAATTACTTTACTCGGCGTAAGAAGCTTTTAATAAATATTAACGTTTTTATTTATTTATTTTTTATTTTTTTATTTTACACTTTGGATGTTTACAGTGTTGCGGGCTGTGGACGCATTTGCGCACCGATGCGTGAATTTTTAATTATATTTTTATTTTATTTAATGACTTTAGGTAAGTACTAACCGGCCAGCCTAGCTAAGCAATTTACAGGTGAATTTATGGATACGATTGTCTGAAAAGATGTGTTTTAAGTTTACTTCTGAATTCTGTTGAGTCTTTGATAATTCTTAAGTCATGCGGTAGTTCATTCCAGGCTTTAGGTCCTGACACTCCGAAAGCACGATCACCGAACTTAGTATTAGGTGTGCGCTTTGGTTCCTTCAACCTGCCGATAGCCGATGACGCTGCTGACCTAAGGGTGGACTGCCGTGAGTTGGTATTTTCGGGAATACACAGTTCTGATAAGTAAGCCGGAGCCATTCCGTTAAGTGACTTAAATACCATCCAGCAGAGCTTGAACTGGATTCTTTCAGGACATTTGAGCCAGTGGAGATTTTTGAGATGCTCTGAAATGTGAGAATATTTAGATACGCCGGTGATAAGTCTTGCTGCAGCGTTGAATACTGATTGCAATTTGTTAATTTGGTATTTGGGGAGACTCGCATATATTCCGTTGCAATAATCTAGACGTGACACAACGTACGAATTGACAAGCAGTTTAGTTGCCTCTGTTGGCAGGTTTCTTTGACTTCATAGTTAATAAATTATCCTTTCTATGGATTATCCGGTTTTGTTTCTTCTGATTCTGGTTTCATGTATAAATCTCGTCTTCTATCCAGTTATGATGTTAATGAACGTGTAATCACAAATATTATCTTCGTATTTACGATTGGTATTGAGTACCTACCTGCAGTATTCCTTGTTCAGTTTTTATTGTTTAATCTCGCCGGACATTTATTATTTTATGTATTTACTCAAATATGGTGTTAATCAATCGATAGTATTTATTAGTTTTATTTCTTATAAGTCAAGTATATAGAAAAAATATTACAAATCAAGGGCTTACTGCAAAAATGTCAAATACGTAAGGAATGCACATTATAATAAAAACGTATTTCACAAAGGAAACCCTTTTCTCCAGTAGCTAATTGTATTTAATAAAACAGAAATCCGTATAATATCGACATATATCTTGCTATGCTAGACTATAATATTGATAAAAAAAAAGAATTATTACACGCGGAGGTGCGTTAAATCAAAGACAGTGCTTTTCAGTGAAAGTGTGTGGAATTTCGAGTTAGAGACGAAGAAAAAAAAATAGCAGAAGAATATGTATAAATGCAAATGAAACCATACACACAAAGAGCGTGTGCTAATGCAGAATTGTGTGGCTTCCATCTTGTTTTATCCATTTTTCAGTTTTATGCAGTTCTGATAATTGCATAAACTAAATATCAAACATTCAGCTCAGATGTCATTGAACAACGTATTATTCACTATACATAATAAATTTATGACAGTTTCTATGAAATATAATAAATCGTTAACTGGAGTACGGAACCTTTAAACCCGCAAAAGTACCCGGTGATTTTTCCGCGATGGAAAGCAATTGGTGCTACATTTTCAAATATATTATACGTTTAATGTTATTGTGTGAACTCCATAAATTTATTTTTTTAATAATCAATAATAAATCAATTTTAATAATTGGGTAATTTGATACTGGCTCATCTTTCAACATAGATGGATTTTATAATATAGATTCAGGGATTAATTAGTTTTTTTTTTGACATAAAAATATATATTAAAAATTAAGCATTCCTGTTAAGAATTAGGACGGATATATGAATAGATAATATGTATATTCTCTCATATAAAAGTAACGTTTCTCTTGCACTCTTTCTGTTTCGAGAATATGGTTCTATCCTGAGGGCCCAAAAAATGAGATTATTCACCAGGATGCTGCGAATAAGTAATTCATTCGTTCTTTGTGTTGCGATTTAATTAGTAAATGATCTCGCATTACGGGGAACAAATCCAAGCAGTTATTGGCAAGAGACAGTGTGATGTGCATGCCGGATTAAAACTGAAATTTGCCTCGCAAATCACACCAAGGTGGTAAAGGAACAGTGATGTTTCTTTGGATCTTCTAAATGTAACCGAAATGCGTTTCTGAATGCTGAAGGGTAAGTTGTTCAGTTCCGAGCATTTGAAGCGGGAATCATGATCATTCTGCAGAAGGGTGGATTCAATATCGACAACTCTGAAAAGTTTGATATCGTCAGTGAACAGGAGACATTTTGAGCGTTTAATGATCTTAGCCGTAAAGGTTCCAGTCGTGCTGCTCAAGAGCATTACGAAGTGGTTGGAAATTATTTTCACCCACAATCCAGCCCAAATTCTTATGTGAGGGCATCAATAACATTATTAAATTTGATTCATATTTTTTTAAGGTTCGCTTCCGAAACATGTTGATATTTAAATCTTAAATAGTGGTTTACCCAAAATATTTTTTATTAATTTGATTGATTTATATATATTTATTTTTTTAATATGATGGAGTTCAACGATGTTAGCGTTAGGTATTAAATTTGAATTATTTTTAATTACTTTTAAAAAGGGTTATTTTATGTATTGTGTGTTTTTATCGGTTCACGCAGAAACGTTATTTCCATAATAAACTCAGTACGAAATCGCGATCATATTAAATTCACGTTTTTCTCACGATTACAAATTTCTCTGACCTTTGACTCAATCTCTGTCATGCATTATCGTTGTTATTGCCATGTATCAGTCAATGTAAGTTCAGAATATCAGTTATAAGCTGATCTGAAATTATATATATGATTTCACGAAGAATGGCTAGAAAACTGCATTGTGGAATATGTTTTATTATTTTCTAACATTAAAATTAATTATTTATTTCTTCTTCATAAATGCTCTCTTTGTGGCATAATTTAAAATTAAAAATAATGAAATAGTTTTGTTTACTACACCATTAGCATATTTTTTTAATATTTTAAATATCAAGGATGGGGATGATATTTTAAACAAATCGGGGTCTGTAAATTAACTTGTCATGATTTTAATATTTTTATAACGATTTCTAGTAATTTTAATACAAGAGTTAATGCGCACAAAATGTGTTAAGTGTAAGTATTAATAATTATGATGAACTATCTGAAGTGTACCCGGCCTTGCTCGGGAACAATAATTGATTTGACAGCGAGAGTAACTATCCCCAAATAGAGAAACATTCATTTGAATATTTTATTTCATTCCAAAGGTTTATTTTTTCAAAATATATCTAAATCATAAAGTTCTTAAGTAAGTACCCACTCGTGTTTTCCATTTTTAAAATATTCTAACCAAAAAAGCCCTCTTTTGAATTTGCAATCTGGGGCTAACCAGAGTGTTATATCTATGGGCTAACCTAAATAAAACATGACGGGTTCAATGTTTTTCATACTAATTTTAGAACGTTATAGCAACAGTTTTACATATTGGATTTCATTCAAACTACTTCCTAAATCTTCCCGGCACTCTTAAAAACAAACTGTGCTTTTTTCAGCGAAACCGGTCAAGTCATTCTCGAGAACATCGAGGACAAACAAACAAACTTACTTTTTTTTAATATATATATATATACACATTTGCAAACTATATTTTGGAAATAAACCATACTTTTGACCATTTTTTTACCTACAAATAAAATATGTATATGATAGTTTGAAATTTTTGAAATTAGAAAAATTTTAGTTTAGTATTATTAATAACTTTTTTCTCTTTAATTTATTTTCACACTAATATTTACATTCATAAGAATTATTGTAACATTTGTTCCTTGGTTGTTTCTCGATGTTGTTGATTTTCTAGTTTCTAATGTAAATATTACAATTTTATAATAATTTTACAAAATTTTTGGTTTTTCCATTAATACTCAATTATTTACCTTTTCTCACCACTTCTGTTATTTTTGGCTACGTTAATAATGTGTTTAAATGACATCATTTTTCTCTATGCGCGTAGTGAGCAAGATTAAGAAAGGGACGCTTAGATGGTTTGGGCATGTAGAGCGAATGAACAAAGCGAGGAGTGTAAGGCAAATATATGACGCGAATGCGAATGGAAGAAGAAGCCGGAAGGAAGACATGGCATGATCAAGTGAATCAAATACTTGAGTCGGGCCATGTCAGAAGTCGGAATAACAGAAGAGAATGTATGAGGCGTTGCATGAATGTGAATGAAGCAAGAAATGTGTACCAAGATCGAGTTGTCTGGCGGTCCGTCCTCTCTGCCAACCCTTGCGGTGAAACGGCGTGATTGTTAGTTAGTTAGTTAGTTCTAATTATATCATGTTTTTAAAAAGATGAACTTACTGTGACAAGTTTTGCAGAAAGTAACTCAAGACAGTATTTATATTGATTGCCTGGCAGAGATACATTACTTACTGATAAGATATATTATACGTATTTGTTTTGATTTATAAAAATGTTTCTCTTATGTGCATATATGCGTTTTATATATTAAAGTCCTCGATTGATTTTAAGTAACGGAACATTATCTCTGATTTCGCCATGTGCACTGTATGTTTTTGCGCGGTTTATTTCATGTTTACTGTTTATGAAGCCTGTCACAATATTATTTTCTACATGTACACTACTCTTACTTATCTTTATTTTATATAAGAGCAAAAACTTGTAGTAGTACTTACGCATCGTGATGTATGCTTTGTAAATATGTATTTAATTAAATTAATAATGTTAACGCTTATTTCAATATTTATGTCTACTTTTCAATAAAATTTATTATGAATTATTTTTTAATCGAGTTTTTAGTTTCTTTTCACAGTTTGATTTTTGTAAAGGAGGTGGGAAAGTTTGGAAAGTAAATTATCGTTCCATTTCGAATGGTGAACGGATGTGTATTTTTAATAATTGATTTTAGGTGACCTGTCAATTTTTTTTTTTTTTTAAATTTAGTGTAAATCAGATTTAATAATATTATTATTAAGTTCTACATGTATTTTCATTTTTTTTTTTAAATTGTTGTGACAGCTGTTTCGGCGGTTAAGGCCATTTACGTACTTCGGTTAATCCACATTGTGACGATTTATTTATGACCTGTCAATTGTAGCATATTGAATATGACGTCATTGAAAACTGCGTGCAATTACGTTAATATAATAAGAGCGTGTTCGCCATCTGAATGCGCGTGGGGCGTGGGAGGTGGGAGGTGCGCCATTGAGCCCAAAGAAGGCCGCTGCGGAAGTTGATTAAACGGTCGGTAATTACAGCGCCTAAGCAATTGACGCACCGATATGCGCATACTTATATCGAAACAATAGATTCCGATTCTAAAATATTCACTGGTTTGTCGTTGCTTTAACGAAAGGGCGGAATGACGTAAGCACGCGTCGCGTGGTATTTACTAACGTCTAGAATTTGTTAAAGGGCACCGCACATTCCGTGTGTTCGAAATGTACGCTTAGTCGAAGGTACATTGATACTTACAGTCGCGTCTCAGAAATAAGTCAACGCTGCATTCACTAGATTCTAGCGACTGGAATTCTTGATTAATTAACAAACCATCAAGCCAATTTCCCATAGCAGAAGGCAGAGAGGATGTAACGCCACATAACTTAGTCTTGTCACACTCTCCTCGTTATACCCACATTCATTCGTCATCTCATACATTGTCTTCTGATCTCCGACTCGTGACGTGAATCGACTCAAATACTTATTTGATTTCCTTAATCTTGCTATATCTTCCAGGGGCACCCCTGACCCCTTACTATACATCCTTCGTCATATATAATAGTAAAAATGTTATCGCAATTCATCTTCTGTACGTACCCTAACTATACTCGTATGTTTGTCCTATTATTTATCTTGTTAATTAAACCCACACGAGCCTTGCACTTTTTCTAATCTCCTCATTTGTAATATGTTATCGTGGTTATATAGGCATACCGCCTATATCTCTGTTGTAATCTCTTCCTCTTTCTCGAAAACCACGAAGGTGTGTGAAAGAGAGGTTATGAGTGAGCTCTCAGCGGCAAGACTGTACCGCATATGCGCCTCCGGGATCTAATCTCTAATATCCAGCGACTTCGTTTAACACCACAACACGTAGAACACCGATCAATATAAGTGAACATTTGACACTAGAAGTGCTTGACAAATAATGTCTCGGTGACGTAAGAAGGTATGAAGGATTGCCTTCCTCCCTTGTGTCGGCCGGGATTAGCTCCCCCTCCACCCCCTGGCAAGTTAATGGGCCCCATCAATAGACCTCGGCCTCGGTACGTACTGGCTGCTAATAGGGTTGAAGTTTCAGCGAGGTTTTTCCTCACTGTGAGAAATGGTAGGGGTTGATCGGGCGACCGCGGTTACACGACCCTCGCACGAGGGTGAGCAACCTCATCCCGTGAAACCTCTACATTCTAGTGTTGTGTTTATGTTACTGCCGTCTGCATCTAACCATCCGACCATCTCACCATCTCACCATCTCGCCGCTACTAAATCACGACGGATTTACGACAATAGCTTCTTCGCCACTCCTAAAAATAAAGTCCCCCGTTTACTCTCCTCTCTCTACAGAAATAAAGTTCTTTCGACAAAGCTCCCGGGATATTATGGTTTTACTCTTAAATGGGTCACTACTTCACTATTTGCAGCAAGCGTGACGAATCTGAAATTTTTATTACATGTTCAGATTTTCAAACTATTACTCTGTATCTCCTTTCTTCCTAGCAATGGGGAAAATGGTTACATAACAAGATTTATAATTTTATAATATAATCTGATATTATTAAGAAAAAAATCGTCAGCGTGTTTAATTTTTTTTTCCAGTAACCCTGAATCACGTCATAACATTTCCATATGAAATTTTGTGCATATTTTGTGATATATAACCAATATCGGTGATATTGTACAAACAATGTCTCACCCATTGTATTCCTAATTGTACAATTTGTAAATATCTCATCTTATTAATCAATGTTTTTGTGGTTAGTTTGTAGAACTTCAAATTGTACGTTTAAATCTTAATATTAAGTAGAGATTCATAATCATTAACTTCTCGTATTTACCAAAATGGAAAATAATTATGATAATGATACTTGGCTAATTTTTTTGACTCCGTTTGTGAGTAATATTTTACTTCAAGGACCTTTACAAAGAAAAGAAAAATCATCGCTAAAATTACCGTAAAAATTCTTTAACCACTCAACTTAGAATAAACTTAATGCTTTAAATAGGTCTAGCGAAATTATCGGCAATTGGTATTGGCTTTACATATTTCGAAGGGCGAAAGAGCATACCACCAGACCGCCCAATGAAACAAAATAGTAATAAGGTATTCAAAATTGAGCTAATTTCATGTTATGAAGATCACATGATCTCATTTTTTTCCGATCTGAATTTGATTCTTTGTCAAATAAAAGGCTTTATAAAAAGTAGTATTTACTTCGAATACAATCTTTGTACTTATTGACTATTAATATACAGATGGTAACAGGTGTGCCTTGCCTGTGATGCTACAGATACCTAATTATTACCTACGCAAGTCGATTTCCTGGAAGCTCGTCACTCTCACCTGGGCAGCGGTACAGGCAATAGGCAGCGGGCACAAGTAGGTGGTAGGCACTAGGCATAGGCAGCGACATGCCGAATGTTTGATCCTGTTAGCGGCATAGCTTCCTCCGCATTCCTCGGCGTGGAAACCAGGTCAGGCGGCTGCCGGTAATGCGGTCGAGACTCGCTCACGGCTACACAGATTGCTCGGTACTAGCGCTCCGAAGGTAACCAGAATTCCATTGATTCGAGCATTATTCGATAACGTAAAAGTACCTCACTTTACTTCACTGAATGAAATGAATAGCAGGTTTTTTGTTTTTATTTTTTGTTTAAATATCACCGTAAAGCAATTATACTTCTACCTTTATTACTTTATTACCAAATAAGCTCGGAAATTGTAGGTAAAGGTCTGTCAGGTACATCCTGTGCCCTGTTACTCCCTGTATGGCGGAGTTTTTTTTTTAATATTTGGAATTTAAGAAAAACCGTTGGAAAAGTTGGGCAAAGTTGTCTTAAGAATTAGTTTACTCAGTCACGCCTTTATTTTTTTAATATGTTTTCAATCGGGAAAATTAGCTATTGATTCCTTTTATAATCTGTTTAAAACGGGTCACGCTTTTCGGAAAATAACATGTTCTTGTGATTATTTTAGAAAACCTTCAATTGGAAACTACTTGTTTTATTTTTTGATTTTCGAATGGACATCATGAAACATCGTTACACGCTTGGTCTTGAATATCACTCAATAGCCCTGTACAAATGTTGTGTTATTATTTATTTATTTATTTGATTATATGGTACATCCGGCTTTTACATGAATTTTTTGAAGAGAATATAATGAGCTATCAAAAATTATAAAGTGCATAGAGATTTTAAACCATAAAGCAACGAACAATTTTTTTAAACGTTAAACAGTAACATATAATGGAAAATTGAAACAATATTGTAACACAAATCTTTAACGCTCCATTATCTAAGCTACGATAATTAATTGTACAATTCATCAAAGTGCTGGTATAGATGACGCTTTATGACGTCAGCAAATAAATATATCAACGATACCTCCAAACTTACCTAAAACGTTACTAAACGTTACCCAGATCATGCATTCTATTGGTTAGTGGGTGTGACTGATAGTTGGTTGTGTACGTGTTATAGAAAAATGTTACAATTAGTCTTTTGTTCCTCGTCGGTACATGTAATTAAATAGTGGCGACGATGGCGCGGCTATCAACGTTTCAATCAAGTGTTTAATGATTCTGTATAATTTATTTATTTATGCCCAAATTGGGCGGGATTTACACATTTAACACTTTTATCAGTACAATACGCACACGTTATTTAGTAATGCAGCAATATGAATATAAATTCAAATAAACATTTAACCAAAAAAACGAAAATTTAAAAAAAGATATTCAACTATGCATAATAGAAACAATGGCATAGAGCAATTATAAATAATCAGAAACAAAGAAGAAGTTTGTCTTTAATGGAGATATTTTAATGAAAAATTTAATAAGAATATAATTAAATTCACAATATAATATTTAACAATACCTTCGTAGCCAGTAAGTTGGAAAAAAATAATAATCTAATTATCACGATAACAAATGAATCAGTTCCAAGCTGAGGAAGGTATTTAATACATTACCTAATGCAATTAGACCGTTTCTACTTGCCGTAATAAATTTATATAAGGTATGTTTATATTTTGTTATTGGTGTGTTACGTATGTAGACGATATCTTTATAATTATTACCTAAACTCTGTACACGGCGAACGAGGAGTATACAATTGTGATTCAGTACTGAAGTTGTCACAATAATAAAGTAAATAATGCCTCGATGTTGATTTGCGTGATACATGGAAAGAAATCAAATATAAGATATCAAGCTCTCGATAATTGAATTTATAATTTTGTATAAACACGTTAAGTCAGCAGTCATTCATTCTACGTTCTGATTTTTTGACATAAAAGACAATCATAATGTATACATGCCCTCGTAACACCCATTCTGAAGTTAATAAATCTTAAGAATTTAATTTGAATTCTTTCCATTATGAGGGAACGGGTAGTATATCTCGGTGCCCACACTGTTGACTTGTATTCTATTTGACTCCTAATGACATGTACATTTTTTTATGGTGTGAATGTTTTTAAATTTCTTACATATTCTTATTACAACTAGGTCTGAAATAATTATCCTATCAGACAGCCTAATCGGATGCAATCGATTCGTCAAACTTACACAATGAATGTTTTCAATTATGTATGTTTGTATATTAATTTATTTAAAATGGGATTGTAGTCTTTTTTTATTAAAAAAAATATTTTTAGTAAGATAATTTTCCGTTTTCCTTTATTTGTTTTATTAATGTGCAAAAATGCATACTTAGTTTGTAAATTTATACATTAAAAAATGTACTTAATAAGCACTAATATTCTAAAAAATTTTGCGACACTCTCCCTTTAGAGTCAAAGTGTGTCACTTTTACGGTAGGTATATCTGTACACAGCACTAACTTAAAAACGTATCCAAATCTGGAAATAAAATAATCAAAAATGTGTAATTCAACGATGCTTTAATATGTTTGAATGGAAGATTGCTCAACGCGATGCACTCATAAAGGCGTGATTAAATTTCAGAATACTGCATTCCTTCATTGATTACCTATTTATTAAGTGTGCCATCACCCTCGTTCTCTGCGCCGGCATTCCACGCTCAATTGTACAATACTTTTTACGAGTTGCATAGCTACTTACGTACAATAATGTTTTTAGAACACTCTGCTGTGAAATAATGCAATGTTTATTGCATTTCGCTTAAGTGCATAGGATAACGTTTCAGAGAAAGGATGAGCAAATGATTGAGTTATCTACTGACGTTGGGAATGTAATTAATTAATATCGTGATGATTACATAGTGAGAACTCGTTGATATAATTTGGATTTATCATGTAAGGATATAATATATTCTAGTAACATACGAGTATATGAAGTGAAAAATAAAATGTTTCTTCAAAAAATGAAAAATTCACTTTGTTTTTAGTCATTTTTTCGAAAATAACTAGGAAATTTATTCTTGTCATTATTTCTTATCTTAATATCAAACATGTTGATATTTATATATTATATAGTGGTTTAAACAAAATATTTCCTATTCATTTTAATAAAGTTTGTGTTCATAACCATTATACCACGACGTTGAAGAATATTGCTTCATCGTGTCTTACCTTTGCGGATATTACTTTGTTTTTCTTGCATATTAATAATTATGTACGGAGTTAACGCGGAATAATCTTTTTTTCTTCTTGTAAATAAGTGGTTATTACCAGCGATTTACGCTAAGATTATTTATCTTTTTAAATTACATTATTTATAGTGTTTATGTTTTCTCGTACTGTAGGCTTAGTTTGAGAGCATTTAAAATTAGTATAATGGTTTCGAAAGCACTTTTATAGAGATGAAATAGTAGGAATTTTACGGTATAATTACTTGAACTACGGTCGCTTATTTATTTAATTACTGTTACATAATGTGCTATGTACCTCCGCCACTATCTATATTTTTAAGCACGTGTTGGCACTGAATTTGTTTTCAGAATATTTATTATTGCTCGTTTGTTAATTTACTACGATTTCATTTAACATTTTATATTATTTAAGTTACGTTTTATGGTGTCCCTGTTGGGCTTGTGGCAGTTTCTTCAAACCATTTACGGATGTTTCGAAGTTATGAACATTTTTTTAGATGTGAATGTTTTTTTGTGGATCATAATCGGAGGCCTTCATGTGGGTAAGGAAGAGAGTAGGGAGAAGAAATCAGTAACGGTTTGATGGAAGTGTCACATTACGCGGGTGATAATAGAAAGTGGATCGGTTATACTTTTATTTTATATGTAAAAATAAAAACGGCACAATACACCAAAAACATTTGCATTTTTTTTTTTTGCAAAAACAGTTAAATACACCAATACAATGCAAAAGCGATAAAAAAATTACAAGCAAAATAGTTAGCGTAATTATATACCAGGTAAGACAAAAATAGTTTTAAAAAGGTTATAAGTAGGTGTATAATATTATAACATAATAGCTAGTTCGTGCTTAAAATTATTGTAGGTCATCTGGAAAATATCCCCATTTCCCGCTAGGCAGTTAATTAACCTACTAAATCTTCCCAGAAAAATCACCATTGGTAAGTTAGTTCTGCACCTTCCAAAAAACAGAAGCTTGTCTTGGTGGCCTTGGGTGAAATTATCAGGGACATAAAATCTTATTTCAGCCAGCATGTCAGGTATTGATAATACACCGTTCAATAGTTTATGAGCCATAAGCAGCAATGCTGTATCTCTCTTAGAACTTAAGCTGCAGATACCCAGCATTCCCGAGAGAAATGCTGTTGGAAAAGGCCATGAGTAAAAACCGAATTCTCTCATGTATGGGAATCGTAAGAATTTCTTTTGAATTTTCTCGACCATAAGTACACATACGGTGTCCTCTGGACCCCATACCCGAGATCCACTCTTGAGAATGCTAGGCACTAAACTAAAGTAATGCAGTCTTATAACTGCAAGGTTTGTCAACTCCTTTGAACTGCGTATGACAAAACCCCACATTTTTGTGCGTAATTTGCAAATCTTTTCGATGTGATTACGAAATGTTAAACAAACGTCAAACACAGTTCCCAAGTCCTTACAAGTCGTTATGTGCTTCAGAGACATATCTTTCATTTTGTAATTAAAATATACGATTCACTGTATTCACCCGCGGCGTGCATTGCTCTATAACTAAAGGCAGCCTGTGTATTGTTTCTGAAGTTTGGATACGAATTGTGCATTTTTATAAACCATAAAATTTTTCCTTTTTGGTGATTTGTGAAGACATTACAAATATGTATATCAAAATTTGATAGAAATTAAAAAAAAGTTACTTTATTATAAAATTTTTATTATTGACTTGTCAATCACTAATGTCTGTCAATTTTAATGGAAAAGTTGATTGGAACCCACTTTTCGTTTATCCGTATAAGAATTACACTTATTGGGTAGGCGGGTTGAATTTTAAAAATATGCGTATGTTTTAATATGTTTATATTATAAGAAATCTAACACCCGAATAACAATAAAATAATAATTTATCAACACTAGAAGATAGAAGATATTATCCAACCAAAAATTTCTATTGAAAATCATCAAAAACGTGTTGACAATTACTACCATTCAAATATTCATTTTTAATTAAAAACATTCATTTTTACTGTCCAGTACGAAGCACACGCTCAAATCAACTATTCCACATCCCACACTCAAAAACTAACTACACACAACACTCATTTTTCAAAAGAACATCCATAAAATTCAAAAACTTCTTTTCAGACGCTGATGTTTTCCATTTATCCTCAGGACAATTTAATGACAGAAAAAAAACCCAGGGATGGTTATGAACTCCCACTCCTGTTGTGTATTATAGATATTAAAGATGTTTTATTTTTCTCGGTTTCATTCTCATTATACTGTATTTGTTTATTTATTTTTTTAATTTTTATGTTTTTTTACCTGGTTTACATTATTTGATGATGTATGCTATTTAAATAGTTTGATTTAACGTTTTCTACGTAATTTTATTTTTATTTTTTGTTTTAGTGTTTCTTGGAAAATAGATCAATAGATAATTTATTTTATCATTTTCTTTTTTAAACTCACTCTCAATATGTTTCCTTTTTCATTTTGTCATTTACCAACAATATTCATATTTTCGTGAAAAATATTGCTAGCGGAAACTTCACTGCTTAATGCTCAAATCCTAATGGATAAATGAGAAAATAACTGAACAACGTATAGAAGTAAGAAGAAAAAACATTTAATGTTTTTTTTCACCTTCTTATTTAAAAATACGTAAATCCCTAGTCTATATATCTAGAAGTATGTAGCATTTACTGTCTACCGTTCGCTGCAAAAGTAACCTTTTTTCCGCCTACTGTAACCGCAGAATCATAGTAGTGCATTATATTTTCATAATATAGTGTTACATCCTCGTGCAATTAGTGCGGGGAGAGAATACCGCGATGAGACCGCGCGAAACGGGCGCGACGCTTGAGCGCCTGGCGCCAGCCATCTCGACCGTCGTCCGTCATTCTATACCGTACACGTACACCGTCTACCTACTGCTCTGGCACTCCCATATTTTTATACAATATACGGGTTCATAACAATATAATTATTATTATTTGATAATTATTTGTGCACTACAATTTCCGTGAAAAAATCACCTCATGGATGCTTTGCAACTCAATTCATGAAGGTTTGCTTTCAAAACGTGACCGTTCATACCGCAATTTATACATTGGACTTAGGCATCGATATGTCGATGGACGTCCCACGATTGGCGGATTTTGTCTAATAAAAATATACGTTACTTCCTTTACTTGTGTTGCTTTACGTCACACGATTACTCCTAGGTTAGTCAAGTTATTTAAATTACGTTGGAATCATTTTATGTTTATTTTACAAAGATTTATCTTATTTTTTAACCCTCTTCTTCTTCATCTTTTTGCGTGGAAACAAAATTGATAATCTACGTGCTTTCTTCTATATAATATCAAAATAGCAAACAAACAAAAAAATTGGCCTGGAAAATTGTGAAAATCATTCAGGTACAACCACATCTTCTGAATTTTATTTTACCTATTTTCCTTATTTTTCTCTCACCAATGTTGGACCAATTCTACGTTACTATAATGTGAGGCGATTCAAAGTGTCACATGTGTCCTCTAATTTATTTATTTTTTATCTCAGTTACCATGCCATGTTGTTTTTTCCGACTGATGAATTGCTTTGCTGACTGTTTCTGTTTTGGTCTCCGTAATTTAGTTTTAAAAACACGGCATTGAATGATGGGGAAAGAGCTTAGTTTTGTAAACACAATAATGAGAACGATTTTTCTCGCCGCGTTGTGCACCATTTGCATTAATGGATAATTATGCAGCTCTATCTCGAACTATCCAGAACTTTTTTGTTTTGTAATAAAACTGTTGATAATCGCTTCTGTTAGCAGGTACTCCTAATTTTTTTTTACTTCTTAAAGACTGATGGAATTTAAAAAAATATATATCTTATATTCACTTGCGTTAAGTGGTAATTAGACGATACCGATTTTCATCCAGATTGGACGTGAGTTGTCTTTTTCTATGGAAAAATGATGAAAATTAGAACGTGTTCTATTTTTTCGTACAGTTTAAGATGGCGGACATTATATCGTGATCAGCTGTTGTCTTCATCTGTCATTGTTTTCGTAAGTATGTAATGTGGAAATTTTTGCGCGTTTATTTCTTTTAATATTTAATATACTGATAATACAACACTATGTGTTTATTACTGTTGAGTATTGTCGATTAAGACAAAGCTCACCTGGATGAAACATATCACCGAAAAAGTCAAAACGGCAAATAAATACCTTTCCGCACTCTACCCGATGATGGGCAAGAAAAGTCGTCTATCAACGGATAACAAACTATTACTTTACAAAACTACCATAAGGCCGTGTTTCACCTATGCATGTCCTATTTGGGGGCATGCCACTGCAAATCATATTAAAAAATTCAAATATTCCAAAACAAAGCCATTAGACTCGCGCTAAACGCACCCAAGTGGAGTAGAATCTCTACTCTCCACAACGATTCCAACATTCCGTTGATAAACGATTTCATTGTCACTCAGGCTTCTAAATTTTACGGCGGCCTAAAAGGCCACTCTAATCCAACAATAAATACGCTCGCAAATTACAGCGAAAACGATAAATTCAAATATATGAAACCGAAGAATGTCCTACGTAAGGAATAATTTTAAAACCTGCATACAGCCGCAGTATAGTTTTTAGTTCTCATTCAACAAACCCAAATTCATTAAAATCACCGTAAAGTATCAATAGATAATCTTATATAATTATGTTAGAGCCAGTAAACTCATTGTTTAGGATCTCTGTGAACAAATAAATTCAAAGTTCAAAGTTGTCGATTAAGAGTATATTTCTAAAAAAAAAATTCGTTTTGCTTTAAGCAAATAATACGCCAACATATTGTCGAGTTTAGCGCGTTTTCTATGAACGTTGTCATTCTTTTACGTAACTTTAATGTTACCTATTTTGTGGAGATGCTGCGTGTTTATTTAGGAATATAATTTGAAACATTGTCAAAAAGATTAAATGTAGATTAGACTGTATTTAAATTGATTGTGAACGCGTGTTTCTGTTCGGAATTGTGATATTCGCGGACATTTTTAAAATATTTTTTTGACATTTTGTGAAGGTGCTGCCATTTTTTGACGATACCGTACCGTCCCAAAATATTATTTCTTCTTTAATGGCAACTATGTGTTCAAATCTGTATGAAATTGCAGGTATGAAAATAATGATCGTGTAATGCAAAGATTTTCTCTATGTCTTCCGAAGTGGCTTCCGTATGGAGATCGGTATGAAAAAAATGATCGTCTAATTACCGCTTTACATGTCATCGTGTACGTTCTTAAATATGAGTGGAATATTGCAATGAATATTGTATTTGACGTAACTCTTATTAACCCAGAGTGTCCATATGGACCATACATTTATACCCCCTTAACTGGCAAGATCATTTCTTTGTGAAAAATAATATAAAAAGATGATACCTTCCTTCAATCACTAGATATAGGATAGGTCTAAATGTACTCTCTGGAAACTAATGGTTTAATTGTAATATCATATTGGTTGATTTTTTTTTAAATGTGTTTATATTTAACCACTTATTTAAGTAAATTTACATTATATTCTAATAAAGTTACACTTTATTACACCATGTGGTAAATTTTAAAATACAATATTCATATTCACCCACCGCATGGGGTCTTTCAACATGATTCATATTGTTTTTTATCTTGGAAAACCATTTTTTTCTGCTCCAATTGGATATACTCGCCAAAGCCTCTGCAGAATTACCCATTCGTTTACCAACTAATACGCCTTTATTGCTAATCAGGGATAAGATATATCCTCTGTCTTTCTTCTTCAGAAATCCATGTGGTGTAAGATCGTTGTTCTTTATTAGGATTTTCTCTAATTGGTTCGGTTTCACTAAATGAAACTAAATTAATAACCTTCTTAATTATTTTTAATTAATAACCCCTTTAATTATTTTTAATTAATAACCTTTTTAATTATTTTAAATTAATAACCTTTTTAATTATTTTAAATTAATAACCTTTTTAATTATTTTTAATTAATAACCCTTTTAATTATTTTTAATTAATAACCTTTTTAATTATTTTAAATTAATATCCAGTATACTTATGTTTGCTCGATATTATCATTATTATAAATTATTATTTACTTATTATTACTTACTTATTACTATTTACTTCTTATTACTAACTTATTACTATTTACTTGTAATATTATTTTTTTTACCTATATATAATATACTTATTACTATTTACATCATTTTTTTTACGTATTATTATTTACCTATTTTTGTTTTTATTATTGTGTACTTATTAATATTCACATTTTTTTATATGAATACCGCACAAGAGTGCCAACTGCTCCCAACCGTCTGGAGCCAGTGAGACTATGGCATCCCCAATTGGGGAATGTTGTGAGGCTGAAGGTATTGGGGAGGGGAAGGAGAAGGGGGAGAGGAAGGTGGGGAAAATTCCTGGCTATACAGGTATTTTCCCTATTACATTCTATTACATAATTTTATGTACTTATTATTATTTACCTATTATTATTTACCTATTTTTATTATTATGTACTTATTACTATTTACTTATTTTTATTCTTGTATTATTATTTACTTATTACTATTTACTGGTTATTATTAAATTGTTAAGCCGCTCATCTTAACAGAGGATTTTTATATTTAAATTTAAGACTAAATAAATTATGTAAAGTTTTATTATTAAACAATATATTTTTATTAATATGTAAATAAGTACCTATCTACATTATCGAAGTTTTTTGGTACCTACCATAAAACCTGTGTTGTGGAAGCGATTAGTGGTTCCATGCTTGAAGAAATCAAATAATATTTAGCCCCTATTACTGTTATTATTTCGCTATTTTCTAGGTAACGTACCGAGTTTGGTTGCTTTTTAGTTTTAGGTGTCAATGCTGATCTACTGCTGTAATAAATACATTAACATCATAACAGATCACTCCTTCGTTTATGAAACATCAAAATGATCTAATCGTATGGTGAGTTCACTCACCGTGTCTCACTCGAGTGATCTCTCGGTCCCAGTGCAGGCGCCGCCGGCTGTGACCTGTGATGATGCCTGCCCAGTGCCCTGTCTGCCCAGTCTGCCCACTGCCCGATGTGCGCAGTACTGCCCGGTGCCCATTAGCCCGGGCAGAAGCAAGGAGATGAGCGGCGAGGTGAGCCGAGAGCCGTGAGGCAGGTGGAGGCACTGCACTGAGCGGAATCCATCATCGCTCCCAAGGTTCCGATAAAATAACATCATTTTATGGAAATGCCGACGTTATCCCTTCGCAAGAGGTTGCTCAAACTTATTTAGATTTTTTTTTCTTTTCTTGAAACAATATTCAAGCAATGAATGTGATTTCGAAAATATACAGAAAAGAAAAATATGGTAAAAATATCCAAGTAATAATAGGTAATGTTATCCAAGACACGATGTCAGTTTACAATTTAGTTCAGGGGGCCAAAGTCTATATCTTTTACCTTAGCTAACGCAAATTAAATCTACCATTAACAACACATTTTCACAGTTTTCAAAAACGCATGGTCGTCTCTTGCGTTTGCCTTACGAATTTGTCTCTTAACGTTAACTTAGCGCGATACGGACCAACAAACCATCAAAACGTTTTGTTAGTGGTCGACTTAGTGGTACTTGCGTTAGCTAACGTAAAGGATATAGACTTGGCCCCCAGATTGAATTTTCATAACGTAAGCGTTAAGCTTCATGGAGGTTTTTTTTTTAATACTTTGGGATTATTTTGTTTTCTTATTTTTATGGTAATATGAAATTCTATTGCATGTTTGTAAAAAAAATATTATTTTGTGACTTAATCATAAACTTTTTTAAACTGTCGACCGGTTTCATTATGGTAATTGCTTTGTAAGGATTGAAATTAAAATAAATCTTATACGGACTGGTTCTCCCGAGACCGGTCATCAGTTTAAATAAATGTTTTTGGTAATATAGTATACAAGTTACAAGCGTTTAATTTAATCGGAATAAATTATGTATTTTGTAACTTTTATATTATTTCAAATATACAACGAAGTTGCACTCCCGCGAGTTATCAACAAAACTCCATGTAGGATTGTTAATTGGTACGAGTTACGTGCATTGCCCTACGACAAAAGGTAGGCTGTGTATATATTTTCAAGTTCGGATATGAAGTATACGTTGAATATTTGAAAATGACCATTTTATTGTCATCTTCTGCAGATTTTTATGGCCAACTGAGCGTCCGAGTTCTCACCTATTTGTTAGATGTTTGTGGCAATTAGAAAAATATCTATTAGCTTTTAATTTATTACTCTTTATGGTTAGTTGTTTTTTAGGGTAGGCACAGCTTTTCAGCATTTATGGACTACACGCCACTGATTCGTACATATGGTTTTATATTAACAAGTTTTCAAAGCAAATATATGAAAATTTAAAAACAAGAAATGTTTACCAGACGTAATTCACACAGGAGAACGGTAGGGGACGGCTGATCCCGATCTGTGAAGAGGGCTGGACGACTTTCGAATTTGCACAAAATTCTCTTTTGTGCAATTCCAAATTTGTATGAAATCCTTTTCCACAAAATTGCTCTGCGGGCCTTGTCCGTGGTTGATGCGAGAGTCTGGTTCCAGTGGGTGGTGGTAGTCCGGGAAGGGTCCAGGGTCAGCGGTAGTCAGAATGAAGAAGAAGGCAAGTCAGTAGAAGCAGAGCGAGGTGGGGCTGTCGAGATAGAGAAATGTTTGTCGGGGCGAGAGTGGCTGGCTGACTGACAAATAACCGTTTTTGCGTTATATTTGTACCTCCAGCCAGGCACTATCCCAAGCGATCTGATTGGGTTTTCGCGACGCTATCGGGACATTTCCGTTCCGGTAGCGTCGCGAAAGTTTATCCGACAATACCTGTCGCCCTCATACCGAGTTGCCTCGTTCTTTTGTTTTATTTAGTCATTCTTAAAAAGCAGTGACGGAGCACTCCCCGCCACCAGCACAATATATTTTATTATTTGCACAAAAGGACAACGTTTATTTGGCTAGGGAAACTGGGCCAGTTACGAAAATCAAACATTTATTTTTCGCTTGGTCTTCGCCCCGTACAAGTGCCGACAATATAATTAAATCAATCAATTAATACTATCGCCGCGCCAAACACCGCGGAAAAGGCGTACGCGTCCGACACGAAATGTGTATAAATAACAGGAAAATAACGTAAACAAACGGAACTGCCTCGAAATATACAGATACAATACAAAACTTTACGTAAAAATACCTAGCAATATCTTACGGAGGGAAAAAGCATACCTATATCAGAATCTACAAATGTAGCAGAATGGCAATCAGAACAGAATTGGTACTTATAATAAATATATCGTTTTCCAAATAACATTTAAAAAGTAGGATTTCAGAATATTATTTCGAGATTTGTTACAAGCTTGTCTTAATTCTTCAGTGATTTTTTTTTTAATCGTTGGTGTAGGCAATGTATTCGGATGATTTCAGACCGTATTTTAATTTAATTTGTATTAAATGTACACTTGTTTTTGGTTACACATTAATATGTTATGTAAATATTAATTAATCACTTTCTTTTAACCACTATTGCCATTAAGTTATTTTACAAAACGATTGAAGAAGTAATGTATTGTGCGTTTAAATCAATATTAACCCCTACCTACATCTCATCCTTAAACCAACCTAACGTAACGTGGGTTGTTCAAGAAGGCGTATTCTGGAATTTGAACCGGAATATGTATTTAAGGTTGTTTTCAAATACGTAGATATATTATGTTTAGCGAGTTAATCAGAGCATAGTCTTTTTAATATTATTGTTAATTTCTTCAATAAATATGTAATTATTTTGTGGCGTCATATTCTTCTTCTCCATCCTCTTCTTCTTATTCATCTATATTTTTTATCTTCTTCTTCTATCTATTATATAAAGAAGAATGTCCCGGGCGAGCTGTGTGTGTTTGTTTTTATACAAATCTACAGTTTTAATCAGAGCTTTATGAAATTTTAAACACTTGACCTACGAAACAAGAGAAAGGTACACTTGACGTTCAAGATAAGGGGAAAACTATTGAGTAGAGGGTATGTGTAGGGGCAGGGGTAGGAGCATGGCTAGGAGTAGAGGCAGGGGTAGGGGTAGGGGTAGGGGTAACACATCACAACCTCAAAACTTTCCTCCAAACCATTCATAACCCCGGACAACGCCGGGTACTTCAAACAGTTATTAATAATATGAAATACTTTGTTTACGCCACTGTTCAATATATAAATATCAACATCTTTCGGAAGCGAATCTTCCCTCTATATTTTATGAAATATTGTGTTTCCTGATAAGGGAAGTTTCGCTGCCGAAATATGTTAATTTTTAAATATTAAACAGTGGTATTAAACAAAGTATTTCACATTAAATTTGTTGTTGCTGTTTTTTATTTATTTTTTTATTTATTTAAAGGCATACAAAAATGTTGCATTCCCATGAGTTATCAATTCACCTCATGTTGAGACTGTTATTTTTTGTTACGTAATATTAAGTTTAATAAAGTTTTTCAAGGCAATATATATTTAAAAGGAAAATAAAATATATATATGTATAAACCATAGGAAAATAACATACATAAATGTACAAAGTTTTCAAGGCAAATTTGTAAATTAAAATATAAAATAAAATGTTTATTGTTAATGTTAATTTTTCTTAATTGTTAATTGATAGGGATATTGAAAGAAGGGGGAATGCAGGAAACTCTAACGGAGGACAGAACGCAGTTGGTGCCAACAAAGTGTTATCCAAAGAAGCGAATCTAACAGTCTACAATGGAGTGCTGATACCAACACTGGTGTATGGCAGTTAGGCATGGAACTGGCAGAGGATGGATGAAAGTAGACTAAATGCTGTAGATATGAGATCTCTGAGACGAATGTGTGGTAAAACCATGTTTGCTCGTCTGTTAAAAATTTTGAGATTCGTAAAGAATGCAAGGCTGATGTAAGCGTAATGAGTAAAATTAAGAAAGGGACGCTTGTAGATTGTTTGGGCATATAGAGCGAATGAACGAAGAAAGGATTGTAAGGAGAACATATGACGCGAATGCGAATGGAAGAAGAAGCCGGAAGGAAGACATGCCACGATCAAGTGAATCAAATACTTGAGTCGAGCCATGTCAGAAGTCGGAATAACAGAAGACAATGTATCGTTGTATGAATATGAATGAAGCAATAAGTGTATCCCAAGATTGAGTTGTTTGGCGGTCCGTCCTCTCTGCCTACCGCTGCAGCGAATGGACTCGATAGTTAGTTAGTTAGTTAGTTAACTATACAAACTTTTTGATTTATCATGTGATTGTTCGTTATCACATTAATAAACGGTCCAGAAAGTCTTGTCCGTTTTCTACAAAATCAACTCAATTTTACTATCATAAAGCTGAAAAATTCTTCAAATTTGACAATAAAAGCTTTCATTCTTAAAATTGTAACATAGGTATGAATAGTGCTTTACCTGCATTACGTTATAAACCCAATTTCATACAAATCCATTTCGAAATGTTTATATTTGAAACCTGCACGTAGTTTCCGTTTAATAATACACCCACGTTTTTTTTATGTCTAATTGTTGTATGAACTCTTCAAAGTCTTCTTTATAGACAAAATCGCCGATTTATCGGCACCGAATCAAACACAAACATAATGTGTTTATAAATTTATCCGTCACGCGTAATTGTTAATTCCAGAACATTATTTAAAAATTGACCACATGTTGGGAAACACATGCCCAGTTCCAGCGGTGCATATAATTTTAAGAGCGCGGTTTGTAAGGGTGTCGGTACCCATCCATTTATGTCGTAATAGCCCGTGCGCCCCTCGGGTACATTTATTTTTCCATGCATAATAATTATGTACATATTATTATTGTACGATTCAACGTGTCACTTTGATTAGTCGAAAGCTTTTCGTCAAATGCAGCCCCCGTTTATTTCGATCGCCTTACGATTTTTATTTCACCCTCTTTAACCTGGAATTGAATATTCATGATTTTCACGATGCTTTTATTTAAATAAGCACGTGACGTAGGCGTCCAATTATTTTTATTCTGATCATTCTAGTTTAATAAATGCACTTAAAAATAGTTCGTTTACCTCGCTACGGTGATTTTTATTTAAATAACCCTATCCTCGAACTGATATTGACTGATTTTATTATTTTTAATTGAATATGAAACTAAGAGGGTCCATTTTTTTTTTCAATTGTACAAACAATTTATTACATCTTTTATATTATTACGAATAGCTAGCTCATTACATACCAACGATTACATTGTATCGATGTTTTATCTCGCACGAATGGATAATTGATTCCTTTAGCTTTGGTCGTCCCCTGTCCATTTATAACTGCATTTCCCACAATTTGTACAATACACCCGTATGTACGCTAAGCATTATTCATTACAATCGTTACTAATGGAATCATCTTGATGCCCGTGACTGCAGATACCTCCTACAAATGTATCTGATCAATAACAATCTCCCCGCATCGTCTCTTTCAATTTATTCCTCTTCACGTTACAAAAATAATGAAAATTGTTTCGTAGTCTACATCAGGCACGTTCGTATTATTTTACATTTACCCTAACGAATATCTGCCTACCTAAATACCTTCAAAAACTGACGAACGGCAAACTCTTGCATCATGAAATATGCTCATATTTTTCTGTTCGGATTTTGCGGGTAAACCAAATTATTTGTAGTCAACGTAATGTCCATCATGTGCTATGGAGCTTTAATATATTCATTTGACTGATAAAAATAAGACTGGGTTCAATACTTCTCAATCGCATATTTAATAATATATCTTAAAAAATTTGTTGTTGTATTTCTGTATATGCATGTATGTATGTAATGAGACTCGGACGAAGCCGGTTAGTATCTTCTAATTTTGAATCATGTGCTTATGACATGCAGTCATGCGCACGATGATGATCATGACTCAAAATTAATAATTAAAACTAAAATAAAAATTTCTTAAATTTTGTCTACTCTTATTTTTTTTAAGATTTCCCCTTGATTATTGTTTTAAAAAAAAAAAACAAATATTTTACTTCTGCCAATAATAAAAATGACTCTCCCCCCGTCGATAGAATCAAGCCTCTAAAACACTTTCGCGAAATCGAAATACATAATTTATATTTATTGGATAGCTCTCAGAATATAACAGTAACCCCTTGCGTAAAATTTGATGTATTTTTTTAGGATTCTGCGCCTATTTGACAATAAAAGAAATAAGGTGATGATTTTGTGAATATTATGCGGACTTACAAATCTCGCCATCTCTATGCCTTTAAGTAGTTATTGATCGTTTAGATTCAATGATATTTTCATGAGTTTATTGTCTCCATGCCGTATTTTGTCCAAGTAATTTTTTTTTATGTGTTTGGAGTATTATATCTCTTGCGTACAATATTAAACTTTTTTGTGGGACTGTATATAGCATCCTCAATCGGAGTAGGTATGTTGTGAGGCTGGGGGCAGTGGGGGGGGCGGGAGACAGGGAAGATTAGTGTGGGGATATAGGTACCTGGCTATTCAGATATGATCACCAAATACACCTAAGGGTTTTTAAGAAACGTTTCGATTCTGAATGGCGATCTTTCACCAGGGCGATATTGAAAGTATCTACCACTCTGTGAGTCGGTGGTAATTCGATTTTTTCACCACTTCGCTACGGGGGTAGGCAAAAATGTTGGTTTACCATACTCGTACTTCCCATTTTGGCTTCATCCACACTAATACATCGAATAATACATAATCTCCTATTATTACTTGGCTCGACTGTGACATGCCTTCCCGGGACGTCTCCGACTTGTTTCTCCATTCTTGTGTTAACCCTTACGAATCTGCCGGTATATACATTTATTTATATGTCCCAAACACATATTAGACTGTTGGGACACAATATCCCAGCAGTGCTTCATATTATAGGTCTAGCATTTCAATTTTACGTGTAATTTGAGATTTTTTATCCCGCTTCCATCCGAACATGCTTTACGGGAGATCAACGAACAAGATTTTTTAATACAATTTTTGTCAATTCCTAACACAAACAACTATAAATATAAGTGATTGGTAAGCTGAAATTGCACCCTTTTAATTTCAGTCTTGGGGTATCACAGTTGAGGATTCATTCGTAAGGATTAAAATATAATTACACTTTTTGACCTCAAGGTGAATTCACAGGGTAGAATTAACTTGTATCTCACTTTTCTTCCAAATTATGTTATTTTTTCTTTATTACTTTAGTCTAGCATGTAGTCTGAAGTTTTTAATTTTTCTTATCAGTTAAGTTAACACGTTATTTATTACTTTTTGAAGCATAAATTTTTTTTTTTTTGAGCGTTCGTTTTGAAGTTATAAAACATATTTATTTTGTCACAGAAGTATTTATCGACAGTTCATTAACATGTTTGTTAAAAGTTTTATTGTTGTTTCATTTATTACCAGCTCGTGAGGGCTGAGTATTTTTTAAACTTGAAGGTAATAAACGCGAGTGACTGGTACAATGAACTTGAATATGCGCCGTGAGTGAGAAGTTATTTTCAGTCATATTTATTACCTTGTTTTTTGCGTGCCTCTATTTTGTTAGTGAGTTATGTGTCGAACCTGCTGTAGGTATCGTGTTCCGTTAAGTATCGAATACTTGATATATTTAGGTAAGTAGTAATATGTAATCAAATTAATATCGTCATTATTCACATTTTACATCGATGTTCTAAGTTTTTCTTTTGTCTTGTTCTTCTTGCCGTGTAAATTAAATTGTCGTTTCTTGTCTATCACATTCTAAATGAATTTATAATATTACCTATTAAGTACATTAGTTTCTCACGTTCCCAGTGAACGAGTGAAGCAGTCAATGATCGACTAGGTTGAGTGTAACGTATACAAAAACCACATTGTTGCTTCCAATACTAACATTTGCTTCAATACCTACTAGCACTATTAACTCAGAAGTCCTTGAAACCAATTAGGTCAACGAACCCGGTATGTTTTTGTGCTTTGGCATAATTGTATTTTTTGTTTATCGCTATTTAAGCTGATAGCGTGTGATTTTGGTGAGTTTTCGCTGTATTAATTATTCGTCTAGTTTGTTGACGAATTTGTCTAATTTACATTAATATCTGCACAGGAAAGACAAGACATCAGACTTCAGATCGGGGGTTATTTTTAATATAACGATGACACAATTTTCGAAAGATCACGCCTCTAATCAAGAGTCTGCCTGTCTACACACACGTGCCTCGCATGTTTTAAATATGTTAATAAGATTTTTAATAATATGGTAATGGCAAAAAATCGTATTTGATTTTAGTAGCGCGATTTCCGAGAAGATCGCAAAAAGTGGGGACATAATCAACATTGCAATAGTGCGATAGTGCGGTACGACACGTGCACAGCGAGCAAGCAAATCAAATTCCTCTTGGTCACTACGCCATCAGACATCAGGCTGAGGTCCGGTCTCTATAGTGTTCACTGTCCAGCGGCAGGGGTCATTGGTACCAGCGTGCTCGCTGCTCGCTGTGCTTGCTTCTTGTTACTCATTCAACTAACATACTATCTGCTTCGACCTTGGTAGACTCTCAAAACCATCCAAATCATTCATAGAATCCAAATTATGATTTCCACCGACACCGGCTGATACATTATTACCTTGTTTCGATAACTCGCCAGCCGATTTTCGAAACTCGTCTTCTTTATTATCAGGTTATTTTGTTTGTTCACATTTTCTAAGTAATGTGTGATAATCTGTTATTGTGTTATGCCATATACCCCACGATATCTCGTTACACGATAAAGCTATTTTTGGACGAGTTATTTTTATAGTTTCTCGCTTTTCGCGGTCAATGCTCCGCTAAGAAAACATTTGATTTTGAGGCCCCTTTGTATAACACTACCGGAGTCGCACAAAAATAGCCTGCATTCGTATATTCATGCGGATATTCCCACAGAATTATATATACGTACCCATTTTATAGTTTAAACTTTACCATTGGGTTTTTATCTCAATATATGAAATAATGTAAGCGTATAACCTCAGAACTTACGATTCATCTACCTACCTTTGTGTTTCGATCCCATCTTAATTTTATTTTCAAGCTTCCAAGATTATTGAACAGCTTTGTTTTTTTTTAGATTTTATGAATGTTATTCTATTGACTTTTCAAATTACTACCATATGTTGTTTCTGTAGTTAAACATGAAGTTGGTCCAAGCCTAGCCCCATTAGAGTTTCATCCTTACCATCGCTCTTCGAAAATAGAATATTTGGTTTAATCAGATTTAGAAGGTGCTGTCTAGTGATCCTTTGTTTTTCATTAATCCAGGAGTTTGCAATATTCTTACCTTTTTTATAAATAAATTTCTTTGTAAATATTTAATTTGATTCCTATTTAATTTGCTTATATTTCACCGATATCTTTCAAACTAGCATCTAGCCCTGTCTGACAGCTCATATTATTATGCTTTCTGGCTACACCCTTGCCATGCATCAACCTGATTCTCCAGATATGAATTTCAAATAAGACGGCACTCTGCAACAAAACATGAACGATACTTAATGAAACTTATTCAGTTATTATGTAAATGTTAGTTTCCGTTCGTTAAGTGACTGCTGCTTGCACGGATTGCGACTTGACCGTCAGGTTTCTAACCGATTCGCGGGAGTAACGTTCGGTGCGTGGTAATGCGCCGTTCAATGCCTCCGAAGCTCTTATAATATATCTCCGTCCCACTTTATCGTCTTAAATTATTATTGTTCTTGTTGCGCCTTCCGCCGTGTTTGCTTCTCTATCTTTCGTGCTTCGGTCTTCTGCAACCGTTGCGACCTTAGAGGTGGCGCGAAAACATAAACACCTTTGTTGTCTGTCTGCGAGTGGTAGTGGAGATGAACAACAACTGTAGTAAGCTCTCGCGAGCCCTCGCCCCTCGCCTGCTTGGCGCAGTCTGCAGTCTGCAGTCTGTTCGGGGACCTGCCGGCAAAAGGATGCGAAGCTGAGCACTCACTTTTCAACTCGCTCAACTTACTCTCTGCCCATTTGTATGGATATATTGGTTTTCCTTGCCTTTTTAGTGTCCTGGAAGAGTCCCTTCCAGAGCGGAATGCAAAGCTCGCGCCGTCTTATAATGAAACAAGATTATGAATAATGAAGGTACCTACGCAAGGCAGTGTTATTTTTAGATGCTGTAACCGTCTTTTAACTTTTGTTGATCCTTTTTTAAACCTTTTCCTCGTGCTTTAAATTTGTTGTTTCCATTTCGTAAGGCTTTATTTTTTCTTCATTTACAACTCCTCGTTTTGGTCTTTTTTTAATGTATGCATCTTTTTTGTAGAAATATTAGGCTTAGACCGAGACAGTTAATTATCATGTTAATACTCAGTCGATGATGTTAAACGTGCCTGCATCGATTTTAGGGAAAAAAACAAAAGAGAAACAAGTAATGATTTACATAATGTGCTTTAAAGTTCCTCTTTCTGAGACCACCAGGGGTGTTATTTGTCTATATCTATAATGTAGTGATCAGATTTAAGTGAATGGTAGAATACAGTAATGAATAATGACAAGCGATATGTTCTCTGTTCTCGTTGAATAGGAGAAGTCGACGAGAACACGAATGAAAAATGAAATATAAATGAAAAGATGTAAATATAATCAGAACTGTTGATATTCCGAAGTGATAAATTATTGCTTTTTAGTGGGCGGTCTATTTCTATCGTGTTGCGATTGCTATCACATTTTGCGTCCATTTGTAAGGAATACATATTTTAAACACCTTTTTAATGTTGCGTGTTGGAAATTTAATTGTTTCCTATTGCATTTTAACTAGCAGAAATAACCGCCAATTAGCTTTGTACCGACTAATTAATTTCAATAAATACCACAGCTAGGTAGGGATCGGAGATTCTCATAAAATTGTATCCAGAATTTTATGTATATATTTAAATAATTCTTTGCAACTTTTTGTTGCGTAATTTCAATATTCTGTGACACCTGTAAATCAGGCCATAAAATGACATTATTTTTTTTAATGAAAATTTTCCACTTCCACGTGAAACCTGCTAACACATTTTCGAGCTCTAAAACGTCGTATAAATTATGGCTTGGTATATATTTATTGCATGGAATTGATCCATTATCCACCCATTTAAGTAATATCGCATTTCATGGGTAATGGGTAACCAACGCAACCATGAACCACGTATAAGCGTACAAACACTAACCATGATTACCCTATAAGAATATAAGGAGTGGAGCTTTCTTTGTTGGTCTCGTCTGAGCTAGCTCCGGAAACCGTCTTCGTCTCACATCGGGTACCATCGGTTACCGTCGGAAATTAATATCCATACAGCACAATAAACTATATATTCACCACCTGGTGTTTCATCACTTCAAAAGTCTACTGTTTAAGGTCAACATTAGGGCCTTCCAACCGGTGACTCGCGGACTAAATTAAATAACGCTGCTTTTTGTGATATCACTGAATGACACTTAAAGCACCTAAATTTGAATGAAGAATAGCAGACGTGTTCGTAAAAAGCAGTTGCATGTGTCTTGTCGTGCGTAAATTTCATTCAACATGCTTAAACCCTTCAGGTTTTTAGATATTGTTGCCTACAAGTGCCAACAACATCGAAATTTCTTTCGGAATATCGTAATGTTTCCGTTGCATTTAAAAAGAGTACTCTAAACATAGAAAAATTAATAGGTCACGAAATTTAGAAAACACATTCATTTTGTTTGGAGAATTTGTGAGAAGTCACCCAACTTTTTATCTCGTTTATACAATTTCTTTAAATTATTATTGTTTTTTTGTAATAACTTATTGAAGCTTATCAACTTCATTGTAATATGTTTTTAATCATTGAAGATAATATTAACAACTCCCAAATCGAAACACGAAACCGAAAAGACAAAGAAAAGCAAAAGATAACGGTAGTAATTTTCTAATAAGACTGTGTTCATCTGAAGCGACCTGCCAGATAAGTATGTTTTTTCTGTATCTGTTTGTGCATAATTAGATAGAGAATAGCAAGTAATATTTGTACATCGCCCTTGAGGTGATTTTTCACAAAAACGGCACTGTAAAAATCATCATTATTAACAGCTGAGATTCGAACCCAGGACCTCATGATCTATTCGGGACCTGCGCTCTATGCCAACTAAGCTACGGTTACCCCAATCCATCCCGTCATTTTTATCGGTATCATATTTCAACTTCTAATAACTGTCAATATCTTCCTAAATTAATTCCCTTTTTTAGCTGCTAAAAAAATATATGGAAAAAATGTATATCTCTCCGGAACCTACGTTTAATGCCAGCGTAGGTCCCGGATAGACGACGATGCCCTGGCTTCGATTCTCAGCTGCTACCATTATCTTTTTCTTCTGTTTATTTTCGGTTTCGTGTTTCGATTTAGGAGTTGTTAATATTATCTTCAATGATTAAAAAAAATTACGTTTCTGAGAATTCCTAGAGAAATTTCCCAAAATACGTCATTTTGGACTCATTCTTATGCACATATAATGTTTATTTCTTAGATATGTGTTTACTCACACGCGCATATATAAGGCATTTAAAAAAATCGCTTTTATGAATTTATTCATAAATTCAGGCTTTAAATTTCAATTCAAATATTCTGTATCCAATATTTTTAGAGAGTTAATTTTCACTTCATTTTATAACATGACATTATTCTATGATTACTTAACCAAAACTAATCAAAAAGTTAATCGTAACTACATTGAATTATAAAAATTAAATTGGGTTACCTGGCATTTAAAAGAAATTATTACCAAAATAATATTTTAATGCGAAGCGCGAACTGTTATGGCGCGAGTTTGAAATTGTTGACTTTGATTATTTTTTAGGATTTAATCTATGTCGTCCAGTAATCCAGTGTATTTAATTGAAAAAAACACTAAGAAGAATTATTATTTCTCTTCCTAGCGGTGAAAATATCACATATCTGCTCATTAGAGAAAAAATAGGAAAATATTTTAATAATCTATGTCGACCGGGGCTAAATTTAGCCTTAAACGGCGGTTATATTGGCAAACAATGTTTTTGGCTAAATATGACTTTTGGAGACTCGAGGGGTTAAAATGTTAGAAATATATTTTTATTAGAACTGACAACCGTTCTCCCAAGATCCCTCAAGACCAAATTGTGGCTGTAAATAACAAAATTTTATAAAATTTCAATAATTTTTGAGTATGTGAGTTATAAAATTCGCGCTTGGAAAGTGTGGGTAAGGGGGTGCAGACGAAACAGACCAATTTACCCAAATGCATAAAAAATTATCGTTTTGCTTATTTTTTAATCCAGCAGTTAATTTGTACTTTTTGTATTTATTTTTTCTTTCTGTAATTGCTGTTGTAATTTTGTCCCGATGAAAGGGGTTAATCCAAAACTGGTGAACAGTTAGAAAATACATTACTAGAGCAAAGTTTATACAATATTTTGTTTATTCGAATAATTTAAAATAGTATTTTAACTTTCTTAAAAGTTGTATATAAAGTTACGAAAATAGCTTTTAAGTATTGTTCAATTTACTATATTATGTAAGAACTCATTAGTAGATTAAAAGGAGGTGTAATAAAATAAACTAAAAGTAGTGTCTATTTATTTATACTTTCAAACTATCTTGCCGTGAAATATATTTTTTTTTGCATTACCTGTCAAGAATATCTTAGATAGAAATATGAAGAAACACATAACCTTTTGCGGTAGAATAACCAGTAAAACATATATTAACAAAGCAAAAGGTGATCCTTTTCAGGTACATTTATAAATAGATGAAATATATTTTTTATTCTTATTTATTATTATTCAAACCTTTCTGATAACAATGCACAATACGGCTAGAAATGAACCACGCAACTTTATTGTTTAAATTTTAAATCTCCAGGAGTCTGTAGCGTAATATTATTCGCCTTTGATTTTGTATTTGGATGTTGCGGGTTCGATTCCTGCCGCAGTCCATGGATTTACACTTTTTTATTATTTATTTCCTAAATGAGAGCTGTCAGTGAACCAGAAATTATTTTGATGTGTAGTTTTTTTTTTATTGTGCGAAAAATTAAAAAAAATCACGATAACGATATCATTTTTATGTTATCGAATAAATTTTCTTGATTTTCCGCCAAAACGACATGTCCGTTTTTGTTTGTGAATATGGCGTTGTTGACGCAATGCCGATCAGCGTTTGTGACAACCCTGCCACCAGCCAGTAGCATTATGTGCATAACAATGACGTTTTAGCCAATTTGAATCGTTTCGGAATGTGCAGTTTTAGATCGTTTGTAAAATCAGTAATTATGGATAAACATATTGAAATTAATCATTTTAGTGCGATGATCAGAATCAAAAATGTAAACTTTAAATCTTCCACAAAATTTCTAACGTTTTCCATAGTTTGTGAAAATACCCCATAAGATTTTATGCTCTTAAATTTAGGGGGGTTTTTTAATAGAAATATCGGTCATGCTGTAAAACGTATTTTATTATTTAAAAACAAAGTATCTAAAATAAAAATCGAACATATCAAAAACTAAGTTTACCAATGACGTTCATTTTTTTACTACGTTTCTTAATTTTGGGTCGAATCTCCCGCCAAGATCAACGACCACAGAATACTCGTACAATGCAAGCGTTCACGAACCAGACTGGGTTTCCCCAGTTCTCCGCCCGACCAAAGAACGTAACGCCAATCCCATAGCGGCCCCGGTTAGGGACCCCTGTCCAGTCATTGGCTTCCCGCCGTAAAAAAAGCACAAGACGCAGAGGTACCTACCTACCTATGGACATCTACCTGGTTGCATATCCATAGCGTTTTTTTATTCTGAGTGAATAACCTCTTTCCTGTGTTCAAATTTAATAGTTTGCATAGGTACTGAATAATGGCAGTGATTTTTTATGCAAAATCGTTCCTATGTCAACGTTCTCGGTCATATTTTCGAGGCCATGTAGGTCGGAACATTTAATTATTCAGTTTCTATAGGACCTACGTTGATTGCATTTTTATTACTTTGATGACGTTGGTTACTCAACAAAACCAATTATTTCATACATTTACGACATTTTCTTTAGATTTCCCATATAAAATTGAAGACTGTTTTTCAAAAATATTTTTTTATTTTTTTATTAATTGATAAACTAAAGTTTTTAGGACAAGATTTTTGTGCATAGCGCAAAGGGTAACAATTATTTTTATAAACAATAATTATTAGCCTGGAACACTCATCCAAATTGAAAAAACCTTCCGAGAAAAGATAAATGTCGCCGACGGGACTCGAACCTGCACCCTTCTGATTGCCGGTCAGATGCTCTACCGTTGAGCTACGTCGGCTTATCGCAAACCCGCCAAGTTAATCAATATATACTAGTGTTTCATTCAATAATTACTGTTTTTTTATTATATTTCACCTGTAAACAACCAACTTTATTAGTATGATATAATATTTTTTATTGTTGGTAAAGTAAGAGTTCTATTTTATTTCTAAAGTGCGGTTTTTAATATGAATTTCTTCCGGTTTAAATAAGTCATCGCTAAATCTTAAATGTAGTAATAGTGCCCTTAAAAATCATTTGATTTGTTTTATTTTTTTTTTATATTTTTGAAATTTTAACATTTTGAAAAAATCTTCAATTTCTTTACACCCATTTTTACCATGCATTTGTTTCGTCGGCTCTTAGTATAAATAAATACCGTAGAAATATGACAATACCTCCAGCTCCTGATATTTCCCATACATTTAAATGGTAACAACTAGCGCTTCTAGCTGCCCGCGTTGGCGGAAATGGTTTTTTTTCCATACAAGTTTAGATTTTCTGTGAAATATATTTTTAATAAATTATAGAAATCAAAAATCATAAAATAAATATTAGGTTAACATACATCTTACTTTACTGCTTTTTTGCTCATTAATCCAAAATTATTAAAGAGGATATTAGGTTTTGTTTAAAGAAGGGGTCACAATCGTCATTGTGTCAAGAAAGGATTTATAAATAAAATAAAATAAAAATGATAATATTTCTGATAAGTTAAGCCAATAGAAGTCTAAAAATAAGAGATTAAACTAAATTTTTCATCGTTTATTAAATAAGTAATTTATTCCCTTTCTAATCCACCGGACCGGGTGCGAGCATCGGGCGGCGAGATCTATAACCGTTAGTAAAAACCTAATAACCTCTTTAATATTTTTCATTTATAACCTATAAAGGAGTGAAATTATATATACATTACCTTATATTTATTTTTTCAAATATTTGTTATCTATACTCTATTAAGAATATGTTTCACGGAAAATCTAATAAAATGTTTGAAAAAATCTAATTCGAACAACTTGGGCCGCGAGAAGGCGCTAGTGTAGCAAGTTGCCATCAGATGTCATGAGCTAGAGGTATTGTCATTTTTAGAGAATTTGGTGTAAATGTTGTTTTATGAAGATCAAATAAGGGGATGATTTACTCACATTTAACGATGTAACTACGTACCTAAATATATTTTTTTACCATTTTTATTTTGCTCTTTGCTTTTCTGAAGTTATAAAAATAATATTTCGTCCCCTTAAAGGTAAAACTCATTAAATGCCATACTAGCTGTATGACACATAGTGACTTTTACCTCTAATGAGGCGATATAATAATGTAGAAGAATATGTATCTATGTTTTCTTTAACATGTATATTTGTATTAAATTTTAGGCAGCCAGCGAATGTCATTCGAATGCACTCGTGGACGCACCTTCAAAATTGTCTGATTCCTTGTGATCGTGTGTATGGATACTTTCAATACACCCATCGTGTTTGTTACTCCTGCTGTGTATTATTTAAAATATACTCGTATGTATTTATTATAAAAATAAAACATATTTGAGGTTAAGTATTACATAACATGTGGGGATTATTACCGCTTACATGAACTCGCGTGCTAATCCATTATCGTCCGGAATGCCCGTCAAAGAGGCACCCATCAATTACATAACATTAAATCGGAACATCTAAGCCACACATATCAATTTAGAAAACAGGAAATGGTAGCTTTAACATTCGGTAAGCCGTTGTAGGTAATGGATCTTAGACGAGGACATAAAATTTTACGAGTCTACTGGCATTTCAATCAAAAACTACTGTTCCCTCGTGGCTTTTTATACCTGGGCTCAAAAACCTCTCCGCTGTGCCTTGTTACCTTATTATATTATAATTCTATTGTGTTTTTTCTATACGATAGTGCTAACTTATGAATACGACTGAATACGAGTGTGTTTCTTTTTCTATGCTGTAAGCTTTCTTTTAATGGCCTTTTTTTCTATCTCCACACAAATATAATAATATGATTTATGTTTCTATTTATTCATTACCTACCCGATACACCATATTCTCCACTATTGCTTTCAAATTTCAAATTTGAATAATTTTAAAATTAAAACGTCCTATGTTACTTGCATTAATTTGAGAGTTTCCATGTTAAATTCGTGAATGTCGTGAGTTGCCCACAATTAGTTCATTGTCTCATATTTAGTGTAATTAGCAGTAGCTTAATAAGTAATGAACTAATAACGTAAAAACGTCACGACAGGTTGATGGAAGTAATATGCTCGTACGTCAATTACAAGCGCGTAGTACTATTTGCCTCTCCAAACAGTGTAAACATAAATTACAGAAACAAACACATCCGATATTTAAACAGATGTGCCCCTCAGACACTTGTACTGTTTACCTTTAGATGTTACCTACAATTTATTACTACAGATCGTCTTTACGTTTGAATTCTTCAGGAGTATTAGCTGAGTCTCCGGTGGTTATCTGAATACTGCTGGTGTGTGCGAAGGTGTGTACGCAATTGACGCGTATTTAATGTCTGGGATCTTTTATTACGTTTTTTACGAGTTTACATACTATATTTAATATGTAACAGGTGATACATTGCTGTCATCACTAACATGAATTTGAAGTTAAACAAAATGGAACCATTTTGTTTCTTATTATGAACTCTTTGACTGCTAAAATTGAATCTTTGGAATCAACCGTCATACCTGTAGATTTTTATGGTATCGTTTCATGTTTGTTGTGATATGTGGTCATATATTGTCGTGTAAAATAACGGCTCATAAATCTTAGTTATATCTTCTGTGGACATTTTTTTTTGTATTAAGTAACCTAACCTACACATCAAGGGCGTGCCACGACTTATTTGAAGGATTTTTTCGGATACTCCCTTTCTTTAAATTCAGCCTAGAATATAACATAAGAATCCACTTTAAATACTCGTAGATTAATTTAAAAAGTAAAATAGAACCAATAATAACTTCTAAAACGGAGTACACATAATTAGTACAGCCTAACATTATTATCTCTACAGGCAGCCACAAGGGGAACTAACGAACGAAAGAATTGTTTTTCAAATTTCATTTTTTGTATCGTCAAAATATACTCCGAATAGAGATATACGTGTGGTGATCAGCGCCGGATCTGCCATACGTTCATACTGTGCAAAAAAACATGTGCGCAATATCTGAAGGGTACCGTGGAAATAAAGATCGAATTTAAATTTACTTAAAGTATTCCCTAAATCCTTCAAAATTTAACCGTAACATGGAAAAATGATGTCGTGTGTCGTCCAATTCACCTCGTGACTCGTCCCTAGGGGCGCCGATTGTACACTCAACGGTTGTCGAAAAATGTATGGAAAAGGTTTGTCACGGAAATTTTTCACGATTTGCGTAATAGTTATTCAGGCATAGAGCCCTTTTTCCGTGAATCATTTTCGTGTGCTTAAGAGGCCCTATTTGCCGCGACGCGCAGCCAACAACCAATCAGGAAACCGCCTTTTTCTTCCTAAGTTTAAATTTGCAGAACTAAGGATTGCAATACCTCTGTCCCTATTATATTATCCCAGTAACTTTGCGGTCATTGAATTTTGGAACTGGTTTGAATAAATATTTTGGGGGTTTGTTTTTTAATCATGCTAAATATCATAAATGAATTGTCCACTATTGGAAACTGGTTCCAAAAATTACGAATTTCTCTTAATTTTCCTGTCAAGCGCAGTTTATTGTAGTGAGAGTAACGCTCATTTCATATTACCCACTTCTAATACGATACAGATGCTAGCGTCATCTGTTGGACGATTTTATCCTTTTTTATATTATACGATAATGAACTCTGAAGAAAGCTGCTTGTGCTTTTTGATTATTACAATGAATCCCCTAAAAATCAAAGCGCAATCGGTAGCTATTGTACAGGGCGCGAGATATCGTGGAACCGGCCCTGGTGATGATCTGTGCACCTCTTGATTAAATGATTTTTTTTTATTATTCCTTTAAGGTTTATTACATTTTGTTTAATCAGATTATTTTTATTTGATGGGTGAAATTTAATTATAAAGTTAAAGTTATTTAAATGGTTTAGGTGTTCTGCAGTTGGTAGGTAAGCTATTTTGTACATAATATACATTTAATGCCACTTATGGTATTATGGTTTTGTTTAAACCATAATTCGTCTTTATGTTGTGAATAGGTGAAAACCGTGGAATTTTGAAACTTTTTTTTGGGGATCGTGAAAAACGGTAAATAAGGCACGTACACCACTGGTTACTTTACCTGTGTTTAAGTTGAACCTTGAAACCTTAGATAAACGAGGCGCCCTTGAAGTGATAGCGCACAATAATGTATGTGCGATTATAAAAATATGGGTTTCGGAGGATTTAATTTGATATTGATCCATTTAGCGATCAGCCGAAAAACAAGTGGTGCCTATCCTACCCAGATTGGCATCATATACAAACAATTTAATCGCTTATCAGGTAAACGTGTTTCAAAATCCCTACTACCAGAATTTGATTATAAAAATGCTGACCTTGACTTTTAGGCAAAATATCATTTCTATTTTATATCGATTATTCTGATATTCGTTATTATCTTCTTTGCTGTCTTAATATTACGTGTAAACCGGTCAATGAATATAATGTCGTGTACGAGTATATTTAATCGGTGCTAATCGACTGTGAAATTGAAATATTTAAACAACGTTCTGCAGGTACGTGTGTGTTGATAGTAAAGTAAAAAAATCCAATAATCACAAGTGTATCCAATAGAATTATTACCTGAATCAAAATGTCTGACCTTCGTTGAGGGCGGTTAGTTCCTCGGCTCTGAACATAGAGATCGATGGTTCGATACTTTGTAGGTACATTTACGAATTGTACTTCGTTTCAGAGTTGTAATACTCTCAGCAATCAGAATCGATACATTACATTAAAGGGCTTTATCTTTGTTTAGTTATTTAGGCCAGGCTCTTCCCAACCTTCCTCTCCGCTTTCCCCTTTCCCACAGCCTCAATATTTTTCCAAAGTTATGATGCCGTAGTTCCACTGACTCCAGACAGTATTGTAGCAATTGTGCGGTATCACATTTATAAAATGATTTGCTAAGCTCGTACGTATTTCAAATCAATAACACTATCAAATCTTATTTAACGACACCAGTTCAATAACCCATTTGACATTACGTGTCGTTTCATACTACGACCCATTTTACAGTATGCTGTTCCATATATTTCACAATTTGTCCTAGACATTCACCTCTGTCGTATTTTGCCCGCCTTTCCCACCTGACCCCTCCCCCTCCTCCCGACAACACCCAGACAGACCTCATCCAGGGTCCTGTGAATAAACCTTTCGAGACAGTCACCCTTAGACAGAAAGGACACTAACCCTGCGCAACTGCTAAACTACTGAAAAAATGGTTTCGTTGTACTAAACTTGAGCGTTATTTATTTTAGAATCTTTTCGATGAAATGTTTCGTCTTATTTGATTATTTCTTCAGACAGATCCTTAGCGTTATCTTTTTGGCAAATAAATAAATGAAAACACTTATTATTTCTTTGTATATTTATGTACATGGAAACATGACTATTTTATTATGAATGTGAAAAAATAAAATTTCTTGACAAACCACAAAAGTATTTAAAACGCTGCTTCATCAACGACTACAAAGGTACAACAGACATTTACAATATACAATTAATATTACAATGAAGTGGTAAGCTTCAATAAGTTAATCCTAATTTTAATATTCTAGAGTAGTGATTAGTCAAAAGATGTCAAAAATGAATAGGTATATTGAAGACACCATCTATGGGCGCAATCATAATCGGGCAGAGCTTTGCACTCTCGTACAAAAATAGCAGCTAATATATGAGACATAATAGAAAAATAGTATTAATTCAAAATGAGATTGATAAAATTACCGAATTCAATAAGGTGTCGGCAGCTCAATTGGTAGAGACACCAGTCCCGGATTTTTATTTGTTTGTTGTATTACCTATATACATTTATATCTCAGATAACATAATAGAATGCACATAATATTGTAAAATGACTAATAACAATTTGGAATATTTAAACAACTGATATTTATAAAGCTAGTGGGCCTGACGGAATTCCTGCCCTGGTATTACAGAGGTGTGCTGCAGAAATAGCTCCAATTTTGACAAAGCTCTTTTGTGCTCTCTGGAAAAAAGCGGTCATTCTTCCTATACATAAAAAAGGTGACCGCTCCAACTTGGCCAACTACCGCCCCATAGCGATCACATCAGTTCTGTCCAAGGTGATGGAACGTGTGATCAACAACAAATTGCTCAGATAATTTGTGAAGAACAAAATTATTAACGACCGCCAATTCGGATTCCGGCGGAACCACTCGTGCGGTGATCTTCTCGCGTATGTGGCGCATGTTTGGGGGCGGTGCCTGGAACATCACGGTGAGACTCAAACGGTCTCACTGGACATACCCAAGCCAAGGGTTTTGACCGGGTTTGGCATAGAGGACTTGTCAACAAACTGCCTTCTTACGGACTTTCTGTATCCTTGTGTACGTGAATTGCTGACCTTTTGAGGGAGAGATCGATTAATACGGTGGCTGACGATTTCATCTCTTCCTCGCATTCAATAAATGCCGGCGTCCCACGGGGATCGGTTCTGTCAGCGACTTCTTTTTGTTGCACATCAATGACCTCTTGACATGTGCACCATTTCATTGTTACGCGGATAGTGTATAGATAGATACGCGGATACGCGTACAGTCCATGAAATAATAATAAATTAATTACTTCTACAGCGTCGTTTTTGTGAGAAAATCACATCAAGGGCAATCCATGATAGCTTTTTGTTTGGCAAGCCCCCAAAGGCACACAAACTCCAACGGCTCGGAGGGCTTTGTAGCAGAGAATGGACGGTTACCTCAAGAGGGGTTCCTCTTGGGGTAAGAATAACCTCGTCGAATTTAATGTTTCAAAAACACAACCATGTCTGATTACGTCTAAAAGGGATCTAAATGACAATCTAGTCGTCTTTCAAGGAAGCAATCTTCCCAACAAACCGTCCATTGATTTGCTTGATGTAACCTTAAGTGACCAGTTCAGGTATGGGGGGTTCATCGAAGCCACCGTAAAGTTAACCTCTCAGAAGCTGGGCCCGCATATAATTTAAAAGTACACAACTGCTGACCTTGTACAAATCGCAAGCGCGCCCCACTGTAGAATTTGGCAGTAACCTCTGGTCGGGAGCCTAAAATATCCGAAAACAACCCTTGACTCTGTATAGAAACTGACGGTAGGTTTGATGGATTCGCCTATCTTAACAGATTGCAGTCTTTGGAACACAGGCGTCAGGTGGGAATGCTGTCCTTGTTTTATCGGTGTTTTAATGGAAGATGCTCTGAGGAAATAGCGTCATTGATCCACTTCGGCACCGGTTCACAGTCGGGAAATACGTCAACATTTGTACACGGTTGACATTTGTCATATGAGAACGGGTCGATTCTAAGATTCCTTCTTCTGTTCAATAGCTCGGCTGTGGAATGATCTGCCGGCCTCTGCGTTTCCTCCCTCCTACAACAAGGATCTATTCAAGACCCAAGTTCATTCCTTCATATTATCTAAAAGACCTTCCACACAGCATTCCTGAAGATGGTATAGGACTTGAGGGAAATTATTTCCCTCGGGGCTTCCTGTGTGGAGTTACTGTAAAAAAAAGGTTGAAATTTTTTTAATGTTTACAGTTTATGTGTTGTCAAGTCTATATTAGTTCCCAGCTATGCATAATACCTACTCTAAATAACCAAATGCTCCAATTATACGTTCCGTAATATTCTGAAATTATTGTTTTCCTTCTATTATTTGTCTGCTAAATATGTTATGAATAATAGGTATGAATAAATTTAATAATTTTTCAGATTCGTCTCTACCCAAGCCAATTAATTAATTATTTGGTTATTATTGTACCGACGTATGACTTTTTGGTAGACTAGGGTTCTTAGTTCGAGTCTTAGTCGCGACCATATCTTTTTTTTTCTGTATCTTCTATTTCATGTTTTCATTGAGAAATGTTGATATTATTTTCAATAATTAATATTCAATAAAGTGTAAAGCTTCAATAAGTTAATCCTAATTTTCATTGTCCTACCGCCTAGAGCTCCGTTGCAACGTCTTTTTCTGTTGCATTGCATTATTTTGAGAGAAGACTGGGAGGTTACAACGGAGCTATCAGCAGTGCTGTACACCTATACCGATAGTATCACTAATCTGTGACGCGATGGCGCACTGCCTACCCCGCGAAGAATCGGCGTCACGATTGATATTCACTGTCATCTTGATGAACTAATCTTATCAAATGTGTCTCATTGATAAGTTTTATATCTTTAGCGAACAAAGGATGACAGATATTTTCTGACAAGCAAAACAATGATTTGTTAAGCCGTTGGAAATACCCGAATCCCCACGAAGATTTTCTCGGGTTAAAAAAATATCGTTGCACTTATCAATGATTTCATTCGGTGACAACGGTGTTATTGAACATTTGCGTAATTGTTTAAGTGGAATTAGATAATATGTCTCTATTTAATTACGTCATAATACCGAATTCTTCGCCTTATCACTTTTTTCATATTCAAACTCAATGACTTCAGAATTTGTAGAACAAAAACAAAGATTGCTCAACGGGGAGAGGGACGTCTGAGAGTTATTATTTATTAATTCAAAATAATGATAATATTATTTTGCCATACGATAAACATGGTGTTTTTAAAGAGAAAAATATTAATTACGTTTTTTTTTAATTTGCATGGGCTTAGCATTTATCAAAATAAAATCAGAAATATTACACTTTTCTGACCGTTCTACACATGTTTTACAAAAACATTTAAAAAGTTGAATATTTTTTGAAGGTTTTTCTTTAACATGCCGATAAGATTAATTAAAAAAAGAACAGTGTTTAGTTTAATTTTTTTTCATAAACACTACGTAACTTTAATGTTTTTTTTTAAAGTTTATTTACAAAAACGTAACGAGAAAGAATTAAAAAATGTTTATCTCCACTTTAAAAATCATATTCATATTTTAATTATTTTGTAAAATATACAATAGGACGGTCGGAAAAAGTAATATTTCTGATTAGATTTTGATAAATGCTAAGCCTATGTAAATTTATAAAATATTAAAAAATATTTTTGTGTTTAAAAACATTATGTTTATCGTATTGCGTAATAATACTATCAATATTTCTAAATAATAAATAATTCCTCTCCGACATCCCTCTCACCCTTAATCAACGTTTTCTATTAATTAGTAAATTATTGTGCAGTTTTCAATCCATTGTATTGTTCGGTTCAAACTTTATTTATGGGCGCATTATTCTAGCATTACCATAATTTTGGACGTATTAAAGAAAAATCTCATCTATAATAAATTAGGCAATCTTTTGTCTGACCGACTACCGACTCTCTGGTTTTACAAAATTTACAGTTTTTTTGTACGAATTTTCTAGGTCAACCGAACTTTTTTGGAGTTTTTAAATATCCAGTTGTCTGTCAAAAGTCTGTGTTCAATGAATAAATGAATTAATTTAAAACATAAAACAATAACTTTGTTTTACATCACTTTTATTTATACTTTAGCCGACCGGGTTTCGCTACTACCGTAGCTTCTTCAGGGCAGAAACAGACCACACATTCAATAAAAATACAGGAACTAGTTTACTACATAAAAATGGAACCGGCAATCGACTGGATAACTTAGAGGCATTAGAAATAAGGAAAGCCATAAATAATCAAATAAATTTAAATAAAAGTCCAATCCTTAAATTATTCCCAATAAACAAAGTACACATCCTTCCAGGTCAGCAGTTACCCGCTGTTCTCCCACCCTTGGCCTTTCACTCGCCTGTTTGTATCAATCTATAACACATGTGCATCTTAGTTTATAGTTTAGTTGTATACTGACCTGAAGAAGCTATTGTAGTAGCGAAACCCGGTCTGCTAAAGTATAAATAAAAGTGATGTAAAACAAAGTTATTGTTTTATTTTTTAAATTATAATATCACATCACCAAGTTACCGCTTCATATGAAAATATAATTAATGAATTCTTAAATGGTATGTCGAAACACCGATGAAACTGGGTAGTTCCGACAGTTAGCTATGTATCAGTTGCGTGCAGTTCATAGGGGCTTAAAAACTGTGCCTACTGCCAAACCTAAGAAAAACGAACCATTAAGGAAAAAAAACTGATCAAATGTATTTTTTTCATCAATTTGTGAATATTTTTTTTATGTTGATGAATCGTTTCTAATTAACACATTTATTATTTTTGCCGAAATATTATAACGGCCATTTTCAAATATCCAACGCGAATTTGAACTCTAACTACACCTAACTTTGGTCATAGAACGATACAGGCAACTGCTATGTATATTGGGAAATTAAGTATAAAAATACGGATAAAAAGACAACAATAGACTAATAGGTTAGATTCGTTGTTTGTTAGTTCCTTTTTTTCAATTTTCTTCACTCTGTTCAATGTTTAGTCGTGGAACCGAAAGATAAATAGCCCTGCTTTTCTTCGATTCCAAAGGGGTACTCATTGTAAAACTCTTTTATAGTAAAATTATTTCTGTAAGCGTCTCGACGACCTGCCTCCAATCTCCACCTCCAAGTCACGGAGAGTGCAACGTCTGGATAAACCCAGCGTCGCGATCAAACCGTCGAAGGGCTCGTCCCAACTGCGATGTAGTCTGGGGGCTCAAGGCCGCCGCCCCCTGCCAGGCCGCGGTCCCTGCCCCGGCCGCCGCCCCCTAGTCCCGGCGCCCCCCTCCCCCTATGGGGGATGTCTGCCCCCCTCCGGGCCGGGCGCCGTCTGCGGCGCGCGATGACTCACCCAACGGATATACCAATTTTCATGATTCACATGCCTCCGTGAAACATCCGTACTTATTTCCCGTTTCCACGATAATTTGACGCGGGTGGCGCACTGGGTTCAATTATTCAGCTCTAATACAATTTCGAACAAGTAGCCTTCAAAATTATTTTATTTCTTTTAACTTGACACAAGTTCTTCTTTTTATTTCCCTGTTTTTTTTTTCATTTCCTCTCATAAATACGAGTACAATAGTGGATGAAGATGTTTTATAATGGAGTTGTAATTCATGGGATTTTATTGTGAAATTGGGTGGGTAGCTACCTAGATAAAAGCTCTTCTTGAAAGCTTGTGCTAGATGAATGATGGGTACATAATACCTTCATCCATGAAAACCCTTCAGTCCTTGCACCTTCTTCTACTTGTGTCTTTAATTTTAAAGCGAGACCTTTTATTCACAGCATTTTACTCACCTTAAATCGTTACCTTTACCTGCCCCACCCCATCCCTACTTTGAGACAAAAGTATTAATTTTATTTTATTTTTATACTTCCACTATACGGATAAACGAAACACTTTAATCCTACTGTGTATCTATCTACGTTGGTTGAAAATTATAAATAAAATCGCAAACGTATTGCAATATTTTCCAAAGTGTGCAAGTGTGCAAAGAAAACCCAATTACTTTTCACGTTTTTAAGCATTTTGAAATTAAATATTTAGATAATTTTACATTTTTTTTTATTATTTAATACATATTTTTGTAAAATGTTCGTGTACAAATATATATATATTATGACTAATATATATTTTGTATACATATTTGAAATTTATTTTTTATAAATTTTCCGAACCATCATCACATTATGTTGTATTCTTGGTAAGTTATACAATAATCCCAATTTTTCAAATCATTTTTCACAAAAGTTCCTTGTTTGTACTAGGCCGGGTGCCGATTAAATTCTAGCCTAAAGAAATATGCTAAGTATGACATTAAAACTCATCTTCATTTTATTAAAAAAACTTTTAATGTGGAATTAATTGATTAGTTTATCATAATCAAGTTATAATTTTATTAATAAATAGCTTAATTGCTTGTAGCCAACATTCCTGAAGCTCCTCGTTTTTCATTGATTCGCGTAGCACCATTAAGTGCCGATAAGATTCTATCAATTCTTGACTTTGTCCTTCGCAGTTTACTGACCCAAGTCGCGAAATTATGATGAAGCTAGTTCGCACCATTAAAATATGGTGGCCTTTTAAGATAGTTTACGAGTTCAATCTTCAGCTATGCGATGACGACGCTGATCCGCCGTTTTACGCCGCCGTTTATAATTAACTCGTCAAGTGTGTAGTTGTTGATAAATGATTGACTTTGTTTCTATTTTTGTCCTCAGCTAAGACACTAAACTTTATTAATAGCGTGAGAGGTCTACCCGACAGAGCTAATCTACGGACTCGCCAATGTCCTGAAACAATGATGACTGCTAATAATGTTTTGGTTATTGTTTCAGTGAAACTTTTGCAATGAAGTTGCTAGTAATTAAACATAATTAAATAAGTATTTGTCTCTGAAAATGCGGCACTTGTTGGTTCGTGTTTTTATTCCGTTTATAAATTATTCGTTTTACTACCCTGGTTCACTTAATATTACGATAATCAAATATGACCTTATTTGGATATTTCAGAACACTATTTATATCAGGATAAAAGTACGTTGAAGGTGATAATAGTTGTTCAAATTTCGTGAAGTCGGCACACATTGTTCCAGAGTTTTTGCTAGGAGAAACAAAAAGATTATTTTTTTATTATTAAGATTACAATTCGTGTTAGTGTTGTATTGTTGTCTTCTCGCATCTACGCTCGTTGTATGGCTATTTACATGTAACTCCGTAAATATATTAATAACGAAAATAATCAGCGTTGACAAACTTATTTTTATATTATGAAATATTAACCTATTAGTAGTGGCGTGCAGTCCATAAAGGCTGAAAAGCTGTGCCCACCCTTAGAAAACCTAGCCATAAAAGTAAAGAATATTTTTAAAAAAATATTATATTTTGTACATACATGTGAGTTAGAAACTTGTATTCTAATTCATTCAGTTGGTCATAACAATCAACGGAAGATAGTCATTTTCAAATATTGAATGCGCAATATTTTAACTCGAACTAGTAAAACTACACATAACCTACCTTTGATCATAGATCAATGAATGCCAATGCTCGTTAGCTACAATAAATTAAATATTAAATGTGCATAATATGATTAAAAATCCCAATATCATCTGTATAATGTCAGGTGGCCGTCTTCCACGTGCTTTAGAAACTTAATGTCAGTGGCTGAGCTGGCATCGCGTTTGGGTCTCATCCAGGCGTCGTGAGTTCAATTCCTCGGCTGGCTAAGTCCTCCATTTATGACACAAGCAACATCTTCCGCTTACTGTGATGGTGGTAGGAGATTTTCAAATATTGTAAGGTTATTTGTTCTTTAACCCTTAAATGCAAGACTTTTTACATTTGAATTTTTTTCTAATATTTTGTGGGTGCGTTCAGATGACAGGAAAAAAAATTTGGAAAACCTTAATCATTTTCATTTTTATTGGAAACCATGTTTTCCGGGAAATTTTATGATCATGAATAAATAATAGACAATGTAGAAAGAAAAATAAGTTTATAGTAATAAAATATATTTATCGAAGGAAGCAATCACTTTGTGGCTTGACATTATAATTTAAATGAAAAATGTTTTTGTATTAAGCCACTCTATTTTATTTATATATATTTCTGCAGTCGACAAAAAATAACACTGTCATAATTAGCTATGAGAGAAGTTATCGAAAGAAATGGTACGGAGAAAGATGAAAAAGAAACGTTAAAAATTGCAACACCGTTTTTCATGACGACATTCGGAGGTTGTTGTCAAGTTTTTAGTTTTGGGTTTTAGATTTTTATTCTTTTACTTCGATTCATAAAAAAAATGTTTAAAATTAATTGCTTCTGACAATTTAATTATTAATTCACTATTGATAATTACAACCATCCTTATTCAGCACCTCTATTATCCGCTATAAAAGCTATTTCTAATATCAATTGAAGTACTTCGACGAAGAATCAAAGTCATAATAAATTGTATGAAACAGTATTCAAATCATGATACGGTATATACCCATCTTTGTTTTTTCGTCCTTCATCTTGGGCGTTTGAGGAGTTTTGAAATGTCTATTAAAGTTTGGTTAAATAAGACAAATTTTTTTCCATCTTTTTATGTTTTATAAGTAAAAAAGTTTCAAAAATCTCGCGTGAATAAAGGTAGCAAAATGTGTTTTCTCTCAAATAAAGCATTTATAACAAATCATGATGTACGAGGTCTGTTCAAAAGAAAAGGTGAATTTTGAATTTTCGCGGGCTGTGTACATTCGATTATAGATTTTTTTTTGTTACGTTATCAGCCATTTTGGATCATTGGTTTGTGTTTGACAACTGTAAAGGTTAGTCACGTTTTTGGTTGTTCTTAGATTTTTTTATTTAGGTTCGTTTTCTGAGGCATTATCAGTCCGATTGAAGTGAAATTTTAGATTTGCTTTATTTTCTATGTCCTCATCAGCATTTCTTCAAAAAAAATTGATTCGTTTTAGAAAAAAATTGTTAATCCTATGGAGGAATTTCCTAGTTTTGGTCGGAACTTGATAGCCGTTTTCTGGGGCATAATCAGTCCTATTAAAGTGAAATTTTAGATTTGCTTTGTTTTCTATGTCCTTATCAGCATTTCTTCAAAAAATCCAATAAATCGATGTTTTTCGATTTTTTACTAAAATAATAAAAAGTAAAAAATCGAAGAACACTCAAAACGTGACTAACCTTTCTAGTTGTCAAAAACAAAACAACTAATCCAAAATGGCTGATAATTCTAACATATGTCTACCAACATAAAATAAAAAATCGATAATCGAATGTACACAGCCCGCGAAAATTCAAAATTCACCTTTTCTTTTGAACACACCTCGTATTCCAAACGCCATCGCATTCGATGACCCCATCATCTGCGCCATTTTGATTTTTTGATAATTTGAACGTTCCACATTAAAAACTGATCCTCGGCCCGTTTCAGCTCTTGATCAAATTGTTTTCTATCAGCTTTCAATGATAACGTATCTTATTATTTAGGTCTGTCAACAGTGATTCATATCAATGCACTCATAATGAATTTAATTTTATACGTAGGCTGATACTATCACAAATTATAGATAAACACATCATTATTAATAAATAAAAATGCATATAACAACATATTGTCCCCTAAAAATCAAATTAAATAAAACTATGCATTTTAGAATGAAAGAAATTTGATGCAAATAATTGATATACACTACCCAATTTAGATCAATATGATAGGTCAAGCGTTTAAAATCTTGTTAAGAGGAACGGCTGCGCTGCCTGTTTCATACATAACTTAATTTTGGGTTTGAGACCGAAAAACCCATCCAAACTGAATGATATATGTATATGTTTATTTTTTTAAATTAAAGGTTTAGTAAATATCTAGGTCGGATATTTACTAAACCTTATATTGAATATTTTATTTATTTTTGTTTTAAATTCTGAAGTATATGCCATGAAAAAAATCATTTGCAGGTTTATTGCATTTCTTTTTAATTATCGTATTTGCTACGCAAATATGATTACGTAAATAAAAATATAAAAACAAAATATTTTTAAAAAAAAAAACGCCTTTTCGGGTCGATATTTTAAATTATGTACGGTTGTGTTCCAACGTCAATTGGTCGTTTTTAATTTAATTTAAAGTCCACCATAATGCTTATTTTAATATTTATTTATTTTTTAATTTTATGTTACGTTATATTTTCAAAGCAGACGGGGTAAAACTTTTTATTAACTCACCGTTAACCCCCAAATAATTTTTCAAGGTACCTCTAAAATCGCTAAAAATCAAATCCTTTAATGGCCTATATTTAATAATTTAAAACAAAAATAAATGAATTACTTCTCCTTCGTACTAGATATTTACCAAACATTTTGATTAAAAAACAGATCATTAGGTTTAGGTGAGTATTTTGGCATCAAATCTAAAATTAAGTTTTGTATGAAATAGGCCTCGTAGCCGTTCCTCTTAATACATGGTTTAAAGGCGGCTAATGATGAAATTATTAAATTAATCGAATGATTTTTTTATGTCTGGCTAAAATTACGGCACATTTTCGGCAAAGCGGAGTCATACCCTAGCTTAGTTCGATATTTTTTAATGTTTAAGGGAATAATTTACAGGTTGTGAACCAATTTTAGGAACATTAAACCCTATTTGTTGACAGTTTGTTGAATTATTAACAATTTTGTATAGTTGAGTTAAGTCCATATTTAGTCTTATGTGTTCAAGGGTGCGTAGGATTGAACGTTGTAGAAATTAAGTCATCTTCGGTATAATGTATAACTTTCGCGATGTTAATTCAAAATGGCGCTGATCTTCGATTTGGTGTTTATCAAATGTGATTAAGTTGAAACAATCCTAGTTTAGTATTTTCTCTTGACTTGTGCGATGTTAAATTTTATTATTTTAAAACTATATTAATTTTCTATTCACTTATTCTTCATTAGAAACAAAATGGCAAATCCACAATCTCATTATTTTACGTGAAAACAAATGACGACATTTTTTTTTCTTTTAATCGGCGGCATAAATAAAGCGGGCCGCTCTAAACAGATCACGTTTATTGGTTTTCGTATGCGCTGATAAATTTATGATATTCGGGTTAGTGTCGGGCGTCCAGACGCAGACGCCGGTCACGTGATCAGCCGAGCGGGCGTGACGTCATCTTCGACGCTAATCCCATAGCAACAAGCTTTGACAATATTCCCCAGACATAATTAAATCCAGACTGCCATTTTGTCTGACTCGAGAGGCCCCTCTACCGATAAACTATTAAATATACGCCTCTGCGTTATTGTGCACAAAATGTTATGATTTTATCTAATTTATTAAGACATTAGTCAAAACTATGGTCCCCTCTTTGCATATTTATATGCGGGTTATCTAGTGATCCTCTCAAAACCTTTATTTTTCGTTTAGCGAAGCAATTTTTCCACAGACGAGTATAGAATATAGAATATTTTTTGCTAATCCCGCTTCAAATGGAAATAATAGTCATTAATTGATAAACTAAAGTTTTTAAGACAAGATTTTTGTGCATAGCGCAAAGGGTAACAATTATTTTTATAAACAATAATTATTAGCCTGAAACACTCATCCAAATTGAAAAAACCTTCCGAGAAAAGATAAATGTCGCCGACAGGACTCGAACCTGCACTCTTCTGATATCCGGTCAGATGCTCTACCGTTGAGCTACGTCGGATTATCGCAAGGGTGCAGGTTCGAGTCCTGTCGGCGACATTTATCTTTTCTCGGAAGGTTTTTTCAATTTGGATGAGTGTTTCAGGCTAATAATTATTGTTTATAGAAATAATAGTCCTTATTATGGCTGATCATTGGTAACATAATATATTTATATCATATTTTGAAAATACAGATACTCGTGGACTATCACTAGGTTTAGCCCGAGATTCGAATTGAAACATGGGTAACAAACGATATACCGACTTGTCTTATTTTTTTACAGTACATACTATAAATATTTACAAACTACTTGGCTCAAATTTCATTATACAAAAACTCACCCTTGAAAAAATATAATTTTTTAATGATACGGTATCTTAATTATTTTACTTGCTTTTGAATTATTCGGAAATGCATACATTTTTCTTCATAATCTTATATTTATTGTGATCTTATAATTCTCCGATCAAATATTTTCCAAAACCTTTGAACTACTGAGAACCATTGAATCGTTTTATATTACTTTTCTTTTATAAGTCGAAATTCTATCCCAGAGTTCAAAATAAGGTTCAAAATGCCAAACCCTTTACATTTTCAACCCTCGTGTTGGAAAGTTGCAGAAAAATATTCCCATATCTGAATAAATCTCCGTACGTTCGCATTACTTTATTAGTCCCAATATTTTGACATTCGTTCAATGACAAACAACATGTTGTCTCCTTTCCCAGTATGAATTTCTTTTACTGAGACGGCGGCAATGGAAGGTTGTTGTAGGGATTTCCCGCACAATTCACTGTGGGTTGCTTATAAAAATGACTGTAGTTCCGGCGCTACCCCAGTAATAAAATTCTCCAGTAGACCACAAATAATCCATCAGATCCGCCGCGAGGTCGTTACTCCGGACTTTATTGTAATAGGTGGCTCACAGCGGAGGCCGCGACGCTAGCAGCCGGCTCTAGGGGTGATAACTGGGGTGACCATGTTAATCTGATTTTCCGTAATATTTACTTAACAGAACATTTATTTATTTTTAATTGTATGATCTTTTGACGGTTGCATTAAGAAGTCAAAATGTGCAAAATCAATGGTGCTGTCCATTTAAAGTAAAATACGTCGGTATTGGCATGGTATTCGGTCAAGCCTCAGATATTTTGTGTCGTGGGGTTCTTAGATTTGCATAACTTGTAATTACCATGTGAGGTGCGGAAGGGGTGGGGTGGGAACTAATTTTTTTTATTTATTTAAACGTCTTCCACCCCTATGGGGCCCTATTCTAAAAATGGCGATGTTTGATCCGAGTGATAACATTTACTTGTTTTATTTTAAGTAGGTACCTAGATATAATTTTAGTTAACCCCTGCTGTTAATAATTATTTAATATAATAATAAAATAATTATACTGATCTGATTTTATATTGGCGAATTTTTTACTAACGTTTTTATTCAATCACTGATATGGAATATCGAGAACAATTTATCGGATTCCAATAATGCTGCTACAATAATCGAACTAGGGGGAGATATTTTTATACTTTTTATAATAATTTATTTTTGTAAATTATTTATCTATAATCTTGTTATCGAAGAATCACAGAGAATAATCGCAAAGCATGGTGTCCTCCGCACACAGAGCTGCCTCTGTGAGGGGTGAACTCGCTGACTATCCTGGGCAACAGTTGTCCCGTTATTGTGTCTAGCTCCACATCAAGCAGCGCTAACATATTGGTGGGGAGTCTGAATAACTTCTCTCCTAGATACACAGATATAACTATAACAAACTACTAATCCTCGCCGTGTCCCTACCCCCTGCCCCCTGTTCCAACACCCGCCCCTGTGGTACGCCACGTGGTCGGCGAGCCGAGATTTGATGATAAAAGTTTTCCAGAGTTTTTCGATTTCGAAATGAAAATCCCATGTCGTAGATAATGTCCATCGAAAATCTAATAAGAAGTTTTCTGGATAATATCTCTTTGTTTTTTTATTCAGAGCCAAACAAACCCTACAAGAAAACCTCAATAATTTTTTGCGAGTTTATAGCTTTTCATTTTTAAATTTGGTAGTTTATCTGTCATCAAGTCTGAACCTTTTCACGAACTGCGACATTTGTAAATATGTAACTGTTTTTGTTTATTCCACAAAGCTTCGTTTAATCGAATAGATCGGCTAAGTATTTTATGATATTATTTTTGCTCTTCATAAAATCCCCTTGTGTTGATATTTTACAACAAAAAATGAGCGAATCAAGAATAATGTATTTTTAAATCTTTATGTTAATTACCTAATACATAACTTTTCTCGTCGGATACAATGTAGGGGCTATCTACCCTTAGGTACAGACTTAAAATGCATTATTTAAAATTATGTATTAATACCCGGAAGTAATTTTAATACCAAAGGATGTTTTATTTGAGTGTTTTCCTTTTGATTTAGAATTATTCACGTTAAATGTTTCCATTATTTTGATGATTTCGTGGGTGGTCCTGGTATCGATCTTCGTGGGAGTTTTGCCCCGAGATGTCTTGCCGTCCCTTTTTTGGTTCCTCCGATTTTACCATTCTAAACACGTGGGTAACCTGTTTTGAAGATGGCAGTTAAAATTTTTGTTAATTTTTAATTATATTTTATTAAGAGTACATATAAATTAACATAACTATTTACTTTCTGCTGCTTAATTTTTCAGACGTTTTATTCCGTTATCAATGTTTTACAGTCTGGCAATTTTAACTTTTTTTTTGTTGAAAATCGTGTCTTGAAATAAATTAATTATACAGTAGAAACCCTCACCGAAGCAAGCACATATATTACATATTTTTAAAGTTTTGTACTTTTGTACAAATTTGAATCTTTTGTGTTAATTTTATTTTATTTTTATTCTCGATAGTTTATTGCACAAATCTGAACCATTGCACATCCCGCGACACCTGTAACTACCTTAGTACCAATTTTACTAAATTAAAATAATGTTAAGTTATACATAGCTTTGTGAAGTTGTATTTCGAAGAATGGCGCTATGTATTATTACTTTTCTTTTAAGGTTTTTAAGCTCACCTTCACGCCAATAAACCAGACAATAGACCAATTCTACGTAATATTATTCTCAGAAGTTTTACCTGAGTTATAATAGGCACCTAGATTCTTGTTCCATTCTCCCCATTCTGTCTTTGTATTTTGTAGGCCTTTTCCTTTACCTGGTGCAATTTGGGTTCTACATAATTTATTATATTTTTGCTTACAATGCCCAAGACTTGAAAGCATTTTAATTTTATAGTTCACTTGAAAACTAATTTATCTCTTCACTGAGGGTTGGTACAGTATTTTATGGAGTTAACACACAAATGGATACTTGTATTTTGCATTGCGGTTGTGTGAAAATACTGAGAAGGCAATACTTCCATGTACGCGATTTCATGAATAGTTAGCACGTTGGTAGCCATGAATTCTAAATGGTTTCAGGAAAGCCATTTAATTGATATTAAAGCAGGGGCACCTTTCATCGCTAAGAATATTCAAGTAAAACCCGTTTCAAAACATCGTTAGTAGATAATCTGTTCTCCAAAGCATTGTACCCTAAGTAGCAAGTAATATAATATTATTATTTTGCACATATTTACATTATTCAGTAAAGGGAACCGGTATTGAACGGAAATACTCAGTGAATTGTGAAGATTCCTCATTATTTCCTTTTTTGATAGTTTGGTGAACGGCGAACGCCCTTTGTCCGACACCCGACGTCTGGGAATGGCGATCAACTTTTGTTCTTATTTGTTTTCATGATTTATTCGCGTCTCTTATAACTCGTATGTTGGTTACTGCCAACTTACATTCATGAATGTTATCCCATAAATAATATTTGCAGAAATCTAATAATTATTAACCGTTGTCTTTGGCGCTAGAATGAATTTTAGTTTTCTTGTAATTTTTTTGTTCGTCGTTTTGAGGCCCTCGTGAGATTTTTTTTTTGTTTTACTTTCCAAATATTAAAATAATATGTCCGCTTTGTTGTATTCTATAATTCTATTGAAAGAGTGCAATAACAGTTTGCTTCAAATGAAAATTTAAGTGCCATAATAATGATATATACCTACCAGCATACTGGTTTGATTTAGATCCGATTCTGCACCGTACTTTTTTCCAGTGAATAATACGAAAACGGACATTGTTATCGAATAATGAACCTAGTCAATAAGTATTTATGCCAGTCTGCGTACTTTTAATAATGATTTGTAGGGCGCCGTTTGTTAGTGTTGCAATTAAGCCATTTCGAATAAATTCGTTTATTAGAATAGAGGGTGCGACACCCTTATATGCGTCTCCATCTCTCCACTACTAGAACACGTCGCCGCACTTGTGTGAGATTTACTTGTGTCTGTGAGGTAAACGTGTGCGTGCATTCATCTATTTGTGCGTGTGTGTTAGTAGTCTGAAATAATGCCCTTCGTACGGGACGAATTTTCGGGTCGGCCGGCATTTGTCTGTGGGTTCATTGGGCTACAATCTGGAACGGTTGGGGCTAATGGGTGTCTGAGTGGGATCAGTTCTTTGATGCACTTACATGAAAGTGTGGACCCCGCGATTAAAACGCTGGGCAGTTCGCCTTCCCCAGTTATTTAGCAATCCTTAAGCTTATCCCCTTTCCTTCCGTGTCTTCTACATTTTTTTACAATGATATTGAGCTCATTTCGGGGTGGGTCCTGAGCAGGTAATAAATCTCGCTTTGGTGAATCGTACGACGATTTATGTCTGCATATCGGCGTGTGTGTGCGCTCACTTTTTGGCGGCTGTCTGGATGTTGGCAGTTCCCCTTTCAAACTGTATTCGTTTTCCCGCGTTTTTGTCGATTCCCGACCACGTGTTTTTGTTGTGAACATAACTGGGCAGGGTTCGGTTCTACTCGCCTTGTTTTGGTTGGAATTCAAAGCGGCCGGAATGTGAACTATTCAATTTTCCGTCTTGCCTTTCCAATGACACATTCCTTAAATATGTTTTACAGTCTGTTAAAACCTACCAATTCAAATACCCGCAGATACCTTTCTGGGTTAGGTACTCGATACTTGTTTATCTAACCTTGAAAATTTGATTACATAAATCTAACGTGTTTCCTATGGACCAGTTTTTTTTATACAAGTCATGCTGTACAGTTTTTTAACGTTGTCATTCTATTTTCGGAATCCCAAGCAAGCTGTGTCAAGAAACCGGCGTAATTATTCAAAGATAAAATAATACCTACTCCAAAACGTATTTCGATCACCATAATAATATGAAATAAAAATAAGTTATATCTGCAATATTTTTAACACAAAGTGTGTCTGCGTAGGTACATGGAGCTTTTTAATTTACTTAAGAATTATCAGCTTTCAACAATCGGGATATTGTTCGTAACAAATGATATTTTAATCAGTATCTGTTTTTGAATACCTAATTTAGATCCGATGTAGCTGTGCCGTGACTTGCTGCAATAACTGGGGGGCCTCGCACAGAATTGAGGATCGCAGACCATAAACAAAAGGCCCCCGTAAGTGTGGCGTAATAATAGCGATCCGATGGGGGTGCAAATGACTAATGATGAATTTGAATTAGTCTGGGACCCTCAGCCAGTGAGCCCATGCCCAATGCGACCAGGTCTGGACGTGAACGGGAGTAACCCCGGCGGGGTAAGGACCGCCACCGGGGCTGGGTCTGTCTGGTGTTTCGCACATAGCAGCCAGCCAGCCAACCACCTTCCCCTCGGCTCTTTATTATTCCTAAAATAAGTCAGTCACGCAATCCCCTCGAGTATATGCCCCATGACTATCCGGGCTGTCGCATCTCGCCATTATTTCACCAATATCCGTCATTGCATTTTCTCCCTAGAAATTGCTCTCTTTCGCCAATAGTATTTCCTTAGGGTCTGTTCTAAGATAACATTTAAATTCCGTCTTCTAATACTTGTTATTAGTGTTTTTACCCAGAAATTATTCTGTTTATGTCAATTTTATATATACTTTTTTTGTTAAATATTTTAATATCCGTCATTGCTGTAAATTACATTGTTTCTTCTTAGAATCCGCTGTATTTTGGTCAGATTCACTATTTCTATTCCGTCTTCCAATATTCGTAATTACATTTTCTCCCTAGAATTTGTTTCCGACGCCAATTTTTCCTACTGTTTTGGTGGAAGATTCATTTTTGCTTAGTCTTAGAGTCTTGGCAAGGTTGTCCAACCTAAATTAAACATTGGTACATGCAATTTGTGTGTTTTTATTTTCCTTGGGAATTGCATAACCTGTTATGTGTTCTCCTCTGACATTTACTACTCCGCATAAATAACATTGGTATTTCGGTTTATCTGAAAACGACATTACGATTATAATTCTCTTTTTTAATTAATTTTGGTACACACGTTTTTAAAAATGCCTAAAATTGGCTCTAAAAATTTTCCACTAATAATGTGTTTTAATCGAAGCGCTTGCCAGTGCTTAATTCGTATGCATGTATTTAAAATAAATTATTTTTGGCTTTTATGGCAGTTGTTCTTTCATGATTTCGTGTAATCTAAGAAGCACACTATATTCGGCATTAACCTTATGAGACCAGGCTGATAACTAAGTCGTTCATCTCTCCCATGTTTTGTCCCATTCCGAAAGAATTCATACAACCCCAAATCTACTTTAGTAAAATTTAAAAATAGTAAATACCATGTTTCACAATTATTGTGTTATTACACCTGAAAATATATATCTGTATCTACCTGCTAGGCCAATAAACATTTCTAATTACCTAGATGTATAATAGTATCCATCATTTCCGTCCTTCGTTGAGGTTGAAAATATGTTTTTTTTCTGGGGGCGAAATCACTGTTCATTAAATACATTAATTCCTTTTTTTGTTTTTAAATTTAATGTAAATCAAATTTAATAATGTTATTATTAAGTTCTGCAAGTATTTTTAGTTGTTATTATTATAACAGCTGTTTCGGCGTTTAAGGCCATTTTCAAACTGTGGTTAATCCACGTTGCGACGACTTATTTATATGATTTAATTTACCCCCACGCCTTTAAAAGTTGGATGGATGGGTAATGATTTATTATCGGTTATACCGATTTAGTTAGAAAGCAATTAGAATTCTGAAGTCTGTGAGGTTTTCACATTTATAATGTGTTTTTACTCGTATTTAACTGACAATGTTTTCTTAATTGATTTATTTAAATGTGTTGTATTGTTTTGATAATGTGAACATACTGAGAAGCGGTGAGTATATAATTTTCCTTACCTTATTAATTGATGTTATATTAGGGTAATTAATTAATTCCTTTTTTTATTTATCTCTAGACCTTGCTGACCGGTGAATCTTAAATGTTTTTTATCCTTCAATTAATAAATAATTAAAGATTGTAAAATTTGCATCTCTTTCTATAATTTAATTTCAAATTAATGTTTTATACTGTATTATAAATACTGCAATTCTAATTGATGCGGGTTTTGAATTACATCAGAGGGCCTATTCGATTTATTTTTAAGGAAAATTCCCTTTTTTCCTTACACTTCATTAAACTTAACTACGATTCCAACTACATGTCAATGACCACACGTTTTTAAAGGGATTTTTGGTTTAATTATCGCAGTATTATTAGAAAATATATGTGTATCAGACATGTAGTTTATTATTACTTACTTTAAATGTATAGTTCATCATAAATTTTAGAATTTAATTTGCTTTTATCTGACATTTCGAGCATTTGCCGTAGCTACTAATCGCAATTTCGTTAAATCAATACTTTACATAATATAGAGTTTTTTTTGTTGTTGTAAATATCAATAATTTTGAAGAATGTCGGTCGTTGAATGATAGTTGTCATTCGAGAACCGGAACCGCAGTTAAGCGAGGAGTCTTTAAGCCTAAGATAAAGAGTAAGGAATTTTCTTTTAAAAAAATCAGAATAGGTCTCCAGGACCTCTGAAAAAAACAAGGCCAAACCACTAGCAGCGTCCAGCTGGAGCAAACTTAACTATAGGCCTAGAATTGCAGGCTTCAAACCTCAAATTCATACAATGTTGAAAAAATCAGCAATAGTTGTGCAAGTGTAGGTGGTTTCAATTGTGCACACTTCACAAACATACTGGAATGAAAACCTTACTTTTTTACAATACTATTTGTTGTGTTTATTCTGTATTTTAATTGAACACTTTGAAAGCTTTTAAGGGTACTTAAATTAAATAGGTCACTATTTATTTTAATCTGTGATAATTTTTTTTAAATATTTTAGAGATGATGTGATCATCATGCATAAAAAATAATTATTATTTTCGTCCAATGGTGGGCTGCTGAACCAGCCCAGTTTTGAGTTTTCATAACGTTGCGTGCTTTGGAGATATCAAAGAAAAAATGGCAAACTGTATTGGGGTTGGTAGACACGCACGAAATTTCGCTAAGCTGACCCCTGTACAGTGCGGCATACGGTATACTCGTACAACATACCATGTTACAAAATACCCGTACATTAATACGTATTATTTTCGCAGGTCCCCAGATTATCGCACGTTCGACCATGGTTTCCAACATTAATACCTACTTCAAAATTACAACCCCGATAACTCTTTCGCATGTTATAAATAATAGATCAACCACTCTTAAAATCATAATCGTCGTTTTAGTTTTAGATGAAAAATTCAAACTTTTTTTTAAATAATTTAGTAGTCGTACGTCATTTTTAGAAAGCTTTATCGGATTACTTGTATCTTAGTTATTTTTTGTCAATTTTTTATTACTTAGCTTTAACTATTTAAAAAAAAATTAAACACGATCAAAGCAAATCAGTGCATGTGAACGAAAAAAAATCTGTTTGATTTATTATGATACAGCAAAGTACCTTAATATCTGCAAAATATATTTTATGATTAATTATGTTCCTTAATATATTGCCATTTAATTCTCAAGTTAATATAATATGTTAATATAAGGTAGTTTGGTAATTATATTTAATATTTGAATCATTGAAGAAGATAATATTAACACATCCCAAATGAACCACGAAACTGAAAAAACAACAGAAATGAAAAAGATTTCACTCGCAACTGGGACTCGAACCCAGGACCTCTACCTATCCGGGGTAACCGCTTAACCAACTTAGCTTATGAGACCAGTACAATTTACGCCATTTACACCGATATCATACTTCATGTTCGAGATTTATTAATATTATCCTCCATTTTTATAAATCCCATATTATTGGCTGCTGTCCTTATGATGATTGCAAAGTTTCGAGTCCCAGATGCGACTGAAATCTTTTTAATTTCTGTTATTTTTTCGGTTTCGTGGTTCATTTGGGATGTGTTAATATTATCTTCTTCAATGATTCAAATATTACAATGAGGTTTACAAACTTCAATAAGTTATAAAAAAAAAAAAATTGAATTATATTTAAACTTGTCCTACTGTATGAAAGATCATTTTTTGCCGAATTCGAAACGTGTTCTAGAAAAATGCTTTTTTTTTTAATCGTATAAACTTTATGAAAGGTTAATGCATGAGATAATTTTCCAATAATATATTCTGAACAAGATAAAGTTGTTGGCATTACATAAACGTCTTTTATGTGTGGTTTATAGAAATACTTTGAGTTAGCCATTTAAAGAAGCACGTGCTTGTGCGAACGTTGTAATAGAAAAGGCGCTATACCTACGTATTTTGGACAAAATGGATCATCGGTAAAAAATAAACGAATATTTGTCTGAAATAACATTTTACTAAAACCATTATTTAACATTATTATTACGCAATCTTATAGAAAAAATGTCCAGACTCCACAACTAACTATGTTTATAAATGATACCTGACATATACTTATTCATGTTTTGTTTTATTTCTATTAACAGTTCTTTAATATATAATTACATATCTAGGAATAATTATTGATAATAACCTAAAATGGAGGGATCCCATCAGTCTTACAATAAAAAAGGAAAATTAATTAATATATTTTTACCGATCAGAAATTTCTTATCAACGAAAATCTAACTGTATATATATAAAAATCAATGTAAGTTTGTTTGATTGTCCTCGATTTTCTCTAAAATTACTTGACCGGTTTCGCTGAAACTAGCACAGTTTGTTTTTATTAGTGCCGGGAAGGTTTAGGAAGTAGTTTGAATGAAATCCAATATGTAAAACTGTTGCTATAACGTTTTAAAATTAGTATGAAAAATATTTAACCCGCCATGTTTTATTTAGGTTAGCCCATAGATATAACACTCTGGTTAACCACAGATTGCACATTCAAAAGAAGATCGTTTTTTTGGGTAGAATATTTTCAAATTGGAAAACACGAGTAGGTACCTACATAAGAACTTTATGATTTAGATATATTTTGAAAAAAATAAACCTTTGGAATGAAATAAAATATTCGAATGAATGTTTCTTTATTTGGAGATATTTACTTTCGCTGTCAAATCAATTATGGAACCCTAATGATAAGTGAAAAATCTCGAGCAAAGCCGGGTACACGTCAGCTAGTACTTAATATATTACCCATTAATATTATATATTCTGCAATATGCGATAATAGGTTGGGGAGCAGCTTACAAAACTAGAAACTGTTCCCCATAGGACTGTTCAGAAACGAATAATAAAAATTATACTGAAAAAACCAAAAGACTACCCTAACTGATCACCTATTCGAAGAATTCAATGTTCCTACATTTAAGGATTTATTTGTGAAAAATTCAATTATACAAATTATAAAAAAAAAGATAAATATATTCGTTCATTACGGAAAATCGTACTAGACTTAAATGTATATATTCTCATGCCAAAAACTAACCACTTCTTTTGCACAACACCACTATACTCATCAAGGAAAGTTTTTTATTTTTAATAATTTGCTTGAAAAAATCAGAAACATAAATAACTCACAAAATACAAATGTTGGCCTCTGTCAAGAAATTTTTTAAAGACATTCTTATCAATAAAACTGTTACCACTTAAGGTCATATAAAATACCGTTTCTCCCCAATACAAAAAAAAACATTCTAAATACGCACATATTATGTATTGCTTTTTAATTGCATTATCTTTGTTACGATACAACATACTTACAGTAAATACAAATGTGTCTATACACCACTTTTTTCCATAATCAAACTGCAATATACTTAGGACTGACTGCACATAATATAATATTAATAATTAATACTTATACATGCACCATAAATATTATTTAACTATGTATTGGCAAATTACTGCGTTAATGTATAATCCTCTTCCATCCACAAGTAAATTCTTTAATGGACGAGTAGTATTCAAATATGTTATATGAAATGTAAACTGTGTTGTTACAATCTATGTATGTACCCATATATTTCAACCACGTAACGATAGGCATATTACTTCTTTTAAAAACACCCCCTACCCCTATTATGTGTGCATGCAAATGCTTCAAACAGAAGTGTATTATGAATTACGAAATGCATTAACAAAATATTCTGTGAAATATTGTGTTATAAAGCTGTATTAAATAAATAAAACTATGTAATAAAGAACGGTTACTTACTAGCTTAGCTGTTTTGTCTTAAAATAAACATAAATCCAGATTCTAACATTGTTTTTCAATCGCAATTTACTCGGGTTTTTTCCACTTTACTCTGTTACTTTGTCGAATTCTCACGGTCCTCTTACTACGCAGTGTTATCTGTCACATTTAAATGATTACATCGTATATAATTTTACGTTTTATTCCTCGCCTCGTAGTGACGAGTCAGTGACTTTACAAAATCACCCGACCTTTGTTAAACTTACACGGGTTCCAGTCGTGCTGTTTGGCGCTTTGCACTTTCCGCGATAGAGGAGCACAAAGAAAATGCGTCGTCAGTGTTTTCTATGAATTCGTTTTGCCTCTCGGAATGGGTTAATATAATACGCAGTTTTCACTATTCTTTGTGCATCACTGGCGGACTACCGAATAAACCACATGAAACAAGCAATTCCGAGAATGTCATCGGCTGATCTAAATTTCAAGCGCATTACGTTTAAAGTTTTCAATTCTGTCGAGAATGTCCGTCGACTGACGCACAACACGTTTCTCAACTTTTTAATTTCAAGTCAAAAAAATACGCTTTCGTTCTATTTTCGCAACCGTATTTATAACTTCTAAGTGATTTATGAATCAAACACCACATTTTTAATTCACTATAAATGTTTGCATCTCATTTGTTCATCACACTTGTTCTGGCTGTCCCCATTGGTCTCCACAATGCTTATAATATATGTTTTATTTTCTGAGTAAATTCACATGGTCACTTGGCGGTTAATATTTCAAATTTTCAACAGTTTGTTTTCTTCGTCTCACCAAAAACAACAAATTCGAGGAAATTAATGATGTGTTGGCTGATTTTAAAAGAAATTTCAAGCTTATATCTCTGCGCAACAGTAATAAATATCAAAATCATCGCTTTGTCTCCCAACGCGAGTTTGTTTGAATTACTGACTTAAGTATTTTTTTTCAGTAAGACCGTTAATCATATCATTTAGATTTATAATTTATTACTCGGATTACTTTCTTGTTTAAAGGCATTAATTCAATGCATTATGCGGCCAGGCATCGTTCAGGAATGTGATTTATAAGGTGATAATATTATAATATATCGATGAGTGCTTTTGTGTTTAAACATTCCGCTCTTGTTTATTCTATTTTTCATTTAGTTAAACTTACGTCAATCAAAGATAAAACATCTTGACTTATTTAAAACGGTTTGCCCGTTGCGGTCAATGGGGATAATTGATTTTTTTTGTTATTCCCAAATATTAATTCGCAATTTAATGCTTGTAATTTAACTAACTAACGCCGTTTCCCCGCAGGGGTAGGCAGAGAGGACGAACCGTCAAACAACTCGATCTTGGCATACATTTATTGCTTCATTCACATTCATACATCGCCTCATACATTCACTTATATTATTCCTACTTCTGACATGGCCCGACTCAAGTATTTGATTCACTTGATCGTACCATGTCTTCCTCGGGCGTTCGCAGCTTCTTCTTCCATTCACATTCGCTTCATATATTCTCCTTACACTCCTTTCTTCGTTCATTCGCTCTACATACCCAGTTTAGTATTTGAATGTATGTCTCTTTATTGTTCCCTAATTATAAATGATGAATTGTTAGATAATAATAATAATAATAATAGTTGGATGACTTGTATAGCGCCGTTTTTGTGAAAAATTACCTCAAAAAATTGCCTCAAGGGCGCTGTACAAATATTTCTTAACTAATTATGTACAGACAGAAAAACATGCTTACCTGGCAGGTCGCTTCAGATGAACACAGTTTTAGAAAAATTTAATTATAGAGATGATCGTTTTACATGGTTATTTGTTTCTCATTTTCTATTGTTACATTTATTAGATGATTGGTGGCACAAAAAGAGTTGGTATTTATTGAATTATTGGTATTAATTTTTAGGACTGGAAAGTATTCATAAAATGAATTTTAGGACTCGAAAATATCTATAAAATTACCTTAAAAAGCGTATGAAGCTCTTAATAAATATTAACGTTTTTTATTTTTATTTTTTATTTTACACTTTGGTTGTTTACAGTGTTGCGGGCTGTGCACGCATTTGCGCACCGATGCGTGAATTTTTAATTTAATTTAATTATTATTTTTTATTTTTTTATTTATTTATTAAGTAAGTACTAACCGGCTAGCCTAGCTAAGCAATTTACAGGTGAATTTCTTTAATTTATGGATACGATTGTCTGAAAAGATGTGTTTTAAGTTTAGTTCTGAATTCTGTTGAGTCTTTGATAATTCTTAAGTCATGCGGCAGTTCATTCCAGGCTTTAGGTCCTGACACTCCGAAAGCACGATCCCCGAACTTAGTTTTAGGTGTGCGCTTTGGTTCCTTCAACCTGCCGATAGCTGATGACGCTGCTGACCTAAGGGTGGACTGCCGTGAGTTGGTATTTTCGGGAATACACAGTTCTGATAAGTAAGCCGGAGCCATTCCGTTAAGTGACTTAAATACCATCCAGCAGAGCTTGAAATTTGAGCCATTGGAGATTTTTGAGATGCTCTGAAATGTGAGAATATTTAGATACGCCGGTGATAAGTCTTGCTGCAGCGTTGAATACTGATTGCAATTTCTTAATTTTGTATTTGGGGAGACTCGCATATATTCCGTTGCAATGATCTAGACGTGACACAACGTACGAATTGACAAGCAGTTTAGTTGCCTCTGTTGGCAGGTTTCTCCGTACTGCTTTTATTTGCCTTAATTGAAAGAACCCTGTGCTTACAGTTCTGTTTACTTGACTTTTAAGGGAAAAGTCTGCATCCAGATTCACATCGAGTAATTTCAATTTGATTTATTTTTCCTTAATACTAATCATTAGTTTGATTCTTAAAAATTGACACTTGATATAAAAACTTTGACATTTTATTATTCCTTAAATTAAAATGATTTGATAAATTTTTTTTCTGTAACATTTCAAAATTTTTAATTAAATTTGCTACGTATATAATAATAGGAAAAATAATAATAGTTAAAATATTCACGGCATTTTTATTCAACAATCCGCATTTCTCTAAATAAATATATTTTTTTAATATACATATCGTTGAAAAAAAGTTCTTTTATTTTTAAATTTTACTCCACGAATACAGTAAGTCCACTATTTGACGGTTCCATAAGGCGCGAATATTTCAGTCGCCACTGCAGACCCTGCGCCGATGGACTACAATGGACTTCGCTGCAAATCGTTTCCTTATTTTAGCGAACTTTACGTTTCTGCGCAGTGTCTGTAGTAGCGAGTGAAATGTTCGTTCCTTACCGAACCATCAGAGAACGGCCTTACACTTTTTAAAATGGTCTGCCTAAAGTAGGTTTTAGACGATACTTTTTTCATCCAGATTCCATATGGGTTGTCTTTTTCTATGCCAAATTCTATAGAAAATTCCATAAAAAAGACAACTCATATGGAATCTGGACCAAAAATAATATCGCCCAAAGTAGGTTTAAGTAAGCCATTTGGACGTACATTTCAAATATAGAATTTTTTTTAAATGCTGTTATAGATAGGAACTTTTGTACCATAAATATATTATATGCTTTACCATCACCTACCCACCGTTTTCCAGTTTTTTCGGTTTTTTTTTTTTGTTTTTGTTTTCTGTGCTGAAACATGATTTATTCAATCAATACATTTGAGTTAAACATTCTGTATCCAAACGTACTCACAATGGAAATTATGTTAAATGAAAACTTTAAAAACTAAGAGCTTAAACAAAAACAAAACAAAAAATTATCTACATTTGTATTTTTAATGAGTTCACGGATGGACGAACATACGAAGTAAATTTCTTATTTAAAAGAGCCCCAAAGTATGACAGGTACACACACCATCGTAGACCCTGCTGTAATATGAAACGTACGGAAACCTCATACAAATTCGAATAAATTGCATTAAAACGTTCTAATTTGATTTTGTAGGTCAACAGCGTCATAATCGGTCAAGCAAAAGCGTCCAGCATTTTACTTGAAATGCACTCCAATGTCTACTCTACTGCAGTGTGAAACGTCCAAAAACGTGATGATTTGAATTACGGCAGATTGCTGAAATTATAGAATATATGAAGATTGTTTTTAGTCAAATTATTTCACTCCGTCGAAACTATTATCATAATTATACTATGATGCATTCACCTAAAATTGTAATAAAGCAAAATCATTGAACCAAGAATCATCTTATGTTCTGGCGTGATTCCGGCCAAAGCCTTTTCATTTTAATATTACAGCGCTTGTATGTTATTGTGCTATCAGAAAGACAGTGAGTTACGTTCTTCCTATGATGAGAAAAAATCTGTACATGTTTGTGGCATCTTCCTTTATTTTCCATATATATGCGTGACAACCGCTTGATAGAAATGTGTATATATGATTTATTTAAATGAGCTCTGGAAATTATACGACCAGTACCCTCGAGAACATAATGGTTTGTTATAAAACATCTCTGTGAATTCTGTTTCCCTTTCATGGGTGCTATTTGTAAACAAACAAACAAACAAACAGTGTTGGATAAATAACCTCTTTTAAATTTTTCTCACGCGAAATACTTTCCCTCTTGGGAAAAGTCTCATCGTGTTTTCTCATTAACATTTTTATCACAGTGGGAATTCTATTATCAATGTTATGTTCTTTCCGCGGTATATTGCTTCCACTGGTATGAATATAGGTATTTATTACGGTGATCGTCTTTAATCTTTTTTAACTCTTTATATCGTTCTTATTTTCGACGCTTACAATTCGAGGTGGAATTCTATTACAATGATTTATAAAAATAATTTAAAACGTTTTTCTACCTTCTTTTATTGTTTTATGCTGTTATTACGTGTTTTTTCTGAACACAGTTATTTTTTGAATTAATACAAAATACTTTGCGTGCATCACTGTTTATATAAATGTCAACATGTTTCGGAAACGACGCTTCCCTCATTTAGATTCACAGTATACTAAAAAATAATGACAAATATAGACATAACTCACTAACTAACCATCACGCCGTTTCCCCGCATGGGTAGGCAGACAGGACGGACCGTCAAACAACTCGATCTCGGCATACACTTCTTGCTTCGTTCACATTTATACATCGTCTCATACATTCTCTTCCATTATTCCGACTTCTGACATGGCCCGACTAAAGTATTTGATCACTTGATCGTGCCACGTCTTCCTCGGACGTCCCCGGCTTCTTCTTCCATTCACATATGCGTCATAAATTCTCCTTACACTCCTTTCTTTAAAAAAAATGAAACAATTGAAAAAAAAGTGTGGTTCTTATGTGATGGCCACCCGCTGTAGATACACTATAAATAGTGGTTGAATCAGGAAAAATAATAGCAATTCTATTGATTAAAAATATAACTGTGATAGAATAAGGTTGACATAAGAAATTTTTCAGTCGTTATTTATGTAGTTCACATCAATCCGCTCGGCGGCACAAAATGTCAACTGTTAAATACGAACAACATGGCAAATACGTAAATACAAAGCAGTCCCTGAATGTTTTTCAAATGCGATAACTTTCAACTTTAAGTGAGAACTTACGTAAATAAAAATGCAGAATTATATTAACAGTGCTGTTTTACAATGTTTGAGCAATATTTTAAAGATCGAAGCTCGAACTAAGCCAAATCACGAGTCCAAGCAAATGTTTACCTCACTGAAGTGCGAAACGTATGAAAAAGTCTATCAAATTCGAAAGCTTTGAAAACAATATTCACATCTACCAGCACCGCGCAGTGCATAACAGTACAGTGCAGGAACGACAACATTAGTTGCTTACATTATCTATGAACACATTCAGTCAGTTAGACAATCTCGGCCGGTGCTGGCCCGTCCATGCGCTGATACGTCACGCTTCAAACGCCGTAATGTGAATGTGTTCGTAAATAATGTAGGCAACTAATGTTGTCTTGTCTGCACTGTACTGTTCTGCACTGCTCGGTGTTGATAGATGTGAATAGACTTTAATGCCGTTCACGCGGTAATGGACCCTGTTGCAGATTGAGATGTGGGAGAACGCGAGTCAAAATCGAACTTATTGATAAAAAGAAGCTCCGCTGTTGGAATTAGAGTATTAATACTCGTATATGTAACAGATACGAATACCCCGCTAATGTTCTCATTTATTTGATAATAAATTTTAATAAACTGACTGTGCCCAATTTTGTCCCTCATTCATGCATAGTTTCAAGAGACCGCTCGTGAAACAATTTCAAACTGTCATCATTACAGTAAATCTCGATTAATACTATTGAATCTTCTTCTTGGTATTAGAACTCTGGTCATAATCTTATATATTAAACCTAATGAACGGATTACATTTCGACTGCTCCGAAGAAGACAGCAGTAACTCAAAAATTAAGTTTTCGACTTCCTACCATTCTGGGAGTCAAGTTAGTGCCAAATTGAGCTGAATACTAAAGAAGTTACATGATGCATTCTATATTAATACATATTTAATAAAAATAAAAATAAATAAACACTCATCTAAGAAGATGATCAAGATTAAACATTGAAATGGCTCTTCTGCAGAATTATCTAATGTGAATTACTTCCACCTTAATGCATCGGTTTTGACTTCTACATAAGCACAAACCCTTCGCAAGAGCCCTAGGATTGTGCTAGTAATTCTTGAATAAAACTAATGAAAAAGTTAACTAAATAGTGCAAAGCCATAAAAGTGAAAAATATTTAAAACTATTTTTTTTTAATAACGTTTCGTTTCGAGTCTCCAATCTCTTTAGTGGGCTGTCTCACGGTAGATAGTGAATCTTGCATTCACTTATTTAACGATTTATTATTATTCTTACTTTTCGGTGAAAGATGAAAGCAGTGAACATGGATTAGCAATTCGAAAAAACAAAATAATTTTGTAATATGTTTGGTGTTTAACCGAATAATGATCTTGAATCCACATTACTCGGTGTTTAAGTGCGGGACACGGGCCTGTTAATTAATTTGATAGATACGTGTTCAATATAATAAACGTTTTCTCATTCGCAATGTTTTATGGAACGAGTTTCTAAGTCGGCAGCTTATTTAAAAAATGCCCACCTGACTTCCGACTTAGTTAACCTTTAATTGGATGACATAACCGCGATCAACAACCTCTTATTTTTAATGTTCTCCCGAAAATACAAATTTCGTATCACCTCCTATTAAACGAATTTGTTGTTTTGGTATTTATTATGCAAAACTCCGCCTTAATTCAGTGTGTGTAATAAATAAATATAAATATAAATATAATATAAATTATGAAAATCAACGACAATATTTCAAAGGTCTGCTAGGTATAAATATTTTCACATGTGACAGATGTTTCGCCTTACAAAGTCAATGTTGGAAGCGGGTATGGGTACCGCCGCCCCAGGAAGTATTCATTGAAAAACCTACACTTGCTAACGATCACTCTAAGTGGTGAACGTGGAGGTTTATTCAGGTCTTGGCAACGAATAAAGATCACTCATTTCGGAAATATTCTCGTATAGATGTACTATATAGAAATGGGATAGGTCTACGATTAAATAAAAAGGAACTCCAGTGAAAAATATAATTACTTTAAAAAAATATATTCACATAGATCAGCAAACGCCAATTCTGAATGTATAACTTTCATTATATATAATTATACGTGGAATTTATTAATCGTTATTTAAAAGTGAATAAAAAATCAGATTACCAAAACATCGTGTTATGTTGGTACCATTGCATTTGGAACATCTTGCGTCACTTGAGCATTCTGTTTTTGAATTAGTATGAAAAATTTTATTTTTCGATTTTGCTTTGTATTTTAAATACGTGTTTTTTTCAGTTTTGGAAAATTTTAACTTAAACTGGTTTACTTTAAGGTCTATAATTGTTGTTCAATAAAAATAACTATTATTCGTGAAAGAAAATAGAGTACTAATGATCAAACCAATTATCAATACGGATATTATGATAATGTCAATGGTCAATACTATTATTATTCTTTGAGTTAAAGTTTCTAAAAAGATACATAATTTTATTTATTATGTTTAGTTATGGTTTACCATGAATAGAATATACAATTATGTACGGTAAAGCTCATCCTCGTTTTGACTTTTGACATTCTAACCTCGAAAGTGATCAAAACCGATCGGTCATAGATTTGGAGCGTTTTGGCGGCCTTTGAAAAATTGTAACTTTAAAAATTATTTTAACTATAAAAAAAACGGAATATGCTGGTATTTAAGTTTCAACGTCAAAATTGGACTGGAGTTCTTTATTTAGAAACCGTAGAAATAAATAAATCACTAAAAGTAAATAAAATCCATTCATTACATAAACAATTAGATTTTTCTGGTATTTCAATTCCACAAACATCTTCCACTTCTGCCTCCTTAAATCTCTACATCTACTCCTACCCCCTCTCTCTCTTACATAACTCCCACCAAAGTTGATATTCTCCCTCTCTCCTTGATTTCGTAACTTACTGTAATTCTGTTTTTAATTTAGTATGCATTTATACAACCCTGGTGAAGGTTCAGGGAGAACCGATACAGGTTGGTTTATATATTCGAATAAAGTGGTATTCAAACAACATTATTTTTTACGTATTTTATTATATTAATTGAATGTGATATCAACTACCTTGTATAGTTAGTGGCACATTTTTAACTGTTTTCGTTCTGCTCTTAAATTATTAATGAATAATAATTGTTTAACTTTGATTACTTTGGACCAGATATCTAAAATTTCATTCTCTTATTTATCTTGTCAATATTCCAACCTCGTTTTTCTCATCTCGTAACGGTATTACTCTAATGAATTCTTTACGCCAACATATTTGCTGCCTTATATACAATATGTTTACTTAGCAAAGTGTAACAACACGTTGAGATTCACTGTATCGTACCCTATATACGTAATATTGGGTATATCGATATTCACGCGTACCGGGCTGGCAAATCCTTTATAAATAAATAATAATACCTTTGGTAAATTGTGGCGATGCCTGTTTCATGTTGATGTTGTTTTCGCCTTGGGTAGCCAAAACACTCTCAATCAAATAAAAGGATCTTCTTCCTGGAAAACGAATTCCGCGGCCGACTTTTTATACCTAACGTATTTCCTAATTGGATGGTCCTCGTCCGCCGTGGATCGATTCCCGACTTAGACAAAGACACCGCCGAAACATTGCAATAAAATTCGCAAAATTATTTCATTTTATCGGCCTTTTCGGTGAGTTGATCGGCCGTTACACGAGTCATGCCGCTGATAGCTCCCCTTTAACTTCTCCATCTTTCTCATAAACGATGCGTGTAACAGAAAGAGACGTTAGAACGGAATTCTCAGCGGCAGGTCCATAAAGCGTCTGCCAAAATAAAGTTTGTGGAGCCCCCTTATTTATGGGGTTCGATTTATCCTCTCGTGTTATGCATCATCACCTCCTTGCTGTTTTATTGCAATCTTTTCGGATGCACGCGTTGAAGTTGAATTTATTTGGCATCAGAGCTTACTAATTATTTATTATTTAGTATCTCTGCTACTTTATGGCAAAAGCGTAAAACTGTACAAGTCGGTAGAGTGAGTAACTAGGTTACTTATATTTTGTGTTTGTTTACAGGAATAGTTTTAGGATTTATCTCTTTGGTAATTGCGATAGAGCCCAAATTGTCATTGTGTAATGATAATACTTAAATATTTTTTTCTCTTATATATCACCTCAATAACGAGAGCCTACGTAAAAGAAGAATGTTAATTGATTTGACTATGTTTTTCAACAATGTCCATAATCTAGTTGACAGTTACATAGTGAGTAAGATCACCCTAAACACCATATACACCCAAGTGTGCAAGAAATTTTGATTTGTTCTTTATTGACGTACGTCTGAATAATACGGAATATTATAAGAATGCAAGGCTGATGTAACCGTAATGAGTAAGATTAAGAAAGGGACGCTTTGGTGGTTCGGGCGTGCAGAGCGAATGAACGAAAAAAGGAGTGTAAGAAGAATGTATGGCGCGAATGAGAATGGAAGAAGCCGGTGACGCCCGAGGAAGACATGGCACGATAAGTGAATCAAATACTTGAGTCGGGCCACGTCAGAAGTCGGAATAATAGAAGAGAATGTATGAATGTGAATGAAGCAAGAAGTGTATGCGAAGATCGCGTTGTTTGGCAGTCTGTCCTCTCTGCCTACCCCTGCGGGGAAACGGCGTGATAGTTAGATAGTTATAATTTTATACCAAGATCGTCAAGATTAAACAATGAAATAAGTAAACATCACAACATTAACTTCGCAAATTCCATGAATTCATTTAAAATCATATTACAAAAAGCCATAGCTGATGTGTTATTTTTATTTTTATTTTCTTTATCATAAATGAAATTAAAATTGAAAATTAAATATTTAAATCTTTTTTTGTGACATTATTTCACCTTCAACATTTTTAACATCTTCGTTTGTTTGGCCAACGTATCACTATTGTCTTTTTGCACTCACCGAGTTTCAATGCGATAACCAAATAAACATTATTATTTGTAACGAAATAATTCATAAGCTTTATTGCGTACATCCATACATGTTGTGAACACATTTATTAGAGATATTTGCATGCCAATTGTATGTTATGTATGATGCTTTTATGTAAAGATTTTCTATGTTTCTTATAAATAAAAAAAATTATAATAAGAAAATAACTTATAATTACTCCAAAATATAAACACTTATAATACCTTTAAAATGCGCCATTCTACTTGAATTTAACGAAGCTTTGTCGAATACATTATATCACCTATGTAGGTACATTATTACATATTACATTGTTACATATTAGACTATTTTTTTTAATTTTCTGGCTTTCACCCTTCAAGGATGTTCTTGGACATCATTTCGAATTGTGGAGAGGGGGACGGCGAATTTATATATTAATTCAATTAGACACATTACATTCTTTAGACTTTTATAAAAAGTCAATAGATGTCTCAAATAAATAAAAAAATCGGATATTAATCTGATACACTAGTTTACAATTGTGTTCGTTTAGAACTTTGTAATCATAAAGATAGCTGCCAATAATATGGGATTAAAAATGGAGAATAATATTGACAAATCTTGAAATTGACATATGATATCGCTCAAGATGACATAAATTGAACTGGTCTCATTAGCTAAGTTGGTTAAGCGGTTGCCCCGGATAGGCAGAGGTCCTGAGTTCGAGTCCCAGATGCGACTGAAATATTTTTATTTTCTGTCGTTTTTTCCGTTTTCATGTTTCATTTAGGTTATGTTAATATTATTTTCTTCGTTGATTAAATATTACTTTATATAGTATAATGTTACTTTAATGGGCAAATTTTAAAATTATATGGAATATTGGAGCCGAGTTCAGACTTAGAAGAGATGGGATGTTGAACGGGAGAGAGGCAATTTTAGATAGGGCTTGATAGAAAAGCGGATATTTGTTTAGAGAGGGACAACCAAAATATATGTGATCTAATGTTCCTACTTCTAGACCTCAGAAAGTACGATCTGGGGGTCAAGCACGTGAATTTTAAAAGTTAGGAGGGAACGGAGCTATATTCAATTCTCATTCGAATTTTTTTGATGAAATTATTTTTTTGGAAAAATTGGGACATTGTTGAAACCACGGTTTTGATGGGATAACCCTCTGAATTGAGGCATAGTAGGCTCCCTTGGATTGACTAGCAATGTGCCAATACTCTGCCTAAACATTTGGGGATTTATTTTATTTTAAGGATGGAAAAAATGTCAGATAAGGGGATGTGGTTGATGAGCGTTGGACGCTCCTTGTTTTGCCAAGGAATCCGCAATGTCGTTACCCACGATGCCAATATATCCAAGAATCCAAATTAGAGTTCCGGTTTTTCCAGAGTTTTGTATGGGGCTATCGGGACTCTAATGAGGCATACAATGATAATAATATGATCAGGATAAAGAAGAGGACAGAATTTAAGTTTTTGAAGGGAACTGAGAGAGTCAGAGAGAACGGGAATGTTCGAAATTATTTTTGTTTTTATTTTTGGGGGATTCAATTATTGCAACGCACTCGGCTGAAAATATTGAAAATTGATTTGAAATTGAGTGAAATTTTGTTTCATTAGAATTATTGTGACAAACGCTAATACCTATACCACAGTTAAGAGAGTCTGCAGATTTGGAGCTGTCGGTGAATAAAAGAGAAGAGCTGGGCCATTCAGATGAAATAATGTCACTAAACATATTATTGACAGTACAGGCCGGGAGATTGGAATGGCCTTTAAGAATGTCAATTCCTTCTAAAATTGTCGGTGATAGGGTGACGAGACCATATTTTAATTTGGATAAGGGAAGAAGATCATCTTGAATAATTTGAAGATTCAGATCTTAGAGAGACTGTCATTTTTTACAGATGGCAAGAAGAGGTGTTAGATGTTGCGAGCTGTGAAAACGCTCTCAGCGCAAAAAACGAAATATCATTTATTTTGTAATGGTCCAATGGCACTTTCAAAATTTTCAAGACTTGTCACCCGGAGAGGTTTTGAGATAATTTGACAATTGCATTTTATAATCTCAGAGCGTTCATTCCGACCCTCATTTTTGTACATGGTAATAATAATGTGTATTTAAGTATTAAAAACTTTATTTTTTATTTTTTTATTTATTTAAATAATCCTTTTAGTTTCTTTTTTTAAAATTACTTTGATTAGTTAGTTTAGGTTAAGACAGATTACATAAGTACCTTTATGTAATTCGTGTTATTGATGGCGTCAATTGGATACACGATTTGACCAGCTATGATGGACGGGATTTTTTTTTCTTAGAGTTGTTATAAAATATTTAAATGACGTAACTAATATTGGAAGTTGAAACCTGCATATCAATCTGTCTTGCTGTGACGGGAAGTGTGCATAGCAAACACTTGGATTTAATATTGGAGTAAACAAGTTTTGCCAATTATAATCATTTCAATAATAATATTTGCATGACTTGTATAGCGCCGTTTTTGTGAAAAATAACCTCAAGGGCACTGTTCAAATATTACTTCCTATTCTGTAACTAATTATGCACCTACGGTTATCGGCTTTATATGCTTTTTCCACCTACACTATGTATCATCTATAAAATGATTGAAATAATCTATGGTACTAAGTATTAGTTCTTAACTTTTTTGTTTGAATGTTATTAATTGTATTATCTTTTCTTTCAGATAAAACACAATTAGCGGAAAATTGAGATGGACTTTACAAGCAACGCCGTAGTACTACATGTAAGTAATTTTCTTTTTTTGTTGTAGTGGTTACTACGATTATTATTTATTTGTAGGTACCTACCTAGATCGAGATAAACTCTTCGAAAAATTCGTTTATAAGAGACTTGAGTTTCTATTATATACTAACTTTTTTCCCCGAATTCGCTCGAGTTACAACAATCTTTTTTCTGTACAAAAATATAGAACAAACAAAACGGCTTCTCTTATTTCGTGTCATTTAAATGGATATTTCCTTAGCTCATCGCGAAATAGTTGCGTTTACCTGTATATTGACTGAGGATGCTGTGCATTTTTCATGACGCTAGAGCTCAAAGTTCGTCAGTTTTTATTCAGATATCTGTCACTTCTCTTTGGTACTGAAAAAAAATCAAAAAACATTTGGTAACTTCATAATATATCTTTATTTGAATCATTTGTCTCACCTCAATGGAAAACACACGATAAAACGCCATTTCATGCGAATGCGCCGTTCTTTCACCCGTTTCTCTTTCACACTTTATATTTGCAATGTTTGCCAAGAATTAAGAACAAAAACATTCTTCATAATAGTTAATTATTTATAAAATTTCGCGTGCGTTTCCATTTTGCATCTTCTACACTTGACACAGATATCGGGGGGTATCGCAACGGCCTGGTGTTGCCGTGGCTAGCCAAAACAAAACAACGTGAAAAACAATGACGATAAGAATAATGATTCGGTGCGCCGCGGAATTTGTAGCCCCTGGCGATGGCAGCCGATTTTTTCGCCGTCTAGTCCGCGGCCGGTTCGTTCACCGAAACCTTTTTTTGCCCCCTGCCTACTCTCGGGGCGCCCTGCCCACAGTGCCCACTGCCCAGCGCCCGCCGGAGCGCGAAAACACCGGACACTGGACAGCCGACACGTGACGCAATATCTCTTATTGCTTATTGTTTATTGTTGTCTTCAATCAGAGACGGACACGAGACGTGAGAGTGAATGTTGTCTCGGTGAGTTATGCACGGATGTGTAGTATGGTACGGTAGTATGGAAGTATGAGTATGAGCAGCGCCGCGCACGGTGTATACTAAATCGCGGGCCAATTGAAAGAGTTTGCGGCGGTTGGCACCTCGGCACTTACAAGGATAACAGCATCCCCAACATTACTCGTCTCGAGGTCGTCTATTGTTTTTACTTTATTTTTGTGTTTACTCCGCACGGGAGGCCGTGAAGGAAACCTCGGGTTTGTCTCGCATTTCGGGATGCTGTACGTAGAGTATTTTTTTAAAATAAAGATGTGAACCTAGGTCTTTGAAGAGATTCACGTTGTAGAAGGGAGGAAACACTGCCCAGCTTCCCCAACATCGCTCGTCTATTGTTTTAACTTTATTTTTATGTTTAGTCCGCACGGGAGGTCATGAATGAAACCTTAAGACCTCTCTAATCTTTAGGAATACTCAGTGTAGTTTTTTTAATGATAATAAGGAGTGAACCTAGGTCGTGAAGAGAACCATGTAGTAGGAGGAACATTGCCCTGGTGTTGAGTACAAGAACCAGTTCATAAAACGATCCGTTATCATAACGATAAATGTATTTCAATCGTATAGACATTTTGTATGTGGATTTTGCGTGTCTCTCGGGTGTGCCTCGATTCTGATGAAATCAATGACATTACTTCTTCAGAGCACCTTTCATTTCAATAGCAGTAAAACAAACACATAATTCTCATCTGTCGTCTCTTAAAGAGTGCAATCCGTCCCTTTAGATAGTGAATCTATCAAACTGAGCCTGTATCTGGACAAAGTCATGAGTAAAGTAAAGTTGTATGCGTTTCATAAACGTTTTGCATCGGTGTCCAGTCCGAATAATATTCCATTTAAATAGTTTTACGGTATCTATCCGGTAGCTTTATTGTGAAGCATTTAATTCTCGGAAACGTCCGTGTCCTTAACAAGTTATTAAACCCAATAGTTAAGTCAAAAAGTCAGTACTACTCTATCGAAAGATTTTTTTTACTCTATGTATCATGATTTTTGTATGTATCAATGTTTCACCTTACAATTAGTTTCAATAGCACTGGCCTGGCTAGACACTTTAATTATGCCCTTGTGAGGTGCGGCATTGTCACTTTTAATTTTTTTAAAACATTGCCAACTGGTATTTCGGCTACAGCTTAATCAATTTTTTATTAGTTCGACTCTTTTGTCATCAAAATTCTATTAATCCTAGATATTAGATACTAGCACAATATTACGACCTGTAGATACGTACAGAATGGTACATAGATCTACAACAGTTAAATTGACGAATGACATATAATAGTAATAAAATAATGAATGAAGGTAGCTGATTGTTATAAAATATCCATGCTATCGCTCCATGTTGGACAATAATATTTTTATTTCTACTTACTTTTTCCTCATTTAGAAAATATATTCTTATGCAAATGGTGGGTGTAATTTATTTCCTTTCTTAAAAATATAAATATTTGAATTAAACATGATTTTTTTAAGTTTTGTTAAGTATGGTTTTTTCAATAATCTTTTTTTTAAATAAAATTTGGATCTCAACCAAACAACACAAAAAGAATTACGTCGGTACTATTGAGGTTATGTAGGTTAAGTTTACTTGACCAACGTAATATATTTTCATTTGAAAAATTTAAATAATATCAACCAATAATCCTCGATGAACGCATAGACGTATAACTAGGTTGGCTTGCTAGTTCGTAAGAATCTTTATTCATTCTGTTTAGTTAGATTTAACTGTCTGAATATTCGTTGCACCTGGAGGCTGTTGAACGTAGCATACTGTAGCCGAACTCAGGATGAATAAACCCTGAGAGCGGAGAGGCAAAAACCGAACAGAGCCCACCGCTACCGCCTGCAAGGCTTAGACATTTGATAGTGTAGGTATTGTTCCTAGCTTGCACCTTGCGTTAATATCATATTATGGCCTGTGTTAGTGTGCGATTTACTCTACATTTACCTTTCATGCCAAAATGAACCTCATCTTGACGGAGCGTAACATATTAAGACTTTGAGATTAAAACTACTGACTACGTTTTTATTTTATTGATTTATTTTGTAGGCGTGTAGTACAGGACGACGCATATATATCACATATATATTTTTTTACTGGTAATTGGTATTTCAAACCTTTTTTTATAATAATAATCTATAGTATAGTATTAATAGTTTACCTAGAAATGCTCGACTGTAAAAATTTCTTAACACCAAAGCTTACCATTATATAAATGTTTGGTTTTTCTTAGGAACATATTTATAAACATATTTGTATAAATACAAATGTGAGCTATTTGCCTGGTGCCAATTTCTTCCAACTGAGCTTGATCTGATGTGTATAGGGTTTTACATTTTACTACCCACGCCTTTTGGAGGTAGAATACGTATTGACATAATATCTTCTGTAAATTTTTTTTTTGCAATTTTAATGTATATGGAAAATAACCTATTTGCGTTGCTTTATAGATATTATGCAACATTCTGCTTGGTTTTTGGTTTATCTTATTTTTCATCTCCGATTTTGGGCCTACTAGAAACCATCCCCGAACCAAATCTTAAGCTATTTACTTGTGTTTGTATTAGATTTCCTTAGAGATGTGTTATTTATGAAACCAATACGTATTAGATGATCCACGTATTGGTGAGAGTGTCTGGATAACGGTGTGGGTAGGTTTAGTGTACCGTCTGGGTAAAGTCTGCAGCTGCCTCTCCTCTTTTTACTCGTCCGTATCGGTTTTTGTGCTCTTATTTTTTCTTTCTATAAAATTCTGTTTGTCGTGTCTCTCCCCTAACTCAATATTGTATTTTTGTTGCCCAAATCCAGTTTGAACGTCTTATTATCCAGCGTCTTCAATAGATCTGTACTTCACCTACCATCACGGTTTTATTTCAGTTACTTTTAATCGTCCATGTATATTAGAATTGTCTGAGGTGTACTATCTATTAGATTTTGGTTTGTTTTTTTGCCTTTCAATTGGACGTGTGCTTTATGTATGCCTTTATTACAAACTGGTTTATAAAAAGTAAAATAAATGTTTGACTTTCAAGTAGACGAATGAAATGATATTCAATACTCCTGCTTAGCTATTCAATTCTCCCGCTATGTCTACATTTTTACTTAACACATCAATATTAATATTTTACACGAGGTTAGACTTTTATTTTCAATAGTCCACAGTTGATGTAGGTTAGAGCAATATCCGGGATAGTAGCATTAGGGCGGGAAGTAAAGAAAACTTTTCTTTGCAAACACTTATTTCCTGCGCGTGCGGAACTTTAAGCTTTCCAATCAATTTCACCCCCATGTTCAATGCTTGCACTGTGATGATTCCTTACAAACTTCAGTAATGCTTTTTTTTACTTTTACTATGGTATCTTTTATATTTTTATTATTATTCGTGTGTTTTTCCTGCACTGAATGCATTGTCAATACACGATCTGTCTATCAACGACTAATAACGAATAATGTAGAGGGTGCAGGCCACTAATCCAACGATTCAAGCTATCACGAAGTTTAAATGTACACAACAGCATGAGCGTGTTACGTGTACGATACGACTATACGATCAATGACATCGAATTTTATTTGTTGTCGTTTGGAACCTTAAAAATATTTTGTGTACGTGTTTACCGGACATAAAACTTTTATTACTTTCATGTTTGAACGATATTCGTTCAATCTAATTGTAAGGGCCAAATGCAAATTGAAACCTGTGTTTACTTTCGTAAATGTATCGTTAAGTCAGTAATTACCGATCGTTTTAAAGGGTGGATAAGGAGAAAGTAGGGTATATAAACGCTTTTCGTAAGTAAACAGCATTAAGCGGTATGTATGTTGAAAGCGTACCCTCTCCGTGTGGGACACATTATAAACTCCGAGGGTCGAGCGGTTATTGTTTTGAATTTTCTGATGATGGCAGAAACCTGGTAATAACATGGTAATTACAGTAGCCTAACCCACCTACACAAAGTACCCACCTCGACTTACATCCGTACCCGAGTTGTATTCATGGATTTCAGAGCTATAACCCCTTCGAGGCAGCAGTCTGATTTTTATACGGGTGGCAGTGTAACAGTGGCATGTTACTTAATCCATTCGTGACTGAAAGTTCTTCGGCTGTGTTGATTTCTCTGACCGGTAAATAATTTACTAACGCTTGTTTTGATACGGCGATACCGCTGTATACTGTGTAGTTGTTAAATGCTAGCACACGTATGTCCAATATTAACCATGAATTTGGCCATTCCGTTAAACTTTCTTGATCTAAGCGGAACAATGTTCGGCCGTGAGGAGAAATCTACTGTCACAGGCGAGTGGACAAGAAGTGATCACCACCAACTTCTGGCCAGTCGAATTTGGTCGATCTGATTTGCAAGTAAATCGTGTACAGCGTTCGATGAACTCATTATCGACATTGTTGAAGTTTATGCTTCTTTTGAGCTCTATTTTCCTACCTCTGTCGCCAAATATTCTTTATTGGGCCATTAAACATGCACCAGACATCGGGTCATCTTTTTATTAGTTTGATCTTTACGTTTTATTAAATATCGAATTGAAACGTTTCTTGAAATGGCTTTTAACCATGTTTCGTGACCAGATCTGAATAGTCAGGTATTTCCCCACCTGCCTCTTCCCCTTCTCCTTCTCCCCAATACCTTCAGCCTCACAACTTTCCCCAATTGGAGATGCCATAGTCGCACTGTCTCCAGACGGTTAGGAGCAATTGGGACTCACTTACTACCTACTCGTAACTTACGTAATGGATATTTTCTTTGCCGTATTGTTATCTTTTCATGAATCCAAAAAGCTACGTACTGATTTAAATAAATAATGTATTTTTTCATGTTTTGGGCATCTAGTCAAGTTTTCGAATAGTTGATATTTTATCTTCATGTCGTGTAGCCATGTATGAAATGCTGACATTTCCTACCAAACTTGTTGTGCTCTTTTCGTTGATAGCTTTCTTTTATTTAGTCATTTAACCCGCAATCATCCACATTCCATTTTGCGCTAACATGATGTAGTATCGCTCTATTTACCTAATCATTTCTACCAAAATATAGTTTATAGAATAATGAACAAGTCACCGTAGAAAAAGAAATGGTCGTTTTGATATTTGGAAATACACTTTTCAATGGAAATGGTAAACAAACCGAAAGTAATTGACTACTTATCAGTCATTTCGTAATGAAATATTTACGAAGTGATTGTCATTGATTTTATGCAGACTATGCGACTAAATGGGGCTTAACGAGGTAAAAGTGAGCGTTTCAAATAAACTAAACTGTCCATTTTGTCAGTTTTTACCGAATTCTGTCCCACGGGTTATTGCTCTGGGATTTCCCGGACGACTTTCGGACTTTTTGTTGCTCCAACCAGCCATGTTATGTATCTTCACAGTTTTAACGGCAAACTCCATCTTTGTGCTCTGGTATTTAGCATGATATTTTATGGATTCAATCGTTCGGGAAAATAATATTTCATGTTTTTTGCCTCTCTGGTGGAATTTGTGTTTTATGCCCCGATTGGCATCGAGTATTTGATGCACAATAAAACAATATTTTTCAATTTACTACACGAAATTTCATGTGTATGAAACTATTTGAAATTAACTATCGCATTTTTTGACTGGTGTGGCAACAATAAAGCAACCTGTTTACAGACACAAAAACTGTTTATAGTTTTTATTTGTAATTTACAGTTTCCGTGTAATATTATTACTCTTCACCCTTCTCATTACATATCTTTTAGATTATATTCTTTCTTATTTAATCACACTAAACTATACATCTAAATTTTTTATATAATATGTCGAAGGACTAAAACCTAGTTTCCATTATACCATTTGATGTGCATTTTGCAAGTCATCTATTATGTTATTTAATCATTGAAGAAGATAATAGTAACCTAACCTAAATGAAATATGAAACTGAAAAAAAAAACAAAAAATAAAGAGATATCTGTCGCATCTGGGACTCGAACCCAGGACCTCTGTATTTCCGGGACAACCGCTTTAAACAACAACCTAGCTAATGAGACCAGTTCAATTTATGTCATTTTCATCGATATCATATCTCAAATTCAAGACTTTGTCAATATTAACTTCCGTTTTTAATCCCATATTATTGGCAATCTTTATGATCATTACAAAGTTCTTCACGAACACATTTACAAACTAGATAGTGTCTCGGATAAATATCCGATTTTTTTTATTTATATGGAGATATCTATTGACTTCTAGTCTAAAGAATATTCAATTTTTAATTATTTTATTGATGTTGAAAAACCTCATTGTAATATTTAGTCATTGAAGAAGATAATATTAACATAACCTAAATGAAACATGACACCGAAAAAAACAATAGAAAATAAAAAGATTACAGTCGCATCTATATATATATATTATGTTATTATTTTTGTATCGGTTGAAGTGCTTTCTTTGTTATAGCATGATAAACAAAATAAAATACCATAATTTCGCACCATGATAATATTTTCAGAAGATGCAACAATGTGGGTACTAGCAAAATCCAAGAACATGCTTGTAAATTTTGTAAGGTTTTTGCTAAATGTAAAGCTTAGCTACAGACATTCAACATCACATATTATATTTTCTTCTCCACCTGTGAAGGCACATGCTCTTTTCGTATCAAAATAGTTTCCCATTTAATCTGAAATATTTCCAGTAAATATCCAACATTTTAGGATAATAATATTTGGAAATCACACAACTTCAATATGGTTTAGTTTACAACAATCAATAAAATGTTGTTTTTTTATTTATTTATGAAATACATGATATTTAATGGAGACATTTACATGGAGTAGATACATTAGATCACCATACTATAGGCGGCTGCCTGTTTCATGGTGACCAATGGAGTATAGTTACTTTGTATGAAGTCTAGTGTAAACATATGGATTTATTATATTAATTATATTAACATACTGACAATTGGAAATATTATAAAAGAAAGTAGAAGGTAGAAAGGAGAAAAAGACATGCGTAAGGATTAGATCACAAAAATATACTTTTATTTTTATTTTTATATGTGCAAACATGCACTCATGTGCACATAGGTACACACAAACGTACATACGTAACCACATACGCATATAATATACACATTTATGTACGCATATATACATATATGTAAGCATATATACACATTTGTACACACACATCCTTATGTATGTATACATACACACATGAACGTAGAAATAAACATACAGAATAGCATGTAGATGTAGAAGGTAATGTATGATTTGTATTAACCAGTTATGGTGTATTTTTTGTTATTTGTGGTTTTTGGGGATGAACGACCGAAATTTAAAAATATATATAATTTCGTGAATGCTTTCATCTCCACCCACGAGCGTGGCGACAGCATTTTCGCATTTTAGAAATAACATTTCGGGAATCAAGAATTTATTGAGGATTAAAAAAACTGGTGTTATTGACCTATTACTTCAAGCACTCGTCGTCCTTGGATTATCGTAATATGTACGTACGAGTATATCCGAATAACTGACCTTTTCTGTCAATAAATTCTTTTTCGTATTAATGTTTTTCGAGTATTGCAGTCTAACGTACTTTCTCTCTACAATTTCTCTAAATCATTGTATATCTAATTTAAAGTTTTAATGATTTAATTCTCACACTTGATAAATTGTGAAAGAAAATGTTTTTTTTTTCAAAATTAAAAATACTTTGTTTAATTCCTCTCTTTGATAAAAATTATAAACCTGCCCACTAGTTTCGTTAACACCGTGACAACTTCGGGACGCGTAAAAAAAAAAATAATAAAACATATTTAAAAAAAAACACCTTTTCAGCCGTTCTTCCTAACTTTTCGAATGATCTGAGTCACCGATCAGCCAAGTGTTTTGTTAAGTATTCGCTCTGTTTGCCTCTTTCCAGACATTTTTCATCCTAAATTGTCTATGGAGGTCCCCGCCCACTATAAAATAGTTTCAGCCCACTTTCATGCACGATAAAATAGTAGCCGCCCACTTTTAAAACAATAAAGTGACATCAAATTAAAAACTTTCTATGTAATTTTAAGATAAAGCAGTTAATATTATATCTATTATGAATACATATAATTTGTTTTAAAAACTAATACATAAACTAACATTTTGTATAATTTCTTCAAAAGATTATTACTCACTTTGTGGCGTCATTATTAATAAACGTATTAAATATTACTTTGTAATCACCACTTTATTAATATATACATATCAACATGTTTCAAAAGCGATGCTTTTCTTTTACTTTTTTTTGCTTAATACGATTTTGAAATGATATTAACCTTACATTTCCTTCTCACTTGTTGTGTTATTTACCTCTGTTTTGTTTCCTCTACTCATGTATGTCTCGTTTAGTTCTCTTTTCATTAATTAAATTTTTTAGGTTAGCTTTAAGAAATAAGCACATCCACTCGTAATTTCTTTGTGTGCAATAAAGAAGTTTTGATTTGCGTATATTGCGGAATCGAAACGTTGTTTGAAATGGCTTTAGCCGTGTTTGGTGATCAGATCTGAATAGTCAGGTACTTCCCCCACCTTCCTTCTTCCACGTCTCCTTCCCCTCCTCAATACCTTCAGTCTTACGACATACCCCAATTGGGGATGCCATAGTCTCACTGACTCCAGACTTTTGGGAGCAGTTGGGACTCTTGTGTCGTATAACATAACACGTATTCTTTCGTATTATTCGTATTCTTTCCGATAGTCAATTCAAGTCTGTGAACACTGTTTGGAGTACTGCTCGAAGTTCTCTTTTTCGTTGTCATTTCCTTTATTCTTAATGAAACGGAGACTTTTTCTGGCGGTGTTTTTTCGCAGTGGTATTTTTCAATCATCTCTTGCGGTTCACCGTCTGAAATGCATAGCGCAAGTTGTTTTACCGAAGTCGTGCGCGGCTAACGCGGAATGCGGTAACCGTTTCTGACATATATGGTAGCCGCAAGACGGCCGATTTCGCTGTGTTTCGGTACAACTCAAATTATATTTCGCATTGTCAATAGACAAAGGAGTTCGACCAATAATAATAATAAACTTTCTTTAGACTCTGTACTTGACATTTATTAAAACTTTGCAATTTTTTGAAAATTATTTCTCAGGTAAGCATGAATGTTGTGTTGGAATGACTGTCACAAGTTTCTTATTCTAAAATAGCCTGCTATGTAAGTATGTATATACAGATAATCTATCTGTAAATAATATGAATAAAGCTGTTCCCAGTTTCCATAACCCTTATATATTTACACACAACTTGCTTCTACTATTAATGTTACTTTTTTAATTCGTAGAACTCATTTATTTATTCATTTTTAATTTAAAGTAAATCAAATTTCTCTAAGTATGTATTTTAGTTTTGTATTATTGTGACAGAATTTTCAAACTGTAGTTACGCCGCATTGAGACTACTTGCTTATTTGATTTTATTAACCCTTACCAATCTTTTATTTATTATTAAGGTATTTGAAAAGATTTATTAATATTTTCGGTAAAACTGATTTACTTGACGTAAATAGTTGTGATAATTAAAATTCTTTATTCTGTGAGGTTGAAATCTGTTTTCCTCGCTTTATTAAAAGCATTAGCAGGCAGATTTTTCTTAATTGTTTTATGATGACGTGAATGCTATTTAAGTCTATGAATTTAAATGTGTTGTAAATACCTAAATTATTTAAAGGAATTATATTGTTTAGGTTCCATGAAAATACTAAGGAATGGAGAATATACAATTTTTCGTATTATGTTTGTTAACGTTATATTCAAATCAGTTTGTGTTTTCATTATTGTACCAAAGCATATGTTCTTTGAATCTAGTTATCCCTTCCTGTCTGTCCGATGTAAGTGGCGTTACAGTCGGTGTTGTCATATTTTAATTCATATGTGCCACTGTTATTATGTTTAGAATTTCTACTTTTTGAATTTTTGAGGCAAGTTCCTATATTATTTATTATCGGTTCTAAAGGCTATATTCAAAACACTTTTTTTTCTTTTGTTGTTTTTACAAATATTGAACCGAAAAATTCCAAACAAGCAATTTTTTCTCTTTTATTATAACGTGGGTACCGGATATATTAAATTGATTTTATTTGTATATTTTTTGCTTTTATCATTTTTTCAGTGATATTTACATTATAGCCATTATTAACCGCAGTTATTTGTATTGTTTAATTTTTTTTATATTCCCTTTATTGTCCTAGGAGATGTAAATGAGTCTATGTACCATTGAATGGTAAGATGTTAATTAAGGATGAAAATTGAAAATGAGTTTGGTCGCCAAAATAACTGTCGCAACAATAAAAAGAAACTAAAATAATTGCAGAACTTATTAAAAACATTATAAAATTTGGTTTATAAAAAAATAATATTTTTATTACTTTTTTACTTGTTTAGATTAGTGTAGTCCCGCACATACTATATAGTATCGGTATACACAAATATAAGAGGTAAGAATAAGTAAAAATGAAATTCAATTAAACTTAAAACAAAAAAATTGTAGGTTTTGTTGTAGCTTTTCAATAAGTATAACTTATGAATTAGTCGGAGATAAAATAATAATGTGTTGGTGTTAGTTTTCTATAAATATACCCAAAATAATGAAATAAAGCTCTCTTTATGTGGGTGTTTTTTTGTTCTCACGAAAACGGAGCTATCAAAAATACGATGATAAAACTGACCGAACGACCAGTACCACCGCAAATTGTTCATGATACAACCAACAGGAAAACTTTGTCAGATGGAATGATAGCCTATCAGAAGCAGCTCAATTAAAGTGCATCTTTAGAGAAGGAGGCTCAATGTCCACAGTGCAACTGAACATAGTAAAACTCTGAAGAAAACTAGAATCGGATGCCACATTACTGGGGTATGTATGAACGATATCAGTTATGCAGATGACATGGTCATACTAGCCCCACCGGTAAGAGCAATGAGAAAACTTCTAGTCATGTGCGAATCGTACGTTGTTAGTCACGGGCTAATGTACAATGCTGAAAAATCGTCACTTCTGATTTTCAAAGCAAATACTGGTCCTGCTGCCATTCCGCCCATACGTCTCGGCGGAGCCAATCGTGAAATCTGCAGCGAAATCAAATACTTGGGGCATGTCATCACTGATCACCTAAACGATGAAAATGACATATAACGCCAAAGAAGAGCACTGAGCGTGCGAGCCAACGTGCTCGCCATTAGATTCAACAGGTGCAGTCCTCCGGTGAAGAAGCAACTTTTCCAGACATACTGCATGAGCTTTTACACTGCCGAACTATGGACAAGATATTCACAAGGCGTCATGGACACACTCCGGGTACAATATAACCACGCTTACAGGGCGCTGTTCGGCCTCCCTTGGCGATGCAGTGCCTCGCAGATGTTCGCAGAGGGAAGGATGCATGGGTTCGCTGCTTTGGTGCGCCACATAATAGCCGGGACGAGTCAGCGCTACCGGAGATCGGAAAACACTCTTGTCCAAGCCGTCGCCCAGTGGCAGGGCGCGCCCCTACATCATAGATGGATAATTTCCATCAAGCCACCGTAGCATGAGTGCTAAATATGTTATTTTTAATTTTTTTTTATATTCTATGTCCGCATCATGTAATTTTTTTAAATGTGTTCTTTTTATATGACAGACAGATTATTGCACTCACCGCTTTATTATGCTGAAATAAAGACATTATTATTATTATCTTGCTCATTGTTATTATTATCTTGCTCATTATTATTATTATCTTGCTCATCTTGCACAAAAAAAACAGTTCGATAGCGCACCGCAACGCATCACGCATCGCGCTGGTGTCACGTCTGTGTCTGGGCATTCCTACGGGCTGCATTTGGCGCATCCAGACCTATTGACAGACGACGCGCCGCGTATGGAAGTTAGCTACTTCTAAATTCAGTTCATAGGATGATGCAGTAATGGCGTCTGGATACCGGAGCTAAATCAAGTAGCAGCCGGGAACTCACACTACACGTTTTATTGCATGCTACCAAATTTGCTTTAGTCGATGGCATTACACCAAAAAGGTTGCAGTTTTTTTAAATATATTTTTTGTATTATTAAACTTCAACCTAATTGAAACAATCCGCGGAGAATCCACCAATGCAAGGTTTCGATATGGATCGAAACAAAAGGTACCCAATTTTTCAGAACTTAATTAAAGAATACCATACCAAACATAACCCAATTCCATTTACACGACATATAATAAATTATGTTCTTCGTTTTTTTTTATAATTTCCCATTTTGTTTAATCTAATAGAACAACCAATACGCTGCAATATATATACAATACTTTAATAATAATAATAATCATATTTGGACTATTTGTATTGCACCGTTTTTATGAATAATCACCTCAAGGGTACTGTACAAATGTTTTTTTTTTTACCAATACTCAATATTATCAATAACTGTGGACAATCTAACTAATATTTAACTAAAATATGAGGAGACCTCAGCACAGGTTCTCCTAGTGAGGTGTTCACGAAACACTATAGCATATAAACCATTTACCAGTTGCGGTTCGTGGTCTATCTCGGTGGGAGTTTCATCGAATATTAATATGGGGAAAAATCCCCTCGGTTGGATAAAAAAATACTTAGAATATCCCCAGAATATCACTTAAACCAGAAAATATTGCCTCTAATGAGTGCAATGCATTTTTTTCCAGCTTTAAAAATCCTCCAGATTTGTGAGAAAATCCTATATTGGTCTTTTCTACAAATTTTTCCCTGGGTCTAAAGCAATTTTATCATATCATAACAACAGCGATTAAATTTTATCACAACTTAACAACGAGATAAAATTCGGCGATTCAATGAAATGTCTGTGGCTAAAAAATATAATGTAAAAATTTTAAAAAAACTTTATGTGTCACGATTTACCTAAGATATGTAATTTTTTTTATATAGATACTTGCCAATGCTCGCAAAATCTAGAATTCTGGCAACAAAAAAGTAACATCTACAGTAATTGACTTATTTTAATTACAATTTAAAACACGATAATCACAGTAAAAAATGTCTTCTGATTCTTACAAATATTATTACGTACGAATTTGGGATTAACAACTCCCATAGTCGCTGCGCACCCGGGCTGCTTGTAGATTCCCAAGGCTCACACGTCTCCCGCTGTAGTGCTATAGTATGATGTTGTGTACAAAACTGTTTCTTGGGACAGAAAGTCCTATATGTGCGGGATTCATAACGCATGTATGTGATTCATTTCCGACTCGCTATTGGGTAGTATTGGCGGACGGATGGATTTTTAGCATGGAATTTGAATCGTGGGCTGTTTGTATGGTTAAACTATAATACAATTTTTTTTTGTTTTCTTATCTTTTTTTTAAATGGGGTTAGTTCACTGCATCAATACTTTTTAGAGAAAACAGTCACTGTCATTTACATACACACCGCAATATAAACTCTATGTATAAAATACATGAAATTTGAATTATCCTCGCTTCATTTACTGCAAACAGAATTGTTTATTTTTTTATAAATATATATTGTATATTGATTTGATTGAAGTGCGCTTTTTGTTCGGTGCCGGAGAAGCCGCGGTGCTGCGCTGCATCTCCGTCGTGCTTAAAGCTGCACCGTAAATATTTCGCGCGATGTCAACGCACCCCGGTCGCAACAAATGGCCGAGCACGATGGCGGAGGCGTCATCTCGTACTGGATCCGTAAGGATCAACTTTGTGGGCGAACTTTTGTTCCATTGCCTCTCGATATTAGAAATATATTTCTTACAATGCTTTACTTTTGGCCATATGTCGCCAAAATTATTTTTCCAAAGTTCAGCAATCGATTTCTAACGTTATTCAGTTTCACAACTTTTTCAAATGCTGCAAGCGTTCTCCGTTGCTTTACTTTAAATCAGACTTAATACATTTTTCAAATAACTTATTACCGTTCTGTTTTTCGTGAAGCGATTTGTATTTGAATCCTCCTCGCTTTATCTTCATTGCCGATCGAAATTAATATTAAGTGTACCATTTATTATGAGCCGGGACCACCCTCATCCAATAAGCGGGGCCTTAAACACGACACTGTTGGCGCGGTGCGGTGATATTGGAGGCTGCGTAGTTATATGAATGAATGAAGTTGTCCACGTTTGTTATGCGGGCCGAGGTGGTGTCTATCCGGGGTCCGGAGTCCGAGGTGTGCCCGATGCTCGGAGGTCCGAGGTTCGGGGTCCGAGGTCCGGTTCTGTCGGGAGCATTCCACGGCCTTCGTCTGGCGGGCGGAATGCGACCGGGCGCTGCGCATTCCCGCGGGCCCATTCCAGCTGCCGGCCTCGCAGCCTGTCGTAGGGTGCCGCCGATCAGAACGGTCGTTCCTCTGCAATTCTGCAGTTCTACAAATCTACCAGTCCAGCCGGCGCATTTCCCGAGATCGACGTTTGCGGATTGATTCGGCGGGGTCTATTGGGATGCAGAACGGCTATCTCTTATTTATCGCCCAAGCGATTTGTTTTAACTACCTATCTTTAATGGCATGTAATGAGTGCAATGTATTTTTAATCCGTATCACTTTTACATTGCCGTTTTTTGTAAAAATCACCCCTACACAACATCCCCAAAGATGCCATCAGTCCCGAGGGAGAAGTCTCGTGTAAGGAGTGAATATTTTAATGAAATGGGGAGCTTTACACCCATATTTATGCAAATCTAAAACAAATAAAATATTAGTAATAATTTAGATTTTCTACCTACTCATCAGCTGTTGACAAACCTACAACCTAACAACTTATTGGGTACTAATAAGCAATAGTTAATAATAACATACAATTATTAAATTGCAAATACCGACCCATCGATCAACAATACAAAGTTGTGTAATAAGCAATGTAATTAAGGGCGAGAGGGACGTCGGAGAGTTATTATTTATTAATTCAAAATAACGATAGTATTATTACGCAATATGATAAGCATAATGTTTTTAAATAGAAAAGTATTTATTAAATATTTTATAAATTTACATAGGCTTAGCATTTATCAAAATATAACCAGAAATATAACTTCTTCTAACCGTCCCATTGTAAGTTTTACAAAATATTTAAAATGCGAATATGATTTTTAAAGTGGAGAAAAGTATTATTTAATCCTTTATCGTTGCGTTTTTGTAAATAAATATAACCAAAGATTTGTAATCCGCATTACAAAAAAAAAACATTAAAGTTAATGTTCATGTAAAAATTACACACTGCTCTTTTTTTAATTTATCAAATGGACAAGTTACAGAAAAACTTTCACAGCATTTTTTAAGGATATTCAACTTTTTAACGTAATAAACATTTTTCTCTTTAAAAACACCATGTTTATCGTATTGCACAATAATATTATCATTATTTTGAATTAATAAATAATAACTCTCCGACGTCCCTCTCCCCGTTAATTATCGAGTGCTATATTGTATGTAGGAATGTGGGTAATATGGCAAATCTTATTCTTATTATACAAATTGATTATATGTACTATTTGGACAAGTTGGAAGATGATGTTGTATTCAAACACATCGATCTATTACATAATTTGTTCATCGTGATATAATAAGAAATACAGTACAAGGATAATGCCTTTCTCTATTCAAACCACAAAAATCAACATGCTGTTTCTTCATAGATTTTTGCGGTTGACCCCCGACCAGCAAAACACCCGCCAGACTAAATGTGACGCGATCATTTGCTCGACCGGCGCGGCGTTGACTTTCAGATAATGTCAGATATTTCCTGGTCCCAAAGTTGCCATCTGCACCATTCCTGTCTGCAAACCTATGATATGCCTTTGACTCCGTGTCAATATATTTGTACCTAGTCTAAAACTTGTTGTTTGATTTCTTTTACCTTTTGTTCCTAATTTACTTTTATTAGGCAGGTTTTCCAGGTTACTCCATCCAATAGTTAAACGCTTTCTGAATAACAAGTTTAAGTGTCCATTCTATATTCGTTTCTTTTCATATTCTCTCTTATTCGTCGCAAACTTTACTGTGTTTATTCGAAGAAGTTTTCGTTGAAATTTCGCCCGATTGCTTCGGTCAACCTGCATTTTTGTTGCGGATAGTTTCTCTTTTATTCATTTTTTAATTCTTTCAAAAAATGCTTTTCTGTCAAGAAATTTTATTTTTATTAATCATAAATTATTCTTATTGGGGTATGAATTAAGCTTCCGTTAACAAAAATCATATTTATGCTTAGTAATAAATAAAATTTGTTATTTTTTTTTTTAGTATTTTAGCTTTATCTCGTTTTTATTCCTTTTTTTAAGAAAATTTTTTACTACATAAATCGGTCGTTCTAAAATATTGTACGTACTTGTATGCTTTGTCACGTAAGCGTTAATTTTCTTGTCATCTCATTCAGTTTCATTGGCTGTTAATAATATTTGCGATTCCTGATTCACACATAGTAACGTCATACGTGCACACAACATCAAAAGATTCCACCTTAATGTTGAAAATAACACCTCTATTTTCTACGAACTCTCAATTATTATTCACATGTATAAAGTCATTAACTACCACCGTTGTCACCAATATACGTATACGTAAATCCGCTGTTATTTTAAGTATGTGTGTATTTTTAGAAATATTTTTAGTTCTTGGAAGAAATGTGTACGTGATGAAGCCTCTGATTGTATTTAAACATCCTTCTAGTGTATTGATTGTGGTCTAAAATGACCCGTCACCCCTTTTTTAAATCTTTATGGCCCATAAACTGAAATCGTAGACCATATTATCAAAAACAGCGGGAAAGGCTCTTTCGTGTTATAAGAATCGACAGGTTATTATTTTTTTGCAAAATGAGAGCAAAAAACAAAACTGTGTCCTTTGGAATTACAGTCGGGATATTTTAACTGCCTAAAACTTAAAATTCTACCGTTTAGTTTCGTGGTTTTAGAAACCAATTTTCGCTTCTCACATTATCAAAAATAATCTTTTGTCATGAGTTTCTTTTGATCTCTTGGTTTTTATTTGTTGGCCATTGCGATATTAAAAATTACTAATCAGCACCCCACCGCGTCCAGATTTCACATCAAACGTATTATTGAAAGCGCCTGCATTAACGATTGTTTATTGATTTATTTTCATCTGTTGCGACTGCGAGAGATAAAGCGGACTTCCTCCGCAGCGCGCGACGCGGCAAACTGTTCGGTGTTCAGTGTTCAGGTCACCGCTGGACGATGTTCCCGATGGATCGCATTCCTCGAGTGGCGATACCAACCAACATAGCGCAATCTGCAATTCTGTCTGCACAAACTACACTAGCGCACTACCTACCTTCCCTCACACGAGCTTCTTGGGACTTGGGACTACGTACTTTCTCGCATTCCATCTTAGGAATGCATACAAAGGTACCTTTCTATCGAAAGGTGTACCTGTTTATTCTTTTTGTGTTTATGTTCAGTTTTATTTCAATCATGTACGATATTAAAGTTCCGCTATTCACGCTTAAAAAAAATTATAATATAAATATATATATATATTACATAATATTTTTTACGGTTGACAGCTTTTACGCGTTCCGATACCATTTTTAAACTGTGATAAAGCCTATGACTAATCTGTTGATTCTATTGAGAAATAATGGGTTTTAAATTCATTCAAATTTCGACTGAATTGTAAAATGTTTCCAATAATAACGAGAAGTTAATTTATGATCAGTTTGAGGTATTGGGAGATTCCTAATTTTTGTTACGGTTCATTTCAAGTATTCATGTGTGTCCCTTTATTTTAATTAAAGAAAAAAAACATTTAAACCACCCTAATACTACTTTTGGACAAAGGAATTATAAATATCTCTCCACTAGGCTAAATAATTTACTTCCACCGGCCATAAAAAAATAAATAAAGAAACAGTGAAGGCAAATTATTTCAAAAATCTAATCAAAACCTGGCTTAAAGAAATCAACTCCAAGGAGCTTAAACAATATTTTTTTTTATAAATAAAACTAAGTCCGCCTTAGCTCAGGAAACTTAGTGAGGACGACTAAAAAAAACTAAAGTAAATTTTTATTAACTAAATGAAAAAATCTATCTAAGTACAAAGTTTTATAACGGAATAAAAAGTAAATAAATAAAATAAAATAACATTTTTTTATGGGGAGTATAAAACCAGTTTCTGGTTATTATTTTCTGTATTAGATGGTTTGGACATGTGGAGCGAATGAACGAAGAAAGGAGTGTAAGAATAATGTGTGACGCGAATGTGAATGGAAGAAGAAGCCGGGGACGCCCGAGGAAGACATCGCACGATCAAGTGAATCAAATACTTGAGTCTGGCCATCTCAGAAGTCGGAATAATAGAAGAGAATGTACGTGACGATGCATGAATGTGAATGAAGCAAGAAGTGTATGCCAAGATCGAGTTGTTTGGCGGTCAGTCCTCTCAGCCTACCCCTGCGGGGAAAGGGCGTGATGGTTAGTTAGTTAGTAAAGTTCGACCTACAGTTTTTTTTGGTATTCTCTGGTTTTACCACTTAATAAATACACATTTATGTATGTTTCGGGACCAATAAAGTTCCTTTTTCCGAACGGTGCCTTTTTAAAATTTATTTTATTATATTCGGTTTTTACAGATACATGAATGATAACAATTCAATTACAAAAACTCAGTTAGTATACATAAAACAATAATTTTTGTTTTAATTATTAAATATTATGTATTTAAATTTTAAAAAATAATGATATAAATTGTTTCATTCGAAATATTTTTGATAAAATACCGTGTTTGGAAATAAATCATTGTTTTGTGTAATATAGAAATCATATTTTATTTTAGTCCTTAAAGGCGGCATTTAAGAGAGCAATTTTTTTTTACTGTTTGTTTTTCCAATATAAAATTTTGTGGCAAAATTTGAAGGATTTAATGACATAAAAAATGTTTTCGTGATAATCTACGAATTTAATGTTTTTTCTATAAATAAATTCTATTTGTTTCTTGGCTCCAGAACTTGTTATTGCCATCCGAGTTGTCGGCCTTTATCTGTGCTGCAAATTGATGTTTTGTTTTCGTACAATTATTTCTCATTTGCATTCTGGGAGTGATAATAGTATTTAATAAACTTTCTTCTTGTTTAGCCACAAACGTTCGGTATCCACCACAGCAGCAAAAATATCTTAATATTTAAAAATAAATATTTTTTTAAATTTATTTTTTTTCAATTACAGCTTGTTATTAGAATTTCCGATATCATTATTAATACTCGCATGTTCGATTTTAACCGACCTACCCATACGAACGTACTTGATACGGTCGCTATATTATCGCCCGAACGCAACAAGCCGTATCCCGTACATTCGGTTACAAAAAAACTATACCCGAAACCCACAAAACATTCGTATACGTCAAATTTGTTCCTGTGTTATCTCGTTTAGTATGTAACGTAAAATACTATACGAGACATATTTTACACTACAAATTTTGTCTGGTATATTGTAAACACGTATTGTTGTTGCGAAATCTGATGGAAAAAAAAACTATGTTTTTTTACCTATCTTTTTTATAATAACCCAAAGGTCGGGCGGTTAATATGACCAAGAGGCCAAACTGCCGAGAGCCACAGGAACTATGGTAACTCTATTTGGGAATGGTGTGAGGGAATGATATTTGGAAGGTCCCTTGAGGTGATTTTTCCTGGAAACAGCTCTAAAAATTATCAAAAATGTATTATTGTTAAGGGGAGAAGAGGTCGATTAGGAAGATCTTATCAAATCAGATCTGGTCACTGAACAAAGTTACATAATAGCAGTGTGCCTTTTCATAATGATGATCTGAAGGTGGAATTATTGAGAGAATATCTAACTGTATGGTAATATATTGTTCGCGTGTTCTCCAATATCACAAGTATTGAAAATCCATCAGAATATTCGCACAGTAGCTACGGGCACTCAGACAATCGTGTATTTTTCATGGAATTACAGTATTATTGGTATCTCATTGACAAACACATTTTCATTTTACTCGCCCAGCTTACGAAATCCGGAACGTGTTTTAATTATTGGCCAACTGCATTCCAATCTCTAATTTGTTTATTTTGTCGGGTCATTATCTGTACCTATCTGCTTAGAGGTAATCAGGTAATGAAGGCACTGGACTACTAAAACCAATAAACAAATAATCTTATACAACTACAAATATGATCTTCACCGATTTGACATAAAACTGATATTCCCATTTTTTATAAGCCCTTTCTACTTCTAGGCCTTGTGCAGGCCAATAAGAAATTTCCAGATAAGAGAGTTGTGAATACTTTCAGTATCGCCCTCCAGGAGACCAACTCTCTATCTTTAGCGTTAGCAAAAGCAAGTTAAATCGGCCGTAAGCAACACATTTTAACAGTTTGTTAGTTCGTATCGCGCTAACAAGTTAAATTTGCGTCTACGTTAAGAGATAAATCCGTAACGCAGACGCAAGAGACGCCGCGTTGATGAAAACTGACGAATTGTGTTGTTTATGGCCGATTTAACCCGCGTTAGCTAACGCAAAAGATACGGACTTGGCTCCCTGAAATACCATCATCCAAAATTGAAATGTTGCTTGAAATGATTTTAACCTTGTTTGATGAGATCGAGATCTTAATAGCCAACCCATTATCTTACCCATCTTCTTCCTTTTCCCACTTCCTTCAACCTCATAACCTTTCCCCAAATTGGGGATTCAGTAATCCCACGAATGGCTCTCGACAGTGCGGTAGTCACATCAAAAAAGTTAAGGAATTTCGGTATTTGAAAACATTTTATGAATTTCTGCAAAAGTGAGGAAAACTTGGGCTTACTTTGAGCACACGGACACGCCCCCAACACAGATCTATCGGGGTATCTATTCAGTTCCTAAAACCAATATTCATTCGTTTGTAAGGTCAGTTTGGCCAACTGTTAACCTTACGGGGCCGGACCTCGGTGACTCACAAATGCGTTTTCGATCACGCTCATATTGATATTATAATAGGTATTAGGTAGGTATACTTTAATTTGTAATAGTGCTGCAATGTCAACATCGCACTACATCGCCGTAGTCGTCATGAACCGACGCACTGTCCAAATAGTGCAAGGGTCGATTGCAGTCCATAACGGTTGCGCACTTACATAGTATTGCCAGTTAGTCCATTTATTTGTATAATTGTCATTCTTGGTTACTGATACAAATCTCGTTTCAAGAACAAAGTAAATCATATATGTTCCAAATAATTATTACGATTCTTAAATTTTTCTGTGGACTATTTATTAAACCAATTTATTGTTTTGCATTCAATGCGAAATACTGATGACTAATTTGATGGTTACTTTAGACATGGTAAAATCCTGGACTCAGATTAAATTAGAAAAGATTTTAGAATGACATTCAAAACTAATATCTTAAAAGAGAAAGTCATATACAAATAAAATCAATGTAATTGAGTTGAAAAGAATAATTCAATGCTAGCCAGTAGTACCTAAATATAATGTATCTATAATTAATAAGAACTTTGTTTACACCACTGTATTTTTTTTTTTTTTTCATTAATATTATTAATAAAAAAATAAAAAAAATATGTTCCGAAAATTTGTTTTTTTAAATTTCTAATATAAATTTATTAATTAATATTTTATAATTTTTTTTTTAATTACTCATTTTCATCACTTATTTCAATATTTTTTTGTTTATGTCTAATTTGTGTATTTGTTTATTATTTTTCTATACTTCATTAATTTTTAGTATATTGTTTATCATTATGAGGGAAGCTTTTCTTATTTTTTTTCTTCTTTCACTTCTGAAACATGTAGAGATTCATATATTAAAAATAGTGGCGTAAATAAAATTCTTCTTATTACCCATAAAATAATTGCACATCTTTGAAGAAATAATGTTTCATTTTTGCCCTCTTCTACAAATTTTGATTCTCATATACCTTTGGGTTTTCTAATTTTTTTTACAGTTTTATCCCACACTTCACATTTTCACACCCCGCGAAATTATATATATTATATGTAATATGTATTTCATAAAGCCTTATTTTATCTGAGCAGAATAAATACATATTTTTAGGACGTTGTACCAGTAATTTGTTGTGAATTTATCTATTGTTTTTTTTTAATATTTTTTTTTCATTTGCCAGTTGCATGCCCCGACTTTTCCTTCGATTTTCACGTTTTTGCGAACGACATTTTTGTTTTGTATTTTTATAGTTCAGTGGATATTTTTTTAATGTATTTTTATTAATGTTGTTGACATAAATTCCAAGGTTTTCCAAACACGCTCAATCATTTCATCAAATTACCATTTTTCCTTATACCTATCCTCAAACCACACTAAAATGTACCCCCTTACTACTTGTAGAATAGTAGATTGTAGAATATAAGTACATACTTTATAATGGCAAAGGGTCGTGCTGTTCAAATTAAATAAAACTATTGAGACCCTGTAATAATTACAGGTGCAGTTTATATTTGTCTTACATATTGTACATTTGTACTTCGAAAACTAACGCTTTAAAAGCTTTATTTTTCACTAAAACATGGCCCGGCCATAAAATCCCTCTTCTTTACGACTCTGAGTGAACATTTGCCGATCCCTGAACTACATAAAGCCCCGCACTGAGCGCAGGTAGCTCGACATGTACCGTAGGTGTGTACTGTGTGGTGTTTTATCTGCTTTCCTTTAATCTCCTAGGGACGGCGAGGGCGTTCGCCTTCGCCCCATAAAGCTGGCGCCTTGGTACACCCAGTACCCGGTACCTACACCCGCCGACCTACCACCTTCCACCTACTAGGTGCCACTACCACCAGTATTATATAATTTATGCGTTGGGCAACTTCTTGCATAGTCAGGGGGTTATTATCGCATTCCAATTAATGCACCAATCTTGCCGGCACGGGAAACCCTCATGAATATTCTAATTTAGCACATTCAAATCGATGTCGAATACGTTTGGCCTTTATGACAGTCCCTTTTCCCTGCATCGTTTATTGAAAACTCCGTGCTTTACCCCAGTTAAATTTAATATACGTTATTACTGGGTTCCTTTCGGCAAGTAGACCTAATGTATAATGTGTAAACACAGGCCTGCCTATTACGTACCTAGTAAAAATTTCATATGGGTATTGTGTTTTTCCTTTCTTTTTACGTCTTTAAAAATGAGTTTATTATTTCACGAGTGCCTCAAATCTCCAATATTTATTTAAAAAAATCACATTCTGATAAGATAAGATTTATATTATCTTTGAAAAAATAATACTGTTGTTTTTATTTTTTTATCATTTTTATTTGTTTTGAATGAAAGTACTTACCGCAGTTTATATCTAAAAACTGTGATTTATCATGCATAAAGTTTGAAAAATTACGGTTTATGTAAAAACCGAACAGGAGTCTCAACTGCCCGGAGCAGAGTGGAACGATGGCATCCTCAATTGGTAGTTGTGGGCTAAAGGGAAGTGGAAAGAGGAAGAAGACGGTGTAGAGGATGGTTGGTAAGTACCTACCTGGCTATTTTGATCGGGTCACCAAACACGGCTAAAGCCATTTCGATCAAAGTTTCGACTCTGTAAGACGGCCTTTAACTAGGGCAAAACAGTCAGTATCTGCCACTCTCAAAAATATTATATATTCAACTGTCAGCACCCAAAAATACACACTCTGTGGTCTGCTAATTTTTAAATTTAGGTAAAGCGTTTAAACACGCCTTCACTGGTTTTCAAACGTCACCTATTTTCAAACATTTTTGTATGTATTTGTATTTCATAGAATTTAAAAGATTACATTTTGAAGATTTTGTCATTTGGAACCTTATGCATCTTCCTAACTACCCGTGTAGAAATTACATGTCAATTACAATCATATGTAGTATTGCTTGAATTAGCAAACTACAAAATGATTTTTGTGTCCGTTTTTAAAATCCGAATATTATGAGTTATGAGCATAAATTATTTATTCCCTCAATAATTATTCACTGCACGATGATCAAGTGAATCAAATACCTGGGTCGGGTCATGTCAAGAGTCAGAATAACAGATGAGTATGTATGAGACGATGTATGAATGTTAATGAAGCAAGGAGTGCGTGCCGATACAGCGTTGTGTGGCAGTCTATCCTCTCTGCCTACCATTGCGGAGAAACGGCATGATGGTTAGTTAATTAGATATTCATTGTAAGGGCAGGTAAATATACCAAAGAACCGAATATTTTGCATGTATTTGGTAACACTCCTCGTATATCTAGTCTTCTTTTGGTGTTGCGAAAATTGTTTTTTTTTGGGCAACGGGTTTTCAGCTCAAGGAAGAGCAATTTGAACTCACATCATGTCTTAACGATTTTACAATTTAATAACTTCCGTATTTGAACCAACAATTTGGTGACCCGATTCCAAATTCCGTTACACTATAAACACGACATACTTCTTTGTCAATCTCGTCAACGTTCCGAGAAACAAAAACAGTTTCTGTCGGTACCTACCTACGCCCGATGAAATAAATATAAGATTACGACTTAAAATGTTTTTTTTTTTTATATTAACTCCACACAGGAGGCCCTGGGGAAAAGACTTTACACCGTTGGCGAAGGGATCAATGATTCCAGCTCCTCAGCATCTTCCATTGAAGTACCGGTAGAACAAGGACATCATTCCCACCTAACGCCTGTGCTCTAAAGATTGCAATCCGTTATTTTAATATAGAGGAATCTATCAAACGGACCGTCCGTTTCTGCACAGAGTGAAGGATTTTTTCAGATGTTTTGAGGTTCCAGACCAGAGGTGACTGCTAAATTCATCGGTGGGGCCCTCTTACGATTTGTACATGGTCAGCAGTTGTGTAGGTATTATTAAAGTGTCTCCAGGCTCTGTACAATACGCCCAGCTTGAGAGGCTAACTTGACTCTCGCTTCGATGGTCACCTTAAGTTACACCAAGCATAGCAATGGAAGGAATATTGGGAAGATTGGTATTTTTTTAAATTTTTTTTTTATTAGAAACACTTACAAAATATTTACACAAAAGCATTATCCATAATATATCATATACAGGGTGTCCCACAAGTCATGGATCAAATGAAATGGAGCGATAGGGGTGGTCATTTGCAAACAAAACGACCTAATGTGTGGTGATTCAATTCTTAACCCTTTCAAAGTTATATCAATTTTAACTTTTTTCAATACCCATAATGTAATATGTAAAAATTTATAAAATTAGCACAGCATTTTTAATTTATATTATTTTTAAGTAATGCTGTAAAATGTATCTATCTAATGAAAATATTTTTTATCATCTCCGTATCCATATTTCAATAGTGAAACTTTTTTTTTTGTAATATTTTTTATTTCTAAATATAAATCTTAACATTCGAATGAAACTAACACAATAAAAATGTACTAGAGAAAGTTTAACCATAACTAAAAAAAAAAAACTTCTGCAGATTATGCTGAATCCAGGAAGGTTCATTGGTCACTCTAGTAAATTATTATTGTTTTTCTCATGAACATCCTAAAAGTATTTGAATTTTCAATTTCATTTATTAGAACTTTTCAAATTTAAAGTCAAACAAAAAATCATTAGCTATGACTTTATGCAATAAGATTTAAAATGAATTTATGGAATTTGAGAAAATGTCAATGTCTTGATATTTACTTTTCAATTTCATTGTTCAATCTTGACGATCTTGGTATAAAATTATAATATCCCTTATTATTCAGGTGTACGTCTATCCAAACCAAAACAAAATTTCTTGTGCATCTGGGTCTAATGTATAGTGTGATCGAACTCTCTATGTTACTATCAACTAGATTTTTAACCATTAAAAAAAACGTAGTCAAATCAATTAACATTCTTCTTTTGTCGTTCGAAATAGTTAAGGCGATGCAATGGGAAGTAATTCAAAATTATGTGTTTTTCGTTTGAAAATTTGATGGCCTAGAAATATCATGATATTTAGTAGTTTAACCGGGCATTTTTTCTTTATATAAGCCTAGAAAAAAATATACAATCATACCTTACAAAAATTGTGGAAAATCTCCTACTTACGAACCGTAATATTGTTCGTTGTGGCAAATTAAGTTTTTTAGATTATGACCTAAAAACATTTTCATAATTATGTCTGAGCTGTACAAAATAAAATAAAACCTCGCATTTTACTGATGTTTTTTTTGTGTATATCGAAACATGCGGCCGGTGTTAATTTTTGAAATTTGAGAATTTCGACGTTTTCACCACCTGCATAAGTAGTGCGTGATTTCGTTCCAATTTTAGGAAGTGGAACCCTTCAAGTCTCTATTAATAGCCTTTTAGTAGGTAATGAACTCCCGAACGATATGACAAGATACGCAAGAATTTCTTCTGAACCGATTCAATTATATATTTGTCGTGTAAGATGGAGACCAAATAATTTAAACATATTCCAGTACGCTACGAAACAGTGAATTGTATAGAATTATGAGTCTAATTGTATTTTTTAAAAGCTTAATAGCTCGTACTATAAACATCTTGTTCGCATTGCTTATCGTTTTTTCTATATGTTCGTTGAAAGTCAATTTACTGTTAAAGTGGATTCCGAGGTCTTTAAATGCACTTTTTTCTAATCTCGTAGCCTGCATACTGTACGAGAAATCACGTTTTCTAATGTTACTAGTGAATGAAATTGCTTTGCACTTGCCTGTGAATAACTCCATCTCATTTTCCTCGCACTACAAAGAAACAGTATCTAGGTTCTTTTGTATTTTTTTACAGGCTTTTTCTATTTAGACGGCTTTATAAAGTTTCAAATCATCGGCGTAAATTGAAAATTTGCAATGAATTCGAAATATTAAGTCATTAATGTAGATTAGTAATAGTAAGGGTCCGAAATGGGACCCTTGTGCAACCCCTGATGTGACAGTTATGGAAAAGACTTGAATCCGTTGATTGTTACAAATTGACTTTTACATTATAAATAAGATTCTAGCCATCAGAGAAGGTTCCCATGGATACCAATGTTATCTATTTGTTTTTAACAGCAGTGGGTGACTAACTTTATCGAAGGCTTTACTAAGTCTCTGTAGATAGCGTCGACTTATATTTTAGAATTGCTGCAATCGCGTAGGTAATTAACATATTCTAGCAGATTTGTATTTATGGACCCTTTTCCATAAATCCATACTGGTAGAGGCAGAGTATATGTTTGAAATGATAGAAGATCTTTGATATTGTTTTCTATCGGTAATTTGTCATTTTTGCCGTCGGATTTGTGTATCGGGACTATACGAGCAAACCAGGTATCTGGATAAATTTCTTCTTTAAGGCCATCCACTTGCTAAAATTCCAACTAAATCACGCGCTCCTTATGCATGTGGTGACAAGGTCGAAATTCCCGATTAACATCTGATTTACACAAAAAACGTCACAAAAACGCGTGTTTTATTTTAATTTGTAAAGCTCAGGCATAAATATTTAAATGTTTTACGGTCATATTCAAAAACAACTTATTTGCAACAATGAACAATACAACAATATTGGAAAAATGGTTCGTGAGTAGGAGATTTTGCGCTTTAAACATTTTTTTAGGTCTGATACTTTATTTTTTCTAGGCTTATAAAAAGACACACCAAAAAATTGGACAGTTGTACGAAAGGCCAAGGTGTGTTCTACTTGCAGTATTTATTTAAATGATCTATGATATTTCTAGGCCATCAAATTCTCAAACCGAAAACATAAGATTTTGCATTACTTGCCATTAAAATTTTTTTTTATATGAATACTGCACAAGAGTCCCAACTTGCTCCCAATCGTCTGGAGCCAGTGAGACTATGGCACCCCCAATTGGGGAATGTTGTGAGGCTGAAGGTATTAGGGAGGGGAAGTAGAAGGGGTGGAGGAAGGTGGGGAAATACCTGGCTATTCAGATCTGGTCACCAAACACGGCTAAAAGCCATTTCAAGCAACGTTTCAATTCTGAATGGTGGTCTTTCACCAGGGCGATTCTGAGAGTATCTTCCACTCTGGAACGTGTGCAAATATACAGTACAGTAAACAGCACAAATTAATTAAATAAAATTTACTTGCGCACCCCGGGATTTGAACCCGCAACCTTCGGATTCGTAGTCGAGAGCCTTACCCCTCGACCATGGAGGCCGTCATAAAAGGGCTACCTCCGTATGTTTTCGAGTTTACTTTACTTTATTGTTTTTTACGTATTTATATGCCAGAGTTTTTAATTGGAAAATACGGATCATGCCATACGGCTTTTTTTTATTTTATTGTTAAATGGACATTTCAACACTCCGTAACTCATAATGGAAATCATCTTTGCAGGTTCAAAATATGTAGTTGCATCGTCCTAGAAAATCCATCACAGTTAAAGAGTTTTTAACTTATTTTATGCTTTGTTTTTAATATTTCATGCGTTTCCTTTAAATTCTTTGATTATTCGCCTTCGCCAATTAATAAATTGTTGTTTTTACCGCCGAAATTTTACTACGTTTTTAGTGCAGCACCTTTCATGCGAACCTTTTAACGAAAATATTATTCGAACGACTCGCAAAACAATAAAAGCCGAAAGCTCGGCTTTTCATAATCGTCGACTGTTTCCGTTTTCGATATCGTGGACGTTTTAATAAGCGGCCGATTTGGCCTTTATTTCCATCGGATTCCTTAGTTTACGAGCCATTACAGAGGGCCTGGAATCCGTATGATGATATTCGAGCTGCAGCTCTGCGAGGTCGGTTGCACAAATCCCTGTAATATTCCTGCTTGGCTACGCGTGCACTGTACAGTGTGCACTTGTACAAAATGTACGGTAGTGTAGCCCAGCAACATTCTTCTAACTTCGAATTTGGATCATTTTCAAAAGATGCGTATTCGAATATCGTTAACGTTTAAAAAAATATTATTTATATTTTTCCCGTTTTACATTTGGCCCTGTACCAGAGGCTAGTTTTGTTTTACGTATATTGAATCTAGATACGGGATATTGTAATTGTGAGTTTTTGAAGATTAAAATTTGTATCAAAAATAATATTAACATAAAAATGTTTCAAAATATGTATTTTTTAAGTTTAAGAAAAAATTTAAATGTACCTTTTGCTACGGCCGAGAATCTAACCCTGATCAACTGCTTGCAAGGCAAAAATGCTGGCCATTACACCGCCAACTTACTGTTTAAGAAACGCGGAATAAATTCATTGTATGTACTGAAAATAAGAATTATGTATTTTTTTATTAGAATGTTTCGTACATCACAGCACATCCGAAATTAAAATGTTTAGTAATATTTTAAATATGTCAGGAAGTCTCAAAAATGCATTTGTATATTAAAAACGCAGCCTTTGACACCCCTTCGAGAACGATCTCAAAAATATATCTCCTTCGTATATTACAGTACACATAATTCGATGTGTATCATTACGAACCACACAGTATATTAGCTGAAACACTCCGTACGTGGGGAGACGCTTCCCCGCTTAGTTTTAAGGAATCTTAAAGAATAAAAGAACCAGCTAAAATTCCAAACATTTTTAATAACTACTTCGGAATTACTTTCTACTAAAGCAGGAGAGAATCTAGCCAAAACAATTGACACGCCAAAAAATATTCTAATTGCAACCGCACAAACTTGCCCCAAAATCTTCGTTTTTTTTTAAAAGGCATCCAAATTGAAATAAATAACAAACTTACGAGAGTCCGCAAGCCTTGGTTTTCACAATATGACAGTCAATTTATTTAAACAAATGAGACCATTTTTTTATCAAAACCGCTTCCACACATCATTGATAACAGCATAAAACAAAGAATTTTCCCAAAAACATACAAAAATACAATAATTATCCCTCTAATTCCAATTAGGAAATGCAACCGACGTATCAAACTATCGTTCCATATATATTGTATCAAACGTGGCTAAAATATTTGAAAAAGTCGTAAAGTTACAATTACTACAAACATATCAAACAAAATAATTAATGATACCCAATTCGGTTTTCGATAATAATTAAGTACACAAGATGCAATCGCGAAAATAACCGCTATAATAATAAAAAAAAATATGTATTTATGAATCATAATTGACGCGAACCTACGCAGAACTATTACAACCAAACTAAAAAAATATGTATTTCGGAATCATAATTGACGCGAACCTACGCAGAACTATTACAACCAAACTAAAAAAATATGTATTTAGGAATCATAATTGACGCGAACCTACGCAGAACTATTACAACCAAACTAAAAAAATATGTATTTAGGAATCATAATTGACGCGAACCTACGCAGAACTATTACAACCAAACTAAAAAAAATATGTTTCAATAAAATACTAACTTTAAGGAAGCGTTCGATACTCGAGGCAATATTTTTATTTAATAATATCATATTGCTGTCTAAAAAGAAACTAGTTTTTATTCTATCATAACTACAGAGTTTGTTTTGTAGTTACAACTCTAAGCCATCGATATTATGTACCAAAAATATACGATACGAATGTACCAAAAATCGCTCAACCAGAGCCTCCCTCGATGGATTCAACAATCCTACGCTTGATGCCAATGGTTTTGGAGCACCGTTCTCAACATTAATAATCAATTCGTTTTGAAAACAAAAGCCGTAATAAATGGGCATTTACGTTGACGAGTGAAAAATGATAAAATAAGGAACATATCTGTTCCGTTTGAAGTGGTTTTATCCTTCCACACTAATAATCTTTAAATATTATTCGTGTTCAAGAGACCATACCCCGTACTTAAATGCGAAGCAGGTATTCGAAGATACAGTTATTTTGGTGTCACTTAAAACTATTTTGTTAACTTCGATATTCGACTATAATATGTTTAGATTAGAGGTTAATTACACAAAAAAACAATAATTTCTAGATTAAAAATTGAATCTATCAATTGAAATCTGTATTCTGACAAATTTTAGCCCGACTGAACGTTGCATATTCACAAAAAAACCCCAAGAGGTCGACAAAACACGTCAAACCGTGATCATGAAAATATTGAAATCCTGCATGTGTACAAAAAATATATTATTTCATTTATTTGAATAACTCATTTAAGATTATTGTAATATTTAATCATTATGTTTCATTTGAGATTTGTTAATATTGTCTTCAATGTTTAAAAATAATGTATTAATTCATTCGTTTTTTAAAATGGAATAGGCCTCTGGTACTGATAATATTATGCGCTTTCTTACAATTACTGGTTGATCAATTAATCTGATTGGTAAAATATTGTAAACAGGTCTTCTTTTAAGCTTTTTCCACGTTCAGTTTTGTATTTTCTGGTTAAGAAGTTCAGATCTCTGACTGAGTTTATCGGTGCCCGTCTAAGATATTATTAATCTGATGTACCTAGTACTTGCTCGCAGACTTGTCGGTCCCTACCGCCGCGAACGAGAGACATTCCTTAGCTCTTCAGAAAATCTTAAACATTCACGCCATGGGCCGGGTGCTGGAATTTTAATTTAGGTTTTATGAATGGAATGGTATCGCGGATCGCGGTTAACCGTTCGACGAATACCTACGTCATGTTACGAAAAATTAATCGGTTGAAAGGTAAAAAAACTGGAAGTTAATAAATATATTTTGTTCTATTTTTATGTCCACTCGCTGTCACTATTCATGAAAATGTTATTTTATCCAATTTGAAGTTTTTGTATAATAAAAGAAATTTGAAAGTACGTCGGTTGTCTCGTTTGGATCGGCGTTCACAAACAGTTCGGCTTCAGCCAAAGCCAAGTAGATGGTGGGTATGGGTAGTAGGTAGTAGGTACTCAGAACTAAGAACTGAGAACAGGCATCCTCGGCCGACTAGGACTGTGGGAATGGGGAATCGCTGGTAGCTCGCCGCGGCAGCATGGGATTCTCAGGAATGAAGTTCTTCTATGGGCTTCGGCGGGGGGCTGGTGGCAGGGAGGGGGAAGGGGCGACCCGGCGGCTACAGAGTACAGAATGCGCGCGATGCGCCGGCGCAGTGAGCGATGCGCCGTGGGTCGACGACCCCAACTTCGTTTTGGAGGGAAACAACACGCGGCAGCGGCCATCTTTGTTGTTTGTGATGCCTCCCCCCGCGCACCCCTCGGGACTAGCGTAGGACTCCTAAACTGTAGTAGTGAGTAGTGACCCTAAACAGTTTTGGATGTGTGCGATCCTTGGTAGTATGAGTAGCCGCATATTGCGTTAGTGTTAGGTTCCCGAGAATGCAGTTTTTCTATCACTCTTGTTTGTTTCCTGCACGAGACTACGAATACTACTACTACCACAATCCGTGGCCTGTGTATGCTGTGCGTGGGATTCTTGTGTATGGGAGTGGTGTGATGGTGTGTGTTTGACTGAAAGTGCGTGCACTCCACCGCGTGTATATAAGTTTGTTTTGTAAGAATAGTAAGCGTGTGATAGAGCACGTGCTGGGGCACGAGGTATCCGAGAGTTTGTTATGATGCATTTGTCACTAAATTTATTTTGGGACCCACGTGGTGAGCCTTTTATAGCTCGTCTTTGATCATTGGAAATAAACAAGTAACGTATATATTTACAAAGTAGTAAACTCGTGTGTTTTTACGAAACGCTCAACCCACTTTTGGTTACCGTTTAGATATACTCGTACATACAAACCTAACAACCACGGTTATTTCCCATTGAATGAATTTTTCTTTACCGGGTAAAATCTACCGTCGTAAAAACTTAGTAATTGGTAGTAAAAATGACAAACCTACCGCTGATGGAATGTAAACAAACGACCAACAGCCAAACTCGTTTATAAAATATTTCCCGCTTAAAATCGTTCGCCTCGCTGCGGAGCGGTTCGGCACCGACACCAATTTATGCCCTTCATCCCAAAGCAATCTGCTCCAAATATTGGAAGAGCGGCAGATGTTATTATTTACCCGAGCCGAGCCCTACTGAACCTACTGTAACAACTAACAACTGCCAACGAATCACCAAAACAACATTCGGAACGCGGTAATAATAAACACAAATATCGATGATTATCATCCGAAAATAAACATGATCTTGACACTTTTATCACAGTATGTACTAGTATTATTATTACTCAACGTTGTGAAACACGGTGATGACCTCATTAAAGAATGCAGTGTTTCTATAGCAGCGATGGGGAACCTATTTATTCATGTGTATCCGAGAATGTGCTCAATGAACTTTTCATTGGCGCTGACAGTACTAGACACACAAATACTCTTGGACACAAGTCACCCCCTATAATTTTACCCATTATCAATTTGTTATTCTTAAATGTTCGTAGTTAAGGGTAAACGAAACGTGATACGCGCTCAGTGGCACTAATTGAAATATTTTAATAATGAACGCTTTTAGAACGTAATAATTTTAAATATTGATATGAATTGTTTGTTGGCGAGTGTACATACGGAATATGAAATGGAATAAATTGTTGTTATATATTTAAGGCGATATAAATAATAACTATACAAAAATATAGTCAAGCTGGCGCATAATCTTGCTCTTGCATTCTGTTAATACACACGAGAGTAAGGATGTGCGATGAAGAAAGAGAAAAAATCACCGCACGCAGTAGTAGTCGACATAAGGTCAGCCATGCGCGGCCCATGCGCGACATCATAAAAAGTAATAACTCATTCATATTTTCTTGCTAAATTGTAAGTTTGCACGTGCCATAGGTTCGCCGTGCCTGTTGTATAGCATCATTTGACTGGCTCACGTGCTGGGCGAAGTCTCAGGTGCTGTTGATTGCGGAGCCGGTGGTCGCGGGTCCATTACGTCACTAATGATCATGAAGATGAATGACGGCATTTTTTTCTAAGCTTTCATTATTATTTTACCTCTTCTAAATTGGGATTTCGTACTCTGGCTGCGTACGCTAGTCCAAACCAGGTAACGGAACCGTTTTTACTTTCCCTCAACTTTACGTACGATTTCATACCGACATGCGTTAATTCACTTTTTTAACCATTTTTTGATTTTTTTCTTTGAAAGTTGCTTCATTAGCGCGATCGTACTGGCTGTTTTAAATTTTTTTAAGTTTTATAGGTTCTGGCTCGTACAAATTTGTAGTTATTTTCACTAAAGACTCCATTTCAAACTGCCGACCACTTTCCCATAGCCCTTTCACAAACTGTGAAAAATCAAAGTTCAAATGATACCTCCTTCTTCATCTAGTGCCCTCTCCTACTCCTGTACTTTGTTTACACCACTTTTACAAGTGATTTCGATTTATGTACCATTTTTGATATTTATCTTCTCCATTTATTTGTATTTTTATTGAAGTTGAAAAGTTCACTATAAATTTCACTACTTTCTGTGCCTTTGTAGATCTATAAAAATCATACGCCCGAGTTGACAGGAAAAATTTATGGAAGGTATTGTCCAAGAATGGAGTGAATACCAATCTCATACAGGCAATCACGTCTCTGTACGAGGAAACATCGTCGCATTTGTGACATCACGAATGGTGTTAAGCAAGTCTGCGTAATGTCACCGTGGTTATTCAATCTCTACGTGGATAATTGTATGCAAGAATTGAAAGAGATGGGCTTGGGCGCAAAAATGAGTTATCCGAAAATATGCTGCCTGTTGTATTCTGACGAAGCAGTGCTGATTGCAAACAGTGTGGAAGATCTACGGTCCCTCATATGAACGATGATCCCTAGGATGAACGAAGTATGTATGAAAAATGAGCTAATAATGAATGTAAGTAAGTCTAAAGTCATGATGTTTGAAAGTGAGTACGAAAACAGTGTGCAATACAGTTGTGAATGAAACTTCATTAACGGAAGACTGAACGCGGTTGACGCAAACAAAAAATAGCTTAGATGGTTTGGGCACGTAGAGCGAATGAACGAAGAAAGGAATGTAAGAAGAATATATTACGCGAATGTGAATGGAAGAAGCCGGGGATGACCGAGGAAGACATGGCACGATCAAGTGAATCAAATACTAATAAAAATAGTCGGGCCATGTCAGACGTCGGAATAATAGAAGAGAATGTATGAGACCATGCATGAATGTGAATGAAGCAAAAAGTGTATGCCAAGATCAAGTTGTTTGGCGGTCCGTCCTTTCTGCCTACCCCTGCAGCGAAACAGCGTGATGGTTAGTTAGTTAAGCGGGAGAGGGACGTCTGAGAGTTATCATTTATTAATTCAAAATAATAAAAACATTTTTTTTTTAATGCGGATTACAAATTTTTGGTTACGTTTATTTACAAAAACGCAACGACAAATTATTAAACATACTTTTCTCCACTTTAAAAAACATTTTCGTATTTTAAATATTTTGTAAAACATACAATGGAACGGTCAGAAAAAGGTAATATTTCTGATTGGATTTTGATAAATGCTAAGCCTATGTAAATTTATAAAATATTTAATAAATATTTTATAAATTTATTAAATATTTTATAAATTTATAAAATATTTAATAAATTGATAGGGATATTGAAAGAAGGGTGAATGCAGGAAACTCCATTAATGGAGGACTGAACGCGGTTGGCGCTAACAAAAAGTTGTCCAAAGAAGCGAAGCTAGCAGTCTACAATGGAGTGCTGATACCAACCCTGATGTATGGCAGTGAGGCATGGAAATGGCAGAGGAAGGATGAAAGTAAACTGAATGCCGTAGAAATGAGATCTCTGAGACGAATGTGTGGTAAAACCATGTATGATCGTGAGAAAAATGTTGAGATTCTGTAAGCGTAGCGATTGAGGCTGATGTAAGCGTAGTGAGCAAGATTAAGAAAGGGACGCTTAGATGGTTTGGGCATGTAGAGCGAATGAATGAAGAAAGGAGTGTAAGGAAAATATATGACGCGAATTTGAATGTAAGAAGAAGCCGGGAACGTCCAAGGAAGACATGGCACGATCAAGTGAATCAAATACTTCAGTCGGGCCATGTCAGAAGTCGGAATAACAGAAGAGAATGTATGAGGCGTTGTATGAATGTGAATGAAGCAAAGAAGTGTATGCCAAGATCGAGTTGTTTGGCGGTCCGTCCTCTCTGCCTACCCCTGCGGGGAAACGGCGTGATGGTTAGTTAGTTAGTTAATAAATATTTTTCTATTTAAAAGCATTATGTTTATCGTATTGCTTAATAATACTATCATTATTTCGAAATAATAAATAATAACTCCGACGCCCCTCTCCCCGTTAAAGGGAATATAGCATATAGTACATGTCCTTTGACTGTGTTTAAAATACGTATTATTCTGGAAAAAAATTAAGAAAATTCACTGCACGTCACACTGCTATGGACTGTATTGACATGATGTTTTCGCAAAACCTTCAAGAAACTAAAAATTGTTCATTACAATACATATATTTAGTTAAAATATTTTTTCACAAATTTTCCTTGTTTTTGTTTTGTGTGTATTTTTTCTGCCTTTCAAATTACTTTTCAAAGAATTCTTCACAAGGGATATTAAAAAAATGTGTAATTTGTTATTGACCTTTCCGTGCTTGAATTTTTGTCAACGTTCTTTAAACATTGCGAAGTGGAAAGGTTCCGGATCCTTTAAAATTATAATTAAACGTATTTTTTTAGAGGAATGTTAAATGTTATTACTATTTTTTTAGTGTTCCCTTTCATTATCGTTCCACATCGGTTTAGTTAATTACTTCTAAGCCGAAAGGTGCGTTCAATAAAACTTTATATCACCGTGGCTTTTACTGTTGACGACTTTACTTCAACCCCCAGAAATTCGAAAACGGTTTTATTTTCATACCAAGTCCAAATTCATTGATTTCGGTTGGTTGGAGTACAGTTATTGTTATAGTCGTTGGCTAGCGGTAAGAAATTATTGTAATGCAATATGCCATTAGAAACCGTTAAACGATTTTATTCTGTGGTACAGTCGTAATACATGCATGAATAATTTTCTTCGTCCTTCAAATTCTCGCCTAGTGAACACAATAATGTTAAAACTAATCCACTGATTAAATCACCAGAATTTTTACCGTTTCCTGAGCGAGTTGGTTGACAAATTAAATTAAATTAAAGCAAATATATGTTTATTTATCGTAGGGTACAATAATACTATTAAGTATGTGAGATTTTTGCTAATAAATGTCCGTGAGACTACGACACGTAAATGTTGTGTTAATACAGTAGTAGCAGTACCACCGCTAGGGTGATTTTTACCAAAACGGCTTTATACAAATTATACAATTATTATTATTATTACTAGTGTTCCGACTATCCAACCTGATTGGGAATATGTAACGGTCGGATAGAGAAGTATCACGGATACCACGGATATCATAATCTCTAATTACTCGAACCAAGTTAAACAAAAAAATGGTAATAAAGTGCTTATTAATTATCTTTAGCTCATTTTCCACGCATCGGAAATATAATTTTTGATTTTACCGGATAAATCCCGTAAGTCAAATAATCGGACTACTCTACTTTCAAGTACTTACTGCTTTTAAATATGTCAACAGAAGTCAACCTTCTGAAAGACGATTTTTTTTAATGTTAATAATATTCGGTATATCGATTTTTGGGATTTCGGCTTTCGAGATTTCGCGGTTCGGAAAATTGTCGTCCATAAGCATGTCCCAAACCCATTTGACGTATCCCTTTCTATAAATTATTAGAAATAGCAACTGACTTTATTTATTTCAACTAATGTTTATAAGTTTCAAAGTAACGTTGAATCCGGAATACTAAGTACTTCATTCCAGTTGTGTTTATGGAAAATCTGTCTATCGAAGCAGCAACGGGGTTTTACAACTTGACTATTGTCCATCGCATGACACGACACAATGCGCTGAATGAAAATCATCTCGGCGAGTTCACAACTCCTCCATCTGGTATCTTTTTATTATGTCGATGTTTGTGTTATTTTTCTCTCCCGCTTCCGCTGCGTATTACCCACTTATGTTATGAGTGTACATTGCAGTGTTGTCATGTTCTGGAAACAATATTACTGTATCAACAAACACGTATCATGAATAACATCGGTGTTATTACTCTCTTCCCAGTACTTCCCACCTCTTGATGCTATTAAGGTACCCAGTTGGTAAAGCAAAACATTTGCATGTCACCGTTGGCGTTTATGTGCGTTTTAAACGGACGTACCATGCACATTACACAAGAACAGCAATAAAAGTATAGTGATGTTCTGTTTCAACATAAAAGTTAACCAGAATGATATGATTTGCATGTCTCTTGATACCTTCAAGGTTTATGTTGAAGATATCATGAGAGATGTTATTTACTAGCACCATATCCCGTGTCGTGCTGTGCTGGGCCAACACGTCCGTTCTGCCGTGAAATATGCATAGCAGATTGAAGTGCCGCCTCTGACTTGTTTGGTAGAAACAACTTACAGCATTCCGGAAGGTATGCATAATTTTATACGCTATTACTTCTTGTTCCTATTCTGCCAAAAGTCTGTTAATAATAATAATAATTGGATGATTTGTATAGCGTCGTTTTTGTGAAAAATCGTCTCAAGGGCGCTGTTATTACTATACTATAAAAAATGTCATAATATGACAAAACCATTGTACGTCTTTGATTAATATAGGTACATTGCACCATTCCTAAAGTGTGATAATTTTTGGTTTTTCCCAAAATGTTTTTATGAGTGGGCATTAAGTATTATTTAATTTTTTTTCATAATTTCTTCAAACGATTGGTATTCACTTTATGGCGTCATTATTAATAAATTAATTAAAAAATATACTTAGTATTCACCACTTTATAAATGTACATTGATATCTACATGTTTCGAAAGCGAAGATTTATTTCATTGTCAGGAGGAATATATGAATACTAAAAAATAAATTCAAGTATAGACAAATGATAAAAACTAAGAACACGATAATGTAAGAATAGACAAATTATAAACATAAACAAAAATGGATTAAAGTGGATTAGACATTCTATTAGACCTGTAAAAAATATACATCACATATGCTATGTAAGTATGATTACATAAATAAAAATAAAATATTTAAAAAAAAAGATTTTTTCAGGTCGATATTTTAAATTCCGTATGACAAATTTGTGTTCCACCGTAAATAGGTTTAATTTCTAATATAAATTAATTACTTACCCATTTTAATCAATTTTTATTCTTTCATTATTGTGGTCTTATTTTTATAATTTGTCTATACTTGAAATTATTTTTCAGTAATCATGTATTCCTGACGACGAAAGCATCGCTTTCGATACTTGTAGATATCAATGTATATTTATGAAGTGGTGAATACTAAGTATATCTTTAAATTCATTTATTATTTTTCCTCTAAATTATTGGGAGCTTTTATGCTTCGAGCTTTCTGCTCTTGCCTATACACATATCTAAACTTCGTTTTGATACCTTGTTGCGAATCTATGTAAACTCTCGTTATTTGGTATTTTAACGAACAGTTTATTTGCGATATATTTGGCGGGTCGATTCCATTAATGCCTTAAAATACCATTCAGCTAAGCTTGAGTTAAAACCTTTCAAAGCACTTGAGCCAATGAAGATTTCTCTGATGTTCTGAAATAAGTTAATATCTATACAGATACCTGATGAAAAGCTGTGCTCCGGCATTTAAGACCAATTGAGTTTATTAGTTTCACTTTTTATGCCTTTGTATTATCCATTCATGAGAAGATTTTCAGCTTGAAAACTTCAGAAAATAATTGTATACATTCGAGTTCATTATTAATTTTCCAAGTTAAATCAATCTTGAACTTAATGATTCATTTTCGTATTTACTCCCGCTTGTTTGTTCCCTTTACTACGTAATTTACACACTTCTTACATTGTTGAATACATTTCCATGTGATTTTTTGCAAAAAAGCTAATATACGAAACAGAGTTCATCATCGTCATCCATCAAGAAATGTTCGTTTGAATTGTCTAATAAATTGTCTAATAAAAAATAGTATTCACCACTTTATAAATACATGTTTCGAAAGCGATGCTTTCTTCATCGGGAATATATGAATACTAAAATATAATAATGTCAAGTATAGACAAATGATAAACATTAGAACACAATTATGTAAGAGTAGACAAATTATAAACTTGAACAAAAATTGATTAAAGTACTAATTAAACCAAAAATGCTAATAAAAATTATTATAAAACACTGAATAACAAATTTATATTACAAATTAAAAAATAAATTATTTTTATTATTAATATTAATATGAAAATGAATTCAAGAAAAAAGTGTAAAAAATAAAAAACAGCAAATAATGTGCAAACAAAAACACGGAAATTGTCTTTCCTCATTACAGCTAACCGCATCATTGGAATTTTAGGAAAGCAAACTTCCAAAGTCATCTTTCGGGCAAATGGATTAAATCGACCTTCAAGCAGTTCCGCGAAAATATTAGGAAAAAATGCGCAAAAAACCGTCAGTTTAAAGACGTTTACCTTAACCTTTAACGCTATCAAGCCTGTCATGGGAGAAACATTTTTTTAGAAAGGAAAACAAACATTCCCTGGTTACGAATAACCTGACAATATTTAAAAATATCCTACTTCCATTGCACTAAGCGGAAAATATTGCTCGGATCGTAATGGAGGACTTAGCCAGTCGAGGAATTGAACTCACGACGCCTGGGTGGAAATCCGACACGCCACGAACTCAGCCACTGATCGGTCATAATACAGATTATGGCATTTCCTTATTTTTATTTAATTTGTTTCTATTTATGTTCTTTTTTATATTCCTTCAATTATTTTTTGCTCTTTGATGTTCCCTTTATTGCTAATAATAAATATTATATTTATCTTCTCTTGAATCTAATTTTGGTGTCTGTCTGGCATACTTTGAAATATTTCGCTATATTTGTTCTACGTAAAAATGTATTCTGCCATGTTTTATTTCGTGATGAAATTAAGGTTAGGTTATCCCTTTGAATGAATGATTTATAAATACTTTCGACTTTTGTATAGTAAGGGTTCCCACACTGAAGAAAATATGTATGTATTTATTATAATATGTTCAAAGGGGCAAAATTGTAATTTTTAGTGATGAGAGCGAAAAAGTCTTCAAATTATTTGTAGTATGGAAAACAATATAGCATTCTTTTGGTGAATTGCTTAAATTTAAAAAAAATATGCACGAGTATATTAATTAAAATGAATAAGAAATATTTTGTCTACTCGTATATGTATTTGATGGACGAGAGAGGACATTACCTGACACTAACGACCTCGTACAATGATTTAAACCTATGGCAAAAGTTCTGACTCATTTGTCCAAATTTTTGAAGGATGGTCTACCACAAAAACACAAATAAATACCAGACCCCTGAAGGCGCCGGCTTTCTCATGTCTTTCTGTGTGAAGCGGAAAAATGAACTGTAAGAGGAACAGCTTTTTTTAATGTGATGATTCCCCGAACTGTTCCCCGGGCCGGACCTTCAAGACGGACATGTCATGAGGTCATTTGGACGTTGCCTTTTATGGTATCTTTCGAAATAACGATACTTTTAAAATTTTCTTTCTCATAATTTTTATTATTATTATAGATATTTCACTAAGCCAATCACCTATAATACACGCTTCGCTCTACTAACGTTGCTTATCGCTGTGCCCGCCGCTGGAGAAGTTTAATGAAAAGCTGACCTCGATTGAATATTGCCCTGGGAAAATGAAGTTCCAATTATTTTGTCTACATGAAATCCTTGCTTCCTCCGTATCGTACGCCTGATGACACACGATCCCAGGTTATTTTGTTATCGTTAACAAATTTTAATTTGGAAGGACAAACCAACATGAAACTGAATACACACTTACTTGTTACAAACTTGCTGACAATGCCTACATACCAACGCAGGCCTTCAAATATGAAGTTTAGTAAAAATAACTATTTTAAACAGAAAACAAACCTGACACGAATGATGACTAATGTTTTCTGTATACGAGTATGTTTGCCCCACTGTCCACCCCACCAATGTTAAACTAATTTAGTTAGCAAGCCTTTTACCAAGACTATTTGTATTATTTGATTGATTTCACAACTACGTTAATCTATTTTCATCGTTTCGACGTTAGTTTTTGTTGTTTTACACCCCCTCCATGACCGGATATAGAGATTGGTAACCAATACCGACCAATAATACACTTATAGGTCGTCGATGTTTTCTACATCCGGTCCCTCTGCACTTTACGTGGGACGTATCACGTAACACTGTTAGTTAGTGCTCGCTGTATGCGCCGTACGTCCTAGGCCGTGCCTCGTATCTACCCACCTGGCTGTTTGGCTATCGGCCTTTTTTGTTTCGACGTTGTGCTAAAAAATAACACAACATTCGCAATCGGCGTTTCGGCAAAGGTCCCAGACCTCGAATCGGCTACTGTGACCGAAAAGTCCGTTAATCGATCGATTAGCGAAACGACACTGCAGTCGAGAATACTAATTGCGCTGATAATGGGTTTGTGCATGATCCAGTCGCATGAACAATGAAACTTACTTTTAACGTCAACGAAAACATTGGGGTGCTTAACGGCGCCAAAATTTCAATTAAAAATCTAACACATCTATTTCTAAATTTTAGCCTGGTACCCAAAACTGTGAGGATTCTTACCCCCTTAAACGACAAGTTTTTTTTTTTATTTCCAGAAAGCGCTTAGGAAAGTTAATTTGAAGAGAATATAAATTGAATTATTCAGTTATTTAATTGTTTTGCAAAATACGTTACTAGTATTTATAGGTATGGTAAGTAACAATATCTACTCCAAAGCAATTTTCCTTTATTTTTACTAGTTGATAACAGTAATGCATTAATTTTTTTATAGTTCTTCAGCAAGATATCAGTTTATTTTCTATTAGCAAAGCATTTTCTGTAACGTTATTTAAATTTTAACTTACAGTGTCGTAAATTTCAGCAAAAACATTTTTCTTTTGATAAATATATAAAATATAAGGTAATGTAAAATTGATACGCGTCTTCTAATAAAATTTTGTTTGATATTTTGTGTTAGTATTATTAAACAACTAGCTGATGTGTACCCGGCCTTGCTCGGATTTTTTTTTCAATGAGGTTATGAAATTGTGTATTCTTGGTTGTCGTTTGGATGCCATAATAGATTTGACAGCGAAAGTACGACTATTACTATCTCTGAACAAAGAAAAAAATATTATGAATTTTTTATTTAATTCTAATTTATTTTTCAAAATGTATTTATATAATAAAGTTCTTAAGTAGGAACCTACTTGTGTTTTCCATTTTGAAAATATTCTACCCAAAACAAATCTTTTTTTGAATATATAACCTGTGGCTAACCAGAGTGGTATATCTATGGGCTGACCTCAACACAACATTGCGGGTTCAATGTTATTCACACTAATTTTAAAACGTTATAGCAAATGTTTTACATATTGGATTTCATTCAAACTACTCTCTAAACCTTTCCGGCACTAATAAGAAAAAACTGTGCTATTTTCAGCGACACCGATCGACTAATTTTCTAAAAAACCGATGACAGACAGACAGACACACATTAATTTTTTTTTATAAATAGAGATATAATTTCGGTGGCGATGTGAGTACGGTACGCAGTACGTAAATATGTTTAACATTAAATGTCTAAAATTCGAATTCAACTGTTCTTAATATAGCTATGGCAATATATGTATATATATGTATATTTTTTTTAAACTTTTTTTCTTGTAAATTCGTACTTATTATGTAAATGTATATTTTTTAAAAATCTAATCCTTATTCATGTCTTTTTCTCTTTTCTATTATATTTTTTTCCAATTTTCAGCATGTTTATATACTAAATTCTTATGTTTATACTAGACTTCATACAAAGTAACTATACTCCATTGGTCACCATGAAGCAGGCAGCCGCCTAATATGGTGCTTTAATGTATCCACTCTATGTAAATTTATTAATTAAATATCATGTGTTTTATAAAAAAAAAAATATTTTAAAAATTCAGTTATTTTTTATTTATTTTATAACAAAATCCCGTGATTTTTGTCAGGTCTGCGCTAAATTTAATAAATCCACCTTTACCAATATGTTCAAATCTAAGTACAACACATTTTTAAACATAATTTTTTTAAATTTTTCTTTCTTCTACTAACAATTAACCTTCTTTCCTACGTTTTGGTGACTCTTCTTGGCTTATTTCTGAATAATATGTTCTTTTGTTGGTCTGAGTACCTACCTCGGGGGACCTACCTCCACGCCTTTTATAACAACTGCTTACTTTTTCACGCATCCACGGCTTTGCTTTCATAACATATCCCGCTCCTGCTCGATTCTCCAGTGGGTGTAACGTATCTGTATTGAATTACAGCATTTCTACTCTACTCGCAGGAAGTCCCAGCTTCTGGTAAGGTATCATTGGGAATTGATACGTCACCGTTCTGACGTATTCACTGACGCGATCTTTATATTCATCTCGAAAATTGAGAATAATCAACGCCTTCTCGCAAGAAAATATAACTCATCAGCGTAATATCGTAAATATTTTTTTTTAAATGTGCTAACCTATATTTATGTATATCGCCCGGCCTGGGCCAGTGAAACCACATATTATATGGAATCCCAATTTTTGTGAATTTCATGAGGAAGTGCCTGGCTATTCAGATCTGAGAACTAAAAATTGCTCAAAAAAAAAATGACTCAAGATTTTGAACAATGCGGGCAATCCAATATACTCGTATAATTTAATATCCGTATTACCTACACTTACTTTACTTTTTTTTTTACACGTTTTACTCAACCCCTATTTAACCATCTAAATTTTTAATCTTTACTTTTATCTTACTAATAAGCCTAACACTAATCCCAATTATAGAGTATTGAAGTTTAAAGTTAATGAAACTAAGAATCTTCAACAGTATCATTAAAATGTATGTAATTATGTTTAGCTTTAGTAAAACCTTTACCACTTTAAATTTGCAATGTATTGTTTACACTTTAGCCAATTTACTGCGACAATGATTATTTTCTACAAACCATAGAGATATCGGAACCTATATATCTACTTTATTTTTGGAATTTGAGTACAAATAATCAGAACTTCGCTCAGAATAACAACTTGAACCGACCTCGGTGCTACCGAGCCATTCATTTAAAATGACCAAATCTATAACGTGTTAATAACTTTGCTCTTACTTTTATTATAATTTTCTTCATAGAAAATGGGAGAATGCAATAAGACAGGGAAATAAGGCAATACACGTAGACTGAATGCTGTAAAAATGATATTGTTTTAGTGTGTATCAATGTTGTGCCGTGTAGAGACAGTTAGGGGCTTTTAGAATCATTTAATAGTAGCTTTGTTTTTTTATATCAATAAGTAGAGTATTGACGTGAGAACCGAGGAGGGACTCGTCTGGTCCTTAAAACAACGGTTCGGGAAAGTGGTGGGCGCCTTCGACTGTAGAAATGAGATCTCTGATGCAAATGTGTCGTAAAACTACGTATGACCGTGTGAAAAACATTGAGATTCCTAAAGAATGCAAGGCTGATGTAAGCGTAATGAGCAAGATTAAGAAAGGGATGCTTAGATGGTTTGGGCATGTAGAGCGAATGTACGAAGAAAGGAGTATAAGGAGAATATATTACTCGAATGTGAGTTGAAGAAGTAGCCGGGGACGTCCGAGGAAGAAATCTCATGATCAATTAAACCAAATACTTGAGTCGGGCCATGTCAGAAGTCTTAATAAAAGAAATGAATATATGAGTCGTTGTATAAATGTGAATGAAGCAAGAAGTGTATGCCAAGTTCAAGTTGTTTAGCGGTCCGTCCTCTCTGCCTAACCCTTTTAGTTAGTTTTTTCATAGAAATACCAATTATTTTCGGAGGATTTGGTAATTTACCTGTCTTCCTGATAATTGTTCCCATTGCATTGTCGAAAATTCCAAAATTATCTTCGAATAATGAAAAAAAAAAAAAAAAATTCAAATTTTTTGTAATTTCTTGCTGAAAATCATTTTAAGGCGAAGCTATCAGTGAAATCATTAAACTAACTAACTAACTAACCATCACGCCGTTTCCCCGCAGGGGTAGGCAGAGAGGACGGACCGCCAAACAACTCGATCTTGGCATACACTTGCTTCATTCACTTTCATACAACGTCTCATACATTCTTTTCTGTTATTCCGACTTCTGACATGGCCCGACTCAAGTATTTGATTCACTTGATCGTGCCACGTCTTTCTTGGACGTCCCCGGCTTCTTCTTCCATTCACATTCGTCATATATTCTCCTTACACTCCTTTCTTCATTCATTCGCTCTACATGCCCAAACCATCTAAGCGTCCCTTTCTTAATCTTGCTCACTACGCTTACATCAACCTTGCATTCTTTACGAATCTCAACATTTTTCACTCGATCATACATGGTTTTACCACATTCGTCTCAGAGATCTCATTTCTACAGCATTCAGTCTACTTTCATCCTTCCTCTGCCAGTTCCATGCCTCACTGCCATACATCAAGGTTGGTATCAGCACTCCATTGTGGACTGCTAGCTTCGCTTCCTTGGACAACTTTTTGTTTGCGCCAACCGTGTTCAGTCCTCCGTTAATGGAGTTTCCTGCATTCACCCTTCTTTCAATATCCCTATCAGTGTTTCCATCTCTCGTAAACATACTTCCCAAATACACAAACTCATTGACCTGCTCCAAGTATTCATCATTCACAACTATATTGCATACTGTTTTCGTACTCTCTCTTTCAAACACCATGACTTTGGACTTATTTACATTCATCATTAGCTCATTCTTCATACATACTTCGTTCATCCTAGATACGAGGGACTGTAGATCTTCCATACTGTTAGCAATCAGCATCGCATCATCAGCATATAACAGACAACATACTTGCAGACTACTCATTTTCGCGCCCAGGCCCACCTCTTTCAATTCTTGCATACAATTATCCATGTATAGATTGAATAACCACGGTGACATTACGCAGCCCTGCTTAACACCTTTTGTGATGTCAAACCACGCCGTAAAATCACCGTTTGCCCTAACACATGCAACGCTTCCCTCGTACAGCGATGCGATTGCCTGTATAAGATTTGTATTCACACCATACTTAGACAACACCTTCCATAACTTTTTCTGTCAACTCTGTCGTATGCTTTTTGTAGATCTACAAAAGCACAGAAAAGATTCTGTTTTTTTGCCAGAAACTTCTCTGTGAGCATACGCAACGAGAAAATCTGATCCATGCACCCCCTTCCACTCATAAATGCGCCTTGCACATCCCATATTTTATCCTTTGTTTTCATTTGTACCCTTTCAATCAATATCCTACCATACAGCTTACCAACTGAACTTAGCAGGCTAATAGCCCTGTGATTTCCACATTCCATGCGTGACCCTTTACCTTTGTATAGAGGCATGATCACAGCCCTTCTCCAATCTAATGGGGTGTTACCCTCCTCTAGACACTGGTTAAAAAGTTTGCATAACCATGTGAGAATTATACGGGTATTTCCTTTAAAGTATTCAGCAGCAATATTGTCGAAACCAACAGCCTTACCATTCTTCATACATCTAATTGATCTTTTAATTTCATCCATGCTAATTTTGGGAACATTCACCCCATCGTCATTCATACCTGACTCGCCACTGGAATCTCTATCACTCGGATTGCTTTCGAAGACCTCTTCAAAGTATTTCATCCATCTCTCTTTTATTTCTTTCTCATTCGTCAACATTTTTCCATCTTTCGATTTTATTACTTTCACACATCCACTTTCAGGGCCATTTCGTGACCTTTTGACCTCCTTCCAAAATAGTTTAATATTTTCTTGGAAGTGGTTGGTCATTTTGATCCCCTCTTCCTCTTCCAGGCGTTTCTTTCGTTCTTTCACTCCATCACGTACTCTTTTCTTGCATCCCTTGTAAACTTCTTTCGCTCTATCCCTCTCTTCGCTAGAAGCACTGCCAAGTGAAATCATTATTTTGATTAATCTATACTACGAGTTCGTTTACATTATAAAAAACAAAAAAATATGCTTTGGATAAATAGAACCTTTTCCTAGAAATTTCTTTCACAAGAATTAAAATAATATTGCTAACTACCAAATAATATTAAATCAATAATAATTACTTTGTTTAATACCACTGTATTTAAGGCGATGCAGTGGGGAAGTAATGCAAAATCGTGTGTTTTCGGTTTGAGAATGTGTTGGCCTAGAAATATCATAGATGATTTCATTAAATACTGCAAGTAGATCACACCTTGGCCTTTCGTATAACCGAGCATTTTTTGTATGTCTTTTTATAAGCTTAGAAAAAAATAAAGTATCAGACATTAAAAAAATGTTTAAAGCGCAAAATCTCCTACTTATGAATTCCTTTTCCCATATTTTCGTATTGTTCATTGTGGTAAATTAAGTTTTTTAGAGTATGACCGTAGAACATTTTAATAATTATGTCTGAGCTTTACAGAATACAATAAAACATGCATTTTGGTGATGCTTTTGTTGCGGAAATCGAAACATGCGGCCGATGTACACCGGGATTTTCAACCTTGTCGCCACCTGCATAAGGAGCGCGTGATGTCGTTAAAATTTTAGCCGGTGGATCGCCTTAATATGTAAATATCTACATGTTTCATGGGCAAAGCTCCACTTTGCGGGAGGAACAATTTACTAACTAAAAATAATGACAAGTATTGTCAAATAATAAGAAAATAGAACAATTTACAAATATTAATAAGTGATGAAAGTAGGTAAATCATTAATTAAAAAAATCTAAAATATTAATTAAAAGAAAAAAAAATGCACTAGAAACTTCAGAAAATAAATTATTTTTAATATTAATATAAATAAAATACCAAGGCATAAAAAATAAAATAATATTACTTATTATTATTAAATGTATGTTAATAATATTATAAATGTAGTTATTAACATAAAAATAATTTTGAGAGATAACTATTTAAAAAAAATATATATTAATTATATTTATTTGACTGTTGTTGGTCGCAATCTGTTAAATTATATTTAATTTTTTGTTAAAATTATTTTGTTGATAGAGGAACATTAACTAATCTACTAATCATAGAATGAAAAGCTGATTATTTTTGAGAAATAGGATCATTAGAAATATTATGTACGAGTATAACGATATATGTAAAGTATCTTTACGATGGATGTTAAATTCAAAATTTATTATTAACAATAGGAATATTCAAGTCTAAAAAATGTTTGCTAACATTTTGACCTATTTCTATGGTAAATTTAATCTTATGGAGTTTATTTAAAAAAATAAGGAAAATTTTAAGTTTTCCATCAGTACCAGTCCATATACAAAAAGAAATCATAAGTGTATTATTATTTTTCTACATATTTATTATAGATTTAATATATATGACTCCACAAAGTTATTTTACATCATTAGAAGAAATACTAAATAATATATTGTTTCATTAGAAAATTATGAACGCATGTACGGAACGAGTTTAAAAAAATAATCTTTTATAGCTTACTTTATTTGTGAAAGATTCAATTAATTCGTTTTTTTTCTTTCTTAAAAAATAAATAAAAAACACTTTTTTGCGCTTACTACCCACATTTCTAGACTCCGCTCGCCAAGCGAATTTTATAGCTATTACCTATATTCGTTGTGACATAAGATACACAGCTGGTAGCAATATTTTTGGCTTGTGTTTTGGCTCTTGAGAAACGTTTTAATTCTGAAATGTGTTCTCACCAGGCGATTCTGAGAGTAACTCTCACTCTGGAATGTACCCGCATAAGTACACAGGAATCTAATTATTTCCAGTAGTTATTTGTACCTTTAAATATATTTTAGTAATTGTTTTTATTTCGGTTATTTATACCTTTAAGCTTCGCGTTCCATGAACTTTATAATTTAAGAATTACACTTAAAGATAATTGTTAAAATCATATTGTTAGTACTTTAATGATCCACAGAAATATTAATGACCCGTGACCACACTGCTGTTTTTATTTAGGATGATTGTGTTTTGTTGCCATAAACTGAAATGATGGTAAAGTATAAAGTATTGTATGAATAATTTTTCTCGCTAATTGCAGTATCATTGTGCTCTCGTATTCTACAAACAGTCGTAATTCTGCAAACGTTACATATAAATATATAATTTATTATGTACTTTGCATTTGGGCACATCCGAGGAAGAATTGCAAAATAGACCTTAAGCGCACATTAAACTGCGTTATGCTATAATAATACTAAAAGTAATAACTTTTTTAATGATGTTCCTATGCTTTTTGTAATGTAATAAGTAGGCAATAAGGATATGTTTGGAGTTTTACGTATTTTTAATTTAACGATGTTGTGCATAATAAATTGGTACTTACGCAATGTTATTGCTGCGATTATAAAATCTCTCTAAATAATGATCATTATTTAAAAATAACAATTGTTTTCGTTAATAGATTACCTCCTAGTAGCGTTAAAAAAACACTCGGTTATATAAAAACGTCAATTTCAATCCAATCACCAAGCGATTCATGAAAAATTATACTCGTACGTTGTGCGTGATTATTAGAATCGTTTCTCGCGCTGAAAAACTGTTTTTGTTGTTGTTTTGTGTAATTGATTTTATATTAGAACTGTATTGTAATAGCGTTGATTGGGTTTAGTCTCCCATCGCTCGGTGCCCGACTCGTGGCTCGTGGCTCGTGGCTCGTGTACCAGTGTCAATAATAGTAAATGCCGTTTCTTGAGGAATTCCATAATATTATTAGAGAACACAATCTTTCTCCCTCTCTCCCACGACTGAGATTTTTGTCGTTCCGCTGTATACAATGTAAATAGTTATAGTTGTGTTGGTCTGAGCGTGGTAGTTTAGTGGAGCTAAGAGGCCGCCGAGAATTCCCGCCAAAACCGCGCAGGCTCGTCTTCAACTTCAAAACAAAAACAGTCGGACAGCTTCTCCCATGGAGCGTGGTGATTCACTCTGCATCTATGGCAGGTAGGCTTCTAGACGACAGGGATGGAGCTATGCCCAGCTGCCGCCTGCCTGAAGGTGGGAAGAGGAAGGACGTACCTCGAGGGCATTAGCCCGCGTGAGAGCAGCTGGCGAATGAACTACGTAGGTCGGATTTCAAGACGATACTAGTTACCACTAATATATTGTTAATGAAGAATGAAAGTAGGTGTGAGCAAGAGGGACAGCTAGGGCGGTAGAAGAAAAATGAAACCAAGAAGAACCCATCGCATCTGCGGTCTGTGATATTGATATTATTCAAGTAAAAAAGATCTCTTTTAGGCTCTAAATGTAAATAAACAATGGAAAAGGCAAGCCGATTTCGCGCTCCATTCATGACAGTGCTCACGCCGGAGGCTTTGTTAATAGTTGTCCTGAGTTACGCTGTTAGTAGGTATGCCGAAAGGTTTATGAAGAGGCCCACTCCCGTCATGGAGAAGGAGCGAGATAATTATTATGATTCAAAGTCAGCCACGAGTCAATGACCGAGTAATAATCGTCAGAAATCAACAAGGTAAAGCCTAATCAGAAAGTACTGTGAACTGTACACTAGGACCGAACTATATTGCAAGGCAAGTGATGGTTGTACAATTCCTTCGTGGGGGATTGCGCACAAGGGGTACGAACTACGAACGGCCAAATGCTGTTTTGCGCACTCCCTTGTTTAGTCGGTAATTGATCCTACCAGAGGGGTCGTACTTCTAGTTGTAGCGGAGAGTCGTGCATCCAAGGTCGGTGATCACTAAAATATGCTATGAACCCGTGAACTCGTCACATTAATTAATATTGATCGATATACGTATCAATTGTCAATTGAGCTAGTATTTTATTAGAATTCTTATTCGAAACTCATTATTTATATTAGTTATTTTTGATTTTGTGATTACGATTCATTTTGAAAATCGCTGGTCCTTATGCAATCAATCCTGCTACCTCGAATGACTTAAACTTTAAACTACTCACAAATTTGATAATCTTCGCATCTCCCACGTATTAATAATTACGATGTGCTAAATTTCGATCAATTAAAATGTTCCCAGCTAGATCGTAGATATATTTATTTAACGAGTTCGCTAAGTTCAGTGGCCATATTTAAATAATAAACGAGTAGATTGAACTTGGCGCGAATGCGTAACAACCTTCATTTATACCGAGAGAGCGAGACCTAAAATGGTAGTTTTGCCGCTCAAAGGACAACGTAACAAAGTGGTACAGCCTGAGGGAGGGACGGCGCTAGGGGGCCGAGCGAGAGGAGGCGATATCGCGGAGGTGGGAGAAGGACGAACTGTCGAACACATGCATAGAGAATGTTAGGTAGACGATAGACGGCAAGGACCCTAGTAGGAGCAACGGACGGGTCGAGGACGGCCTACGCCCGTTCGTACTCCGCAGTCCGAGGACTAGTAATGCGATTTTCGGGGAACTTTTCCTAGTTACGGGGGAAAAATATATCCTCAAAGATTTTTGTTCCAAGAAAATGCCGTGTTTTCTTCATCGTACGTACAGCAATATATTATGTATAATCAAAGTACCATTAAAGTCACATTTGAAAATGTGATTTTGGACTGACATCATAAAATTAACCTTTTTAAAGAAAATTTGAAGTGAATCAAATTTAATGTTACTATTAAGTTCTGCGAGTATTAATATGTTTTACTGTTACAGATGTTTCGGCGTTTCAAGCCATTTTTAAACAACGGTTAGGCCACATTGCGACGACATACTTATATGATTTTATTTACTCCCCCCCAGTGGCGGCTTATGACCTTTGAGTGAGCTATAATAATAATTTAATATATATATATATAAATCATTTTCGACTTCAACAAGATCAATAACGTCGTATTTTTCAATCATAGCACTCTAGCTCACTCAAAGGTCACGAGCCGCCACTGCTCCCACCCAATTTTAATTTATGAAAGAAATGGCCTCAGATTAAATTTACTTGATTAGAACTTAACAAACGAACGAATGATCCCAATATAACGCTAATTAATAAAGTAAGGAAATCTGTTTATTCCCCACTCTTAAGTATATTCACGAGACCTAAACAAGAAAATTGCTTAAGGGCGAGAGGGACGTCGGAGAGTTATTATTTATTAATTCAATATAATTATAGTATTATTACGCCATACGATAAACATAATGTTTTTAAATCGAAAAATGTTTTATAAATTTACATAGGCTTAGTATTTATCAAAATCTAATCAGAAATATTACTTTTTCTGACCGTCCCATTGTATGTTTTACAAAATATATAAATACTAATATGATTTTTACAGCGGAGAAAAGTATTTTTAATCCTTTGTCATTGCGTTTTTGTAAATAAACATAACCAAAGATTTGTAATCCGCATTACAAAAAAAATACATTAAAGTTACGTAGTGTTCATAAAAAAATTAAACCACACACTGTTCTTTTTTTTTTATTTTATCGACAAGTTACAGAAAAACCTTCACAGCATTTTTTAAGGATATTCAATTTTTTAAATGTTTTTGTAAAACATGCGTAGAACGGTCAGAAATGTGTAATATTTCTGATTATATTTTGATAAATGCTTAGCCCATGCAAATTTAAAAAAAGTAATAAATATTTTTCTCTTTAAAAACACCATGTTTATCGTATTGCATAATAATTAAATTCACATTAAATTCACATTCATCGACTTAAATAGCATTCACGTCATAAAAAAACTATTTAAAAAAAAAATACTTTACGTTGGGAAAACAGCTTTCAACGGTAAGTACCGCACATAAGAGAGTTTTTTAATTATCATAATTATTTTCAAAGTATCTTAGTTTGAAAATGGTTTTGAACGCCGAAACGGCTGTAACAATAATTATTTAAAAAAATACTTACTGAACTTAAAAATTACTTTATTAAATTTTGATATACTTCAAATTTTATTTTAAAACAATAATTGGAGTTTTACCAATTAAACACAATAACAATTGATAAAATTGACTTGCTATAAAAATAATAAGAATATTTTATAATAATATAATATATATATTGAGACTGAATGCTGTAGAAATGAGATCTCTGAGACGAATGTGTGGTAAAACCATGTATGATCGAGTGAAAAATGTTGAGATTCGTAAAGAATGCAAGGCTGATGTAAGCGTAGTGAGCAAGATTAAGAAAGGGACGCTTAGATGGTTTGGGCATGTAGAGCGAATGAACGAAGAAAGGAGTGTAAGGAGAATATATGACGCGAATGTGAATGGAAGAAGAAGCCGGGGACGCCCGAGGAAGACATGGCACGATCAAGTGAATCAAATACTCGAGTCGGGCCATGTCAGAAGTCGGAATAACAGAAGAGAATGTATGAGGCGTTGTATGAATGTGAATGAAGCAAGAAGTGTATGCCAAGATCGAGTTGTTTGGCGGTCCGTCCTCTCTGCCTACCCCTGTGGGGAAACGGCGTGATGGTTAGTTAGTTAGTTAGTTAGTTAGTTAGTTAGTTAGTTAGTTAGTTAGTTAGTTAGTTAGTTAGTTAGTTAGGTAGCCAAAAATTGATGGCGTTGTAGTCGTTCAAAAGGTTTTAAATGGAAACACTAATACGACTGATGGGCACAACGGTCTAAGTAAATACTTTGTATTATTTAATTTAAAATGATGCCACAAAGTGAATTTACAGTTATTGAAGATGTATATTTTTACTTTATACAAACGGTGTTCATAAATGTGAATAAAAAGACGGAATGAGGAAAATATTAAACAAATACGTAATTTGTAATAATTTTAAAAATATTTATTAAAACAAAAAATGTTACTAAGAGAAAGAGTAAGTAAGAGTCCACTAAGTATAGAGTCCCACCAGAACACCAGGGTCCATGGGGCACTGATTAAGCTAGAGTTTGGAGCACATGCTCTAAGGATGAGAAGGAGGATAGAATTTAATTAGGCGGTATACATGGAAACCTAGAGCCAATATGGAATGTAGGATAGGATAGGATAGGAATAAAGGAATGGATTGAGGGATAGGATAGGATAGGAATAAAGGAATGGATTGAGCGTTGGTTTTAATTTCTTGCATCCTGCTTGTTTCAGTTTGTACCTTCCCGCATTTATGTTGTGTTTTTTTCTTCTCGCCGATTCTCGCTTCTTCTTCTTGCTTCTCGGGTTCAGGGGGCACTGATAAACATTCTGAAAATTTGTACAAATTTAAAAAATATTTATAATTAAAAAAAAAAAATTGGTTACTAAGAGAAAGTGTAAGTGAGAGACTAAATAACTGTGCTCTAAGTGAGTCCCGCCAGAGGGTTATGATGAAAATTCTAATAATTTGCAGTAATTAAAAAAAATATTTTGAAAAATAAAAAAAATTAGTTACTAAGAGAATGTGTTTTTGTTTCCCGCTTCTTCTTGTTTCAGTTTCTATCTTTCCGCTTCCTGCATTTATGTTTTGTTTTTTTCTTCTCGCCACTTCTCGCTTTTTCTTCTTGCTTCTCATTTTCAGCTTCCCGATGTTTCATGCTTCCCGCTTCCGTTTTCCCGCTTCCAGCTCAAAAAAAAAATTAACGATTTAAATTATATTTAAAAAAAAACAACATAATTTGACTTGAGTCGTTATTCCTATGGATGTTTTTGTTTACAATAAGCTGTCAAATGAATCCTAACCTCAAATATGAATGTATATTGCAATTGTTTAAAAATCAGCATAAATCCACAAAAATATTATTTAAATACGTACGAAATTTGTCAACAGACCATTATAACTTACCAGTCATTTCAGCAGTTGTTTTGTAAACGTCTTCAAATTTAGACTCTTAGCGTCGTGAATTTCAGCTAAACAACGCCGGAATACACAGTAAATAACCTCCCTCGTTCCACTGTTTATTGGTTTATTCATTTTAAATGATATGTAACTATTGATAAATAACTAAAGCAAACAATAGTGATAGATTGTGCTTAGATGAATTGTAATATCTTTGAGGTTATGGTACTTTTTGAAAATAAAATGAAATGTCAAAGACAAACACCAAGGTGTTGCCACAGAAATGACATCCCTAGTTCCAAATATATTATTTGTCAAGAATATTCTGCCAAGCTGTACGAGTATATATATATATTTTATGTGTTTGCTCTTTTTTATGACATTCCAACGAATATTCGACCTAAAAACGAATATATGTCAGCTATCTTAGCCTGGACAGTCACATAGTGCTGCACAAAAAAGTATTGTTATGTGAAAATAAAACTCTAAAGGAAATGTATGTTCTGATTTTTTTAAATGGGGAAATTTTACCCCCAGGGGGAACAAAAAAAATTGTTTATCACACTTCGCAGAGCGCGGTCTGCGGCTCAAGACCGAAGCTGGGAACGCTCGGAAGTCGGAAGCGCTCGACTCGGTACAAACACGAAACAGGAGGCTCGCTGAGGTGCGGGGCGCGGCAGATGTTTTGGCGGGAAGCTGAAGCTGAGGATGCCCTGCGGGCGGCTCCTCCGGCCGGGCGAGCTGTCAGTTAGTCAGTGTTGTCACTTTTCAAACTGTCATTTCCTGTTCAACTGGAGGAACTGAACGCTGAACGCCTGAAGATGTGCGCGTGAAAACAATGATTCTCGAACATGTGTGTGCATTGTATACTAAGCGCGATGCGCAGTGCGCACTAATGTGTGCGGCAGGAAACAACGCTGATTGAATCTTTTCGTTTTGAATGAAACAACTTAAAGGTTGTGATTTAAACTCATCTCCTCGTGAATAATATACATCTAGCAAAGCAACTGCCGATAATCTTTTCCAGAAAAACTGTCCCGTTTCATATAACAATGTTAAAGAAATACCCAAATCTTCTAATCTAATACTTCGTATTTTTACTACCTACTCAAACATATACTCGTATAAGAATTGAAAATGACACCATAAAGTTATTTTGCATTTATTGGAGAAGTATATAAGAATATTATTAACTCTGTTTATTTGCTTTGCATATTTTTTTACACATGACCAATTTTTTTTTAAAATGATATCCTAAGTCGTGTATAATATGAGTTTACTCATTAATTTATAAACCTGAGTCCGGATTGCTTCATGCTTAATAATAATGGGATAATTTCTGTAGCGCCATTTTTGTGAAAAATCACCTATAGCCGTATTTTGGCCAAAACAAGACATTTTTACTCTGTTTCATAATTATTTAAATCTGTAATATTTCAGGATTTGAAATGTTGCTTTGTTTTAAAAATCTTTGAATGAAGTTTAAAACATTAAGTTTAGCTCTAACCGGCCTAACTCACGTTGAGAAGGGGCTAGTAAGGAAAAAAATATGTTGTCTTTCAGTACCAGTCCATATAAAAAACGTCAATATCTTTTCCAAAAAAAAAAAAAATCATTTTATTTATTAAAGAAAGGGATGGCTTAGCAATTTGCTCTACTAATAGCCCTTTAGTAGCTTATATATTTTTAAACGATTTAGATAATAATATTTGAAATAGTTCTGCTTTATTATTAAATTATGTTTATTTTTGGAAAAAAAATATGTACATAACGTTTTTTTAGATGGACTGGTACTGAAAGACAACTTAAAATTTCCCAAATTAACTCCGTAAAAATAATAAATTTATCATAGAAATACTACAACATTCTAGCATAAATTTCTTAGACTCAAATATTTCTATTGTTAATAATAAATTTGAATTTTACATATATCATAAAGATACTTATACAGACATAGTTATACATAATACTTCTAATCATCCTTCTGCTCAAAAATTATCAGATTTTCGTTCCGTACTTAGTAGTAGATTAGTTAATGTTCCTCTACCAAAAAATAATTTTAACAAAGACTTGTATATAATTAAACAGATTGCAATCAACAACGGTTATTATACTATATTAATACCTAATATGTTAAACAAAAAGTTTATTAAATATTATGTTTATCCACAAATCATTGACGTTGATAAACAATGGAGAACAATAATACTTTAAAATAATAATACTTCAAATTTATTCATAAGATACATCCCAAATACTATCCAACCAGCTTTATGTACTAATATATATTTTTTAAATGATGTTTTTAAATAGTATGGATAAAGATGCTATTTTAACTAAATCCGGGGTCTATAAATTAATTTGTAACGATTCTAACATTTTTATATAGGAAATACTTGAATAAAATTTAATACTAGAATTAAGGAGCACCTAAGGTATTTATATATAATTATTCTGAATTTGTCAAGCATATTTTGGAAACAAATCATTCTTTTGACATAAATGAAGGTTAAAATTTTTTTGCGGACGAATATAACTGGTTTTAATTTATATAAATTTGAATCTTTTGAAATTAGAGAAAGTATTAATAGTCAATTAAATATTTTAAATAATCAAAATATATATTTTTTAATAGCTCTCAAATTTCTCTTCGCATTAATAACCATATTTAGAATTTTATTAATTTATGTGGTAACTAACTAACTAACTAACCATCACGCCGTTTCCCCGCAGGGGTAGGCAGAGAGGACGGACCGCCAAACAACTCGATCTTGGCATACACTTCTTGCTTCATTCACATTCATACAACGCCTCATACATTCTCTTCTGTTATTCCGACTTCTGACATGGCCCGACTCGAGTATTTGATTCACTTGATCGTGCCATGTCTTCCTCGGGCGTCCCCGGCTTCTTCTTCCATTCACATTCGCGTCATATATTCTCCTTACACTCCTTTCTTCGTTCATTCGCTCTACATGCCCAAACCATCTAAGCGTCCCTTTCTTAATCTTGCTCACTACGCTTACATCAGCCTTGCATTCTTTACGAATCTCAACATTTTTCACTCGATCATACATGGTTTTACCACACATTCGTCTCAGAGATCTCATTTCTACAGCATTCAGTCTACTTTCATCCTTCCTCTGCCAGTTCCATGCCTCACTGCCATACGGTGGTTTAGTTTAAAACAAAAATAAATAAAATACTACTCATCCGTACTAGATATTTACTAAAACTTTAATTAAAAAATTAATCATTCATTTTGGATGGGTATTTTGGCCTCCAATCCAAAATTCAGTTTTGTATGAAACAGGCACCGCAGCAGTTACCCATAAATGGTTTAAATTTAGATAAATTTGAATATTTTGAAATTAGAGAAAGTATTTTAATAGTCACTTAGACATTTTAAATAATCAAAATATATTTTTTAACTGGCTCTCAAATTTATTTTCGCATTAATAACTATATTTAGAATTTTATTAATTTACGGAGTGGTTTGACATCACAAAATGTGATAAGAGGAACGGTTGCGCTGCCTGTTTCATCGATAACTTAATTTTTGATTGGAGGCCAAAATATCCATCCAAAGTGAATGATATATTTTTTTTTATTAAAGGTTTAGTAAATATCTAATACGTATTATAAGTATTTTATTTATTTACTTAACCTTTAATTTAAAAAATATATCATTCGGCTTAGGTGAGTATTTTGACCTCAAATCCAAAATTAAGTTTTGTATGAAACAGGCCGCCCAGCCGCTCCTCTTAAGCAAGGCTGCGTAATGTCACCGTGGTTATTCAAATTATACATGTAAGAATTGAAAGAGGTGGGCTTGGGCGCAAAAATGAGTAATATGAAAGTATGTTGCCTGTTGAATGCTGATGATGTGGTGCTAATTGCTAACAGTGTGAAAGATCTACAGTCCCTCGTATCTAGGATGAACGTAGTATGTATTAAGAATGAGCTAATGATAAATGTAAGTAAGTCTAAAGTCATGGTGAAGTGGGCAGGACTGAAGGCGGTTGACGCTAACAAAAAGATGTCCAAAGAATCAAAGCTAGCAGTCCACAATGGAGTGTTGATACCAACCCTGATAAATGGCAGTGAGGCATGGAATTGGCAGAGGAAGGATGAAAGTAAATCGAATGCAGTAGAAATGAGATCTCTGAGGCTAATATGTGGTAAAACCACGTATAATCGTGTGAAAAATATTGAGATTCGTAAAGAATGCAAGGCTGATGTTAGCGTAATGAGTAAGATTAAGAAAGGGACTCTACGATGGTTTGGGCATGTAGAGCGAATGAACGAAGAAAGGAGTGTAAGAAGAATATATGACGCGAATGTGTATGGAAGAATAAGCCGGGGACGGCCGAGGAAGACATGGCACTATCAAGTGAATCAAGCACTTTAATCGGGCTATCTCAGAAGTCGGAATAATAGAAGAGAATGTTTTCGACGATGTATGAATGAGAATGAAGCAATAAGTGTATGCCAAGATCGAGTTGTTTGGCTGTCCCTGCGTGATGTTTAGTTAGTTAGTTAATTTTTAATAATAATAATAATGATAACTATTATATTTTATTTTATATGCCTCGTTATTTTCTTGATTTTATTTATTTTTAATAATAAAAAAAATATGTATTTGTAATATAAATTTATTTTTTAATATTTTATAATATTTTTTATGCTGTCAATATTTTTTTTACATTTTAATTAATTGCTTATCTACTTTCATCACTTTTTGTTGTTTTTTGTTTATGTTTTTAATTGGTCTATTATTACATTTCTATTATTTATTTTCTGTGCTAATCATTTTTCTATACTTGTCATTGTTCTTTAGTGTACTGTGTATCCTGATGAGGGAAACTTCGCTTTCGAAACATGTTAATATTTATATATTAAAAACAGTGGTGTAAACAAAGTAATTCTTATTAATTTATTAATAATGCCACAAAATAACTACAAATCTTTTGAAGAAATTCTAATTTTCGTTGAGTTTAACTAACAATCACTTATACTGACTTATGAATTAAAACAAAGATTTATAAAAACCAGAACCAGTATTTATTTACATTATTAGATATTATTTATCGATGTCGCAGATTGTCACGCTGTGAAAAGGTTCACTTTAGTGGAAAAAACCGTGGGATTAAAATGTACTCTGGCCAACATGCGCATGTAGATACTTAATTTTGTGGAATGATTGTATCTATGTTCTTTCTGATATGTAACATGCTTAAAAATAAAAGTTAAAATTAATGGATGGCATACCTACCTTCATAAGTGTATGAGTGTATTACACATGAGAGCCATCTAAGCGTCCCTTTCTTCATTTTACTAATTACCCTTTATATTGGCGTTGAGTGATTCTGGGATATTCTTATTTTCGATAATACACGTTCCTTCCTTACATTCGTTTTAACGAACATTTGTCTCGGGGATCAAATTTATAAGTCCCGTTTCGTTCTACCATTATCAACGTCTTAGTGTGATATGTCGGGGTTGTTATCAGCACTCCAATGTGAACTGCTAGTCCCGCTTTCTACTGCCGTATGACTCTATTATCGTAGAAACGTCGATATCAATAATATGATAATTTAGTCACAAGTTGTTTGAACGATGGCAACTTAATGGCATTTAAATCACGAGTATGAAATAAAGCGCTATATCAAGTGCCGATGTCTGATCAGTGACGCGCCTTGGATGGCTGGCACCAATAAATCTCGGCTTTCTTCCCGGAAGGGACAAGAGTATTGCATATTCCCTTGATTGTAATTTAATACCGGTGTTCTGTGATACTGTGTCTCGGTGTTTGTTCGGCTCTTAGAGCGGCGGGCAGACTGCGGGCGGATTGCGGTGTGCCGGCAAGAGGCGGGCGGTGACGAGACCGGAGCGGAGCTGGCCGTGGGCGCCATGAGTCACGAACCGCCCTCTGCCGAGTGCTTTATTAAATGGCTACTTTATCACAGCGCAACTCTATCCCACAAACCTCCACTTCGATAAGCGATTTCTATAATTAGCCAATATCCTACTCCTACGCCGCACCGTTCGGCTTTTCCACTCTCTGCCTGCGCATTGTGCCTTGTCCCGCGCCATTCTGCCGAGCTCGCTGTGTTGTGAGAAAATCTGACCAATATTTACTCGAGGTCTTTATCGTTCCGAGTATCTCATACTGAAAATGCTCTTTCAAGAATTCTCACAACGCGATGGCTTATGGCGTATGGCGTAGGCTGATAGTTTGATGCGAGTCGCTGGAAATGTAATTTAGATTGAATCGTTTATCACATCGTTTATTACAATCGCTGCGGGGTTTCTAAAAAAAGTTTAAATTATTTACTGACGTATTCATCAGTATTTGACGTATGTATTTTATGACTACATTAAAGAAAATTCACCAGAGACCTGAATTTAGACTTCACTCGAAAAACGAAATCTTGGCTTGAAACTTTACAGATGGATCGTTAAAATCTCGTCACATTTCTACTAATCAATTAGAGACTTCGTATGTTAGATGTTTTCCTTTGTATCTCGGAATTCGTTGTTATTGACCATCGAACAATGAGCCATTCCTATTTTTGTTGACCTACCAATTATGTATTGTGACACTCAGAATAAATCTATTTCATCTGAAAATGTGACAAGAAAGTGATAAATAAACAGACGCATTAGATATTCTGATAATAGTGTTAATATTTTTGTCGTAAAGATATATTTCAAGCAAAAGCATAGAATACTGACATGCAAAATAAATTGTTGACACCATTTGCCTGACATTGTGAAGAATGTTTTCTGAAATAGTGTTGGCTTGTTTTGTTACCGCTTTCTTTTCTCCCTTTCAAACTTTTGAATTTCCCTATTTTCTTCTTACTTTTTATCAGTATTTATTGTCCTTCTCGTAGTATTGGAAACAAGAGAACCCTATGATGTATGGACACTACTCGTATATCGAATCTTGGAGTATTCTTTGCACGCCTTTATAGCATTACAGCTTAAATAGCTACATTATAATATATGTTCGTACGTATGCCGAAGGAAACTTTGTTGTTTACCCGAGAAAGATTGGAAGCCAATACAGCTTTGTAAACAGGGGACAGGAAATTCGAAGACAATAACCAAACAATAGCTTGTATTATAGTGATCGTGCTTGTTATCGTCATTATAGAGGAGATTTGTTTGAGATTACTTTACCATTTCCCGCTGGTTCGTCCTATATCAGGCTTCTTTATAAATTCTTCCGGTTTAACGATAAGCTCCCCAATCCAATTTAATTCTATCGATGTATTAAGTGTGCATCAATAACGTTTTATTTTATTAGATTTGGATATGGGTACCGCTTTAACATCTTCCTTGACCTGCCGATATTATGTTCGGGAATTACAATCAAATGGCTTTTTGAAACGATCAAAACACTATTTTCGTAAACAATTATTTGTTCTGTGGAGGGTCGAATATTGTTAATATTTTTTTACGATTTAACGTACACGACACACAAAATATGTAAACCCACAGTAATATCCAAAATGATAAGCGTTGTTATTTCCGCTGCCTTTTCAATTTTATTTTAACCATTTTTTTTAACAAACATCTTTTGTCACCATATAGAGTGCATTGTTTAGAAATTTGATATCCGCTGTTCTTGGCACCTCTTCGACAAGTGGAATTAATCTGTCAATTTGATACTTCATGTCGGTGAAACCTTATGTAATTTCATATCCGGTTTATTTTTTGATGACCCTACGCTCTTGGCGTTACGTTGTATCGTGTTTCCGAAAAGATCACTCTACCTGAGTGTGAAAAGACTCATATTTTCGGGTACCTACTTTAATATTTAAGGTAATTATCCCAAGTACCCGCACGATTAAAGTTCATACGTGAAAGCTTCCATGAACCGTAACCAAATTAATTTAAATGTCCAGTCTTTATTTTTTCTTTAAGAACGGAGTAATGTGACGTTTTGTGAGTCATCATGCGTCAGAGTATCACATTAATTTATTAATAGAAGCATTAATGTACAATTCGGTCAATTTGTTGTATGCGGGCAATTACCACACGAATATTCATAACCCGATGTGAGTGACGCTTGATTGTGTTACCGAAACATGAATTCGTTGATTCTCTCAATAACATTTAAAGGGCGTGTATGGAGGTACCTACGCAGTATCTAAAAACTTCCTGATAAAATCGAAACATTCGTTTCCGGAAAATTTTAACAACTAAATGATTTTTATTAATTGTTATTGCGTTTAATTCGTTGAAATCAGTAAGATATATTTTTTTTAATTTAAAGTAAATTAATTTACTGATGTTATTATTAAGTTCTGCAAGTATTTTTATTTTTATTATTGTAACAGCTGTTTCGGTGTTTAAAGCCATTTGACAGAGTTTATATATACACCTAGTTCATCTGGTAGGTCACGGGTATTTCCTCAAAAAAATTTAAGTCCTCTAGAATCTTGCATTTTTTTGCATTGGTTTCAGGCGCCCTAGTGCCTTCCTCAAATTCCAATCATGCAACTGAGAAGACATGTGCTTGAGCATCAATTGTTAATAAATAATTTTTATAAGTGACCGTTTTTGTTTGCTTATTTTATACCTTAAAATGAGCCCCGAACGCCAGTCGCTAATGATCTAACAATATACTACTGAAGACGAGAATGCTAAATGCACGATTAAAAGTTTTTGCAAAAGTTACATGGTGGAGAGGATAAAGAAGAAGTCACCGTTTGAAAACGAGCACAGACGAGCATGACCCGAAGTATAGGCTTCGAATTTATAAGATGATAACTACATCCCAACTGAGCATGATACGGCGTCTCAGCGTATCCTTCTTTAATCTGAAAGGTTTTGCTGAACAAATTGAGTTCAATATCAAAACACGATTGTAAAATTCAAAACTTGCACGTTAACGGGGAGAGGGACGTCGGAGAGTTATTATTTATTCATTCAAAATAATGATAGTATTTTTACGCAATACGATAAACATAATGTTTTTCAATAGAAAAATATTTATTAAATATCTTATAAATTTACATAGGCTTAGCATTTATCAAAATCCAATCAGAAATATTACTTTTTTCTGACCGTTCCATTGTATATTTTACAAAATATTTAAAATACTAATATGATTTTTAAAGTGGAGAAAAGTATGTTTAATAATTTGTCGTTGCGTTTTTGTAAATAAACGTAACCAAAAATTTGTAATCCGCATTACAAAAAAATAATAATAACTCTCCGACGTCTCTCTCCCCCTTAACTGCGTTCAATTATATCAGTGATTACAAAAATACTCTTAGCGATTTTCAGGACGAGAAAATACTAAAACATCTTAGGAAATTGTCATTTGTGCTCAATACGCCTAAAGACCTTATTCGCTCCGTCTCCTTCTCCCATATACAGACTTAGATGTTTGGGTTGTTTGAAAAAGGTTTCTCGGCCATGCATTAACAGTGATCGAGTATTATAACCTTTGCAGGTTTCGTTTTTTTATGAAGATGATCAATGTTTCTGTTGTTATTTACTTCTCAATGTTATTGTTTTAGTTTGTGAGAATAATCGTACTATTTTCATAATTTTAGAAACCCGAATTTGGTCATTTTCGTTTTTTTTTCAGGAAAATTTGTATTTTCCGAAATAAAGTTCCGCTTTACAAGTTTATTTTTTAAATTAAGATGATTAGTCAAAGAAATATTATATCTATTTATAAAAAATGGTTTTTGAAAGAGTGTGTCATAATTTTTTATTTTTAAATCATACGTTTAGAAAAAACGGGTCCCTGGGACTCCGCCGGGTAAAATGTTTAAGGCTTACTCCACCGGAATAACTAAGCGTTCAGCTTTTTAAAAATCGGCTAATGTTTAGAATTATTACTTATTCGGTTACCACAGAAATGTTCAACTGTGCAGTTATGAGTTCAAATAACACTGAAACTGGTCGTATTCTTGACAATAAAACGATTTTTTCGAAATGATTATCTCGATTGTGCACGTCGTTAGTATCTACTAGGCTCCCCCTCTCTCAGTTAAGATTTATTAAATTGAATGAATGCTTCGGGAAAGGATCCATCGGAAACTTATAATAATAATAATAATCGGATTACTTGTATAACGCCGTTTCTGTGAAAAATCACCTCAAGGGCCCTGTACAAATATTACTTCCTATTCTTATATTACCATACATCTATTCTGTGATGTTTTTTTTTACATTTATTTTCTCTTTTTGAACAGCCGTAGTTAAATTATCATAACCAAATACGGCTTGGTCTAAGTTTTCATACATGTTAAATTGGAAAAAAAAGAAGCTAACTGTATTTATTCCTTACGATATATTGCAAGACGCTAATACAAATGATAGAGTGATTGTTTCCATTATATTCAAGAATATATTAAAGCTAAGACAATGAATTATTATCCATATATTTTTAGGGTAAATAACACCGAATACTCTTATACCTATTGTTATCGCTTCTGGAATAGTAAATGTCTATCTTTTATAATAAAATATACTTACTCCGTGTTTCATGCTCTTACTGCAAACATTCCGGGGTTATTCATGTAAATTTATTGAGAATTTTTTTTTCATCGCCACCCAATGAAATGTCGTGCTTTGTTACTAGGCGGTTTCCCATCCCTACCTTCCAAATGTTTTGCTAACACTTGTCAATGCATTTAACGGGCGTAACATTAGAAAGTAATGTAACACAATTTTTCCTTAGCATAGTTATAAAATATGTATACATATTTAAAAATTGGAACTGCTCTGAGCTCTGTTTTCCGAATTTTCCCATTAAATTTCATGGCGTGAGCGTAAAAAACAGTACATAAGTATTATGTTTGCATCGAAAAACGAAGCCTATAATAAAAATAAAATATTATATGTAAATAAAAAAAATTGTATACCATTTGCACGCTTTTACCTACTCATTTCTCCCGGGGGTTTAAAGAGCCCCTCCGTGTCAATAAAATGAAATAATCCTTATTCTCCGATACGACGGAAATAATAGTTTACGATATTCCCATATTATTGGTTCATCGTTCCGATTGGTCACGTGAAATATGCTTCCCGCGGCTGCGGCGCGCTGGGTACTTGCGAATTATTTAATTAACCCTCAGAACAAGTATATCGTCGCCCTCTGCATCCCTCTCTTCTTATTTTTTCCATTCGAGGGGCGCTGCACCCTAGCCAAATGACCAGACAGACAGACATATGAATCAACTTTATAGTACTAACTACGAGTTCATCCTACGCACTGCGTAGGTAAGTAGGTACTATGAAATACTATGGCGTTGTTTTCATATTTTGGGGTTCAAGTCTCGTTGAATTCGACAGTGATGAGGGTCTCTAATCTGCTCTTTCCGCCCTTGTGCTTGTCTTTATTTTATTATTCGCTGTGCCATATATTTTTTTACAAAACGTAATTTTTTGACTGACAATTTATTTGCCCATTTTTTCTCTATTTAAAATGACAGTAACACATCTAAAGTGGTAGTATCTTTTTATTCGGTGTTGAAATATTAATGTTTCAACTATAACAGCTTTCCTATGGAAGTAATTAAATTACGACATTCCTAATAATTTCGATTGATCCCAGAAATAAATAAATATAACACCTTGCTGTGTCGCTTCGCACTTTTTGCGAGTCGTAATACATTTTTTTCTTACTTGAACACTGGAGTGATGTGCAATCCGCGGCCTGCGAGCCAATTTTGAGCGGTGCGCGAGCCTTCTCACACGGTCCATTTTGTTCCACGTATATGTATGATTTCGTTGTATAAAAATATAAAAAAGATTTCTTGACTAAATTTTATTTGGAATCTGACTTTCCGAACTCTAAAAATCAATTCCATTTTCTGGTTTGATCTTGGGAAACTAGCAAAATTTTTTGATCTTGGGAACCTAGCAAAATTTTCACCTGTTTAGCTTTTATTTTTATTTTTGATAGGTTTCTTTTTACAAGAGTAAGCTTTTAAATGTTGTTTCTGATAACATAGAAGTAATATAAAAGAATTTGGTATTTATTATTTAATAGCAGTCGATTATGGTTCCGGATTTGTTCGATAAAATATTAACGTTTTCCGTTCTGTTTTATAAAATTGAAGAGTATTGTGACAAACTTTTGCCTTTCTATTTTAAATCAGCCGCCTAAAATTATGCCCATTTTTTTCGTGTTCTTTAATATTTCAGAATGATAAAAACCGACAGCATTTATTGGTTTGGTCTTGGAGATGAAAAATTCCCTTTAAATTTAAAAAGAGGCGTTTTGCTTGTGCGTTTGATGAAAAATGTATTAAAAAGTAACCGTGTTAGTATTTTAGCCATACCACCGTCTGCAAAGTTAACCATGTCAAGCTTTATGTACCCTACCCCCTGCGGCCCGCGAACAAAATTGAAAATGGATAAATTGGCCCTCCGGCTAAAAAGGTTGTGCGTTTCTGCTTTAAAACAATTAAAAATTAAAGCAGGTTGTTTCATTTTTTGACAGTTGAATATAAATTTCATAGATCGTGATAGAAATTACGTTACCGTTGACCTAGAAATTTCATTGCTCTATCATCAGATTTTTGCTTTATTATGCCTGGTTAATGCGATTTATTCCGCTAATTTATAAAGCGCCTTCTATGTGTAATATCACATCAGGGATGGTGATAGGGGACAGGGGCGTGTATTGCCCTAACAAGGGCAAGCGTGGATGATTTGAAGTTAATATTCGATAGTAGTTAATGAAGCTATTTCAATATTTTCGTAGTTTATTTATATTTTGCGCCCAATATTTAATAAAGTACAACTGTCGTGAAAATCTTAAAGCGAAGGTTAATTTTCTTCCCTTTTCCAGTGTTTTGATTTTTCTGGAAAATTCACAGTTTTTCGGCTTTTGTACACCAGCCAACGGGGATTCACTGTCGGCCTTGCCCGGGGAAGACATGGCACGATCAAGTGAATCAAATACCCGACTCGGGCCATGTCAAGAGTATGAACAGAGTTGAGTGGCGGTCCATCCTTTCTGCCCACCTCTGCGAAAAACGGCGAATTGAGGTGAATTTGTTTTTATTTTATGACGTGAATATTGTTGTAACTGGATAAAACAGACGTTGACAAAACAGAACATGATAAAGTAATACATTGGGTTAGGTTAGGTTATTTTTTTCATCATTTTTCTTCATTGTTCTCGTTTGTCACTGTTCTGTTTTGTCGTGGAATCATATATTGTTGTTTTGTTACCATCCCTCGCGAGTGCGTCTGAGTGTTTATGAACCCTGTATGTGTGTTTGGGGTTGTCGCATGAAGGGGGTACAGGGCACAGGGTACTGGCCAGGGGGTAGAGGGTAGACTCGCACCCAGGGGAGCAGCGGGGGCAGGCGGCGGGCAGACTCCCCTCCCCACCAAGTCTGGAGGGTAACGACCGGTGCGTAAGCAAGGGCGCCGCCCTCCGTCTGATGGTCTCCCCTCGGAGTGTTTCGTCTGTGCCAGGGTAGCAGAACTGCAGGACGTCTTAAACACATTATACTTACTACTATATTCGATGTAATTTATTTACCCTAGGGAAAATAGTGCTTTTATTTTTTTTTGTGTGTGTGTTTGTTTTTTTTAAATGCAATAAGTGTTTACTATTTTTAACATACCTTTTGCTTTACTACCTCTTCACTTCTTCGTCCCAGCTTTTGAAACTCTTTTTTTGAAAATTTAAAGAATTAGTATTACTCCTCGTTCGTCCATGCTATATTCATTTCTTACATTATTTGAATCTTGTTATTCTTTACCACTAACAGCACGGGCAATGATCATAGCATGTAGTTGTCAGTGTAACTATGTATGTTAGTTTCTAGTTTTAAGCTTTAATCATAAATTATATCGCAGTATTGTGAATTGACCCACTTGGTCATCAATGTTTATTAGTTTTAAATTACTTCTTATATGTATTAGTTGTATGTCGCTAGCTATAAGTCATAGCTGTAAGTCATTATAATTTTAAATCTTCGTTATATACCACTAGTAATATGTCTTAGCTTTAAGTTATAAGTCCAATTTATAGATTATTTGTTGTAAAGCGCCCCTGGGGTAATTTTCCCATGAAAACGGCGCTATGGAAGTAATCCAATCATCATTATTATTATTATTAAGAATTGAAAAATGTGAATCAAATGTGGTATATTTTCCTTGTAGACTAAACACTCTTTTTTTATGAAAAAAATTGTAAATTGTTGAATTTGCTGAGAATGCTTTATTTGACCGCAAAGTTGTGCAAATTTCATAATTTTAGAGCTCATTTTTTAAACTTTAGTTTCACACTGATTTTCTGCTATGTAGTTTGTTTTAAGCAATAGTTACTTTCACGTTCGCCTTTCTGAAAATCCGCAACTCTTCTTATGAATCTTCGCTTCGAATGGCTTTAGCTATTTTTAGTTGGATTCGGAAAACCAAGTTATCTCACCCTTCCCCTCTAATTTATATTTTTCCTTGCACCGTTCCTATTTTATCAACATGTCCCCAATGTCGTGGGCGCTAATTCTCACTGGCGCTGAACGGATGATATTCTATTGTTGTAATTACATAAAATACTCGTACATACGAAAATATTTTATTTCCATCTCATTTCATTCGATATTAAATTCTGTCATTATGGATATAAATGTGGGTATCATTACACCTAATTAAAATGAATTCTATCCTATTATTACAGTTTTTAACCGTTAGAGTGCGGCCCAGCTCCATCGCGCTGTATGCTTTAGTTAGGTAAATTGGGACGCAGCGCTATATCGCCGCAATTTTGTGTTTTCTATGTGCTTTTTATTGTCCTCGGGAGATACGTATTCAATTTTAGCGTGGTTCGTAATTATATTGCGGTTGGCGCGTATCTTGATAACTGTATTTATTTATCAAATGACAGCGGCACTACGGACGACGAGACCTTTGTTCCCATATTTTGGGCTACGATTGTTGTTTTTGTGAACATCTGTTTGTTTTAAAATAATGTTTTCAGGTTGGTGGGTAGGTACTTTTGTTTTGATATATTTTTTTTAATTCCTCCCACCTAACGACATTTGCAAAGTCACCTACCGTTATAATCATCATATTTCCCAGGGCGTAAGGTGTAGGTACACTTTAATACGGTTCTCACATTTTTTAATCTCTTTATCACTAGGTTAACGAAGTTGAAAATGTGTTGATTAAATTTATATTGTTTACGTACTTAATATTTCTTGAATGCTATTTGTTTTTATTTTATTGCTTAATACAGACAATTCTTATGCAACGAAAGCCAAGAGCATTTAATACGAAATATTTGTACCCGGCTTCGCCCGATTTTAACTCTATTTCTTGGTATGTTCTTGAATGCTTAAAAAATATTGGACAATCAATATTATGTCATCACTGATGTTTGAATGAATATTGCAGTCCTATTTAACGACGTGACAAGCTATAAAACAGTACCGTCGCCATGGAAATTTCAGCTGTGCATATATCATGACGCCAGAGCTCACCATTCGTTTGCGCATTTTCTGGTCTAGCAGACTATTTTCCACTATTTATGTTTTTTTTACGGGTAACAGTTTTTTCGCCTTGTCGAACTGTAAATCGTATTGTAATTTTTTTTTGTTATATGTACAATACATTCAAGTGGCGTTCTACAAAATATACAATGAATTTACACGCAAAAATTATATTACATAGAATTAGTTTTCTATTGCGACTACCGATTGTGATTTATTATGGTAAATATGTTTTCGTTATCGTTTGAAGTTTTTTGTTGATTTACACTTGTTTTGTTGCATTTAATATGGATATGCGCCTAAATTTTCAAGTCTCTCGTTTAAATATGGCGTAGGTTTATTATTTTTTCTCGTGTTTTTCATTTATTCTTTATTACTAAGCTCACTATCGCACCTTTGAGCGTTGTTGGCAAGCCCTGTCCGCGAGGAGAGTTGCCCGCGCTCAGTCAACGTTCATAGTATTTAGGAAAGCGGGTACCTACGGCCGTAGTAAAAAGTTGTAAGTAGTAAAAGACGGGCAGCGTGGCGCACGCGTGGCTTTGCGCGGCAATCCGGGGTTCGATGCTCCCGCGAAGGTAAAATTACCCCGACATTTTTATCTCCCAGCAAACCGACTATCGAGCAAGTGTGCCGTGTAACGTGTGACTGCCAACTACTCCATTATTTGATCCCGCCATCATTTTTCCCACCGTTGCATTGTTTTGATTTTCATTGATAACTTTAGGTTCTCACAAGAATCTTCCCGCCACCTGCACAAGTTCATTCTTTACTATTAGCATACTTTTATGAAATTATTGTATATTCATTCGTTTCTCTTCTTATGTTGTGGAAGATGACTTCTTCAATATGTTTTGCTTTTTGTGAGAACGACATTCGGTTAATGGAGGTCTTGTGTAACAAAAACTATGTTTTTATTTAATAATTATTTTAATTTATCGTAACAGATACCCATATATTTTCTGGAAAAATAGTACAACGTGTAGGCCTTAAAATGTATTGAATTTCATTGAATTTTTCAGGTGTTCGACATGGTTGTATGAAAGAGTAAGTTTTTTTTCTTAGTTTTAAAATCCCACTTTAATTTTTTGACCTCAGAAAATAAACACACTTCAAAATTCAAAATGAACATAAAAAATTACCATTTGTCAAAATTTTTTCAATGTATTCTGGCTCCGTGGATAAAGCCTGGTTCACACGGCTTTACGTGGGTGCCCCTCAACATTATGTATGGAGACATGGAGAGGCATCAAAGCATGTATGATGATTCAATCTTTGTTATATTATCATAGTATTATGCTGTTATATGAGCTATTATGTTTACATGTGTACTTTCAACTATTTCTAACTTACTTATTAAGTTACCTTGGCTAAACTTATTTTTTATTTTGCCTTTGTGTTAGATCGTTTTAATTTATTTTTTTATAGATTTGGGTATTTCCTGTTTTATATTTACGAAGATAAACTATAAAAGGCCCCTGGATACCACCGATACACCTACTCAACAATTTAATAATTAATATTCTATTTAATAATTTATTGTATTATACAAATAATTTTTTCCTGATTTACTACGTCATTTTAAATCAGTTATTAAAAGATATGGAAGGTTATTATGGGAATAGTTTTTATTACAATAATTTTTAGAGATCGATAAATTAAAAGTTGCCTTATTTCGGTTCCATTAATTTAACTGTCTTCTCTATTAACGGGCTTTCAAATCATAGCATGTCCAATTTCATCCCCGTTTAAACAAAAATATACTTCCTCTAAATATAGTTTGTGCACCTGGTTATCGCAATTTGGACATTTGCAAAAGATCACTAAGTTGTGTGCTTTCAAAGTTTGTCCAATATCTTCCGAAAAGATAAATACGAATTTTGTGTGTTCAATGGAGAACACTTTAAATTCATTCAAATCAGAGTTTTCCTTCATATTTCAAATTGCGATGTCTAACCACTTTATTTATTTCATGTCGGTGTGAAGGTTAAATCGTGTTATTTTTTTCCAATTTTCCTTATTTTAGTTTTCCTTCAATCGTCTGTTATTAGTCTGCTTTAACACGCGTCATTTTATTATTTTAGGATTCTACATTTGTGTGTGGTAAGTATATTCAATGTGATATAGTGTAGTAACGAAATAATTTCGTGATCGTAATCTCAAACAATGCGGAATATACAATGCAATACAATATTCAACAAATTTTCCTTATTTAGTTTTCCTTGTCAAAAGTTGATATGCACCTACATTCACCGCTTAATATTATGCTGTTTATCAACAGCTGTACAATGTTATGTACATATTTTTATCCTTCTACAAATAATAGTTGTTCCTATTACGTACAAAGTTTTCCCGTATTGATTGTTAAACTAGTCATTATTTTTAATTGCGACACGTGTGTGTGAGTCTTAAATTATTGAGTACCACTAATAACATTGTCATTATCGGTATTTACATCGCGTAACAAATTCGATATAACTCGAGTAATTATTATTCTTTACGTCAGCGTTCAGGTACCCCGTCTTAAGTATAAAGAAAACAATTATTGTTGCTTCCACGACAAAACGACGATTGTTCGGGCGATAAGATGACACAATCGGTGTCCATTACGGTGACTTGCGCATACGCATACCTGGCGCCGATACCTCCGGTTGGTAGCTGCTACTGCTAGGTACAGATATTACTTAGCAAGTACAATTATACGTGTACCTACTGCTACTGCTAGGTACAGATATTACTTAGCAAGTACAATTATACGTGTACCTATTACCTTGTAGGTGGCGCCCGCGATGCGCCAGTGACAAGGGTGAATGTCACCAACGTCATTCGTCTGTCACTTTAACCCGGGAATGTCAACAACTTTACTGATACAGTCGTCCAACCTGTTGTGTTTTGGCATCGCTTTATGCTATCGGAACGGAAACATTAGCGAGGTGTTGTGTTATGATTGTGGTTCTTGATTGATCCAATTTCTCGACTCTCGACACCTACAATCTACATGAATTTATGTATTTGGTTTTAGTTTTTATTAAGATTAAGCCATTTCAGGTTTTTTGTCACCCTAGTCGGCAAGCTTGTTATAGGGTGGAAATAAAGTTTGCGAATATCTGGATAATATTATAAAACAATATACCAAGTTTTAGATTTGCAACCTAATTTTGAGTAAAAAATATTGTAGGATGGAGGAAACACAGAGGTCGGGAGATAATTCCAAAGCTGAACTGTTGAACACAAGAACGAGTCGTAGAAGCGACCCGTTCTCATGTGTCAAATGTCAACCGTGTACAAATGTTGGGCGCGCGTTCGGTGTGTTTCCCGACTGTGCACCGGTGTCGAAGGGATCGATGACGCTAGTTCCTTAGAGTATTACTAGAGAGAGTTTAGAGTTTTAGAGTTTATTCCATTAAGATACCGGTAGTGCAAGGACAGCATTCCCACCAGACGTCTGTGCTCCAAACATTGCAATCCGTTTGTTAAGATATGCGAATCTATCAAACGCACCGCTCGTTTCTGCACACTTCTGCACTTTTTTCAGATATTTTGAGGTTCCTGATCAGAGGGGGCTATTCCACAGTAGGGCGCTCTTTCGATATATACAGGGTCGGCAGTTGTGTGTTATTAAAGTATCTGCGGGCTCTGTATAGTACGCCCAGCTTCTGAGAGGCTAACTTTATTCTGGCTTCGATGAAGCCCCCATACCTGAGCTAGTCACTTATGGTTAAACCAAGCAAATCAATGGAGGGCTTGTTTGGAGGATTGCTTCCATTAAAACAGACTAGATTGTCATTTCGATCCCTTTTAATCGTAACCAGACCTGATTGGGTTTTTGAAACCTTACATTCGACAGGGTTATTCTTATCTCAAGAGGAAACCCTCTCAAGGTAACCGTCTATACTCTGCTTCAAAGCCCTCCGAGCCGTTGTAGTTTGTGAACCCTTTGGAGGCTTGTCAAACAAAAAGCTATCATGGACTGTACTGTCATCCGCGTAACAATGGATTAGTTCACATGTCAAGAGGTCATTGATGTGCAACAAGAACAATGTCGGCGACAGAACCGATCCCTGTGGGACGCCAGCATTTATTGAATGCGAGGATGAGATGAAACGTCAGGAACCGTCTGAATCGATCTTTCCGTCAAAAAGTCGGCAATCCACGTACACATGGATACGGGAAGTCCGTAAGAAGACAGATTCTTGACAAATCGTCCGTGTCAAACCTGGTTAAAGGCTTTGGGAATGTCCGGTGCAAACGTTTCAGTCTCACCGTGCGGTTCCAGGCACCGCCCCCAAACATGCGTCAAATGCGCGAGAAGATCACCACACGAGCGGTTCCGCCGGAATCCGTATTGACGGTCGTTAATATTTATGTTCTTCTCGAGGTATGTGAGCAGTTTGTCGTTGATCACACGTTCCATCACCTTGGACAGAACTGATGTGATCGCTATGGGACGGTAGTTGGCCGGGTTGGAGAGGTCTCCTTTCTTAGGTATAGGTTTAATGACCGCTTTTTTCCAGCCAGAGAGCGCAGAGCCACATTTCAGGGACATTTTAAAGAACTTTGTGAAAATTGGAGCCATTTCTGGAGCACACCTCTGCAATACCAGGCATGTATTCCGCCAGGGAAGATGTGTTTGGAAAGGACGGGTAGGTAACGAATACCTAGAATTATACTTCATTTGAATGCTTTATGGTTATTGGCTACACATTATGAATGGTTCAAGAGATATTTTTAGGATGTTTATGTTATATGACTGCGTCATTATAATGTCATATATTTGACGTTCAATGCACTTTATTTTTATAGATTGTTTTTATGTTTAAATCATCATACACGAATTATTTTCATGAAAAGTTAAACACATTATAAACTGCGAAGTTAAGCTACCTCAAGCATCAGAATAATATAATTATTTAAGACAAATGTTGATTTCACGGACATCCTATTATTTGCTTCCGATTCGGCTGGTTGGTCAATCATGAGCCGCTCCTGCGTATGTTTACATAAAAAAGCTCAATGAATGTGTCAGAAAGCATTTCAGAAACAATAGGGCACTCTGCACACTCTTAAAACTGAAAAAAAAACGAAACAAACCGTTTAAATAAATACTGGAGTTTCATACATACGACTGCTTTTTTGTTTTTTTTTATGTTTAATTATATGTATGCGACAAAAAATCGTACATCTAGTGATAAAAAAAATACCTTTCACAATGTTTAGATGTACATAAAGTTGAACGAAGCACATGAAGTAAAAATACACTGCCTTGTAAATAAGTAGATATAAATTATCTACATCTAGGTATGTATGCAAATCATAAGGTTTATAATTTCTTAAAAATATTGGTATTCACTTTGTGGCGTCATTATTAATAAGTGAATTAACAATTACTTTGTATTCACCACTTTATTAATATACACGTGACAACATGTCTCGAAAGCGAAGCTTTCTTCATCAGGAAAATATTGTCTATACAATTATTTTCAGTGGCTAGTAGTGATTAAAAAAAAGTTTTACCCCGTATATTATGAAAATATAAATAAATATAAAATTGTAATTAGAAAAAAGGTGTTAATATAAGTTTTATTATGGACTTAAATTTAAATTAAAACCGACCAATTTACGTTGGAAACCAAATTTGCAGTACATAATTTAAAATATCGACACGACAAAACGTTTTTTTTAAAGATATTTTGTTTTATATTTTATTTTTTCTAATCATGTTTATATAGCAAACATGACAATATAAAAAAAAGTTACTATAAACCCGCAAATAATTTTCAAACTTGCCTCTAAAATCATGAAAAATTGATTTCTTTAGTGGCCTATATTTTATAATTTAAAACAACAACAAATAAAATACTTCTAATCCGTACTAGATATTTACTATACCTTTAATTTTAAAAAAGATCAGTCGGTTTGGGTGAGTTCAAAAGTAAGATTTGTATGAAATGGGGCGCGCTCAGCCGTTCCTCTTAAGATTCAAATTATTTGTGATCCTTTTTAAGAATTCGACTTTCTTAACAATTTTCTTAGTTATGTATTCTTAAGTGTTCAAAATTTAACTTATCAACTATTATTACACCCAAATATTTTATACTGGTCGGTGGCTACTCTTTGTATATCTATGTTATTATTTTTTAGTATTGCCTGCTCGTTTCCACCTTGGCTATTAGAAATTTTATTTTCATAACATTCAGTTTTAGTTTGTTTCGATTTAACCAAAGCGTTACATAATTTTAACCATTCTTTATTTTTTCAGTGGCATCCTGTATTTTTACTAGCAATATGTAATTACGTATCATCTGAAATAATTTTATAATGAACAAGAGTGGACCTAAGACTGAACCCTGTGGCCTGTGGAATACTTTTATTAGTACGACAAAATTTCCTATTTCTCTTTTTTTTTAATTAAACATATTTTCAATGGCAGAAATTGGACGGCTTAGTACATATGAGAATTCTGTGTGCTTGATTTTTTCCTTGTTGGCAATCTAATTTGTTTTGGATTTCTCGTCCCGTGTCCGTGTATCTCGTGATTGTAATTTATTTTTCTTTTGACTTCCTTACATCATCCCTATGTTAATTTTAAGTCTAAAAATATACAAATTTTAATATATAGTTTGCTTCGCCATCATAAAATTTAACTCTTTAGCATGGCTCGTATCCGTGTGTATATGTTACGCTTAAGTATTATTCGCATTGCTTTATTTTGCAGTATTTGCATTTTTTTTTCATTTCCGCTTCATTGCAGAGAAAAATAATATTATTTTTAGAAACGTTTCTTTATTTATTTTGTTTTTTGTTTCTGTAGAATGGATTTTTTTCTGCTTAGCTATGAGTCTATAATGACACCTAGGTATTTAATTTCTTCTTCCCCTTTTTATGATTTCGTCATTAGTATAAACATTTGGATCCTCGTTTTTTTTTTTTTTTTCTTATATTCATGTATTTTGTATTATTAACATTTCGTTTTAGTTTATTTAGCTTGCGTCATTTTGATACAGTATCCAAATCACTATATATCTTGCCAATTGCTTCTCATAATGATCTTCTGCAATATAAATCAGTACATCGTCTGCAAACAGTATTTTAGTATTAACAGTATGTTAGTATTTTTACTGTGTCATTTATGTAGAGTATCAACAATATCGAGCCGAATATAGATCCTTACGGTACGCCCGAGGGATATTTAATCGGATTTGATACACTGTTACACATCTTTGTTGTTTGTTGTCTGTTGAATAAATAATTTTAAAACTATACTATTTTTTTCCCCTTTATTCCATACACCTTTAATTTTAATAATAATAATTATTATAAATGGATTATTTTTATAGCGCCGTTTTCGTGAGAAAATCACATCAAAGACGCTTTACAACATAATTTATCTAACCTATACCTTATCACCTAGAATTAATAATTTAATAATTTACATAATTAATTAATTAATTTAATTAATTTTCCCTCTATTGTTTCATAAACTCTCTGATAATCTAACACTGCAACAATACAGAAGTTTTTATCAATATATTCCTTCCAGGCATCAATTACTAAATTTAACGCTGTTTCCCATGAGTTGTCGTTCCTAATTTCATATTATTCGCCACAAATGAATTTGATGATTTTTATTATTTTTTTATTTTATTTTTAAAGAAAGACAAATTTTCCCCGGTTACGAATAACCTGACAATATTTGAAAATCTCCTACTACCTCACAGTAAGCGGGGAAGATGTTGCTTGTGTCGTAAATGGAGGACTTAGCCAACCGAGGAATTGAACTCACGACTACTGGGTGAGACCCAAACACGGTGCCAACTCAGCCACTGACCGGTCATTAATCTATCTCTATCGATTGTTTCAAATTATCATTTTAAGTAAGTATAAAAATAATGCAATATTTTTACTGTTTATATCTCTAAAAAAATTCCGTTCATATATTACAGAGTTAATAGCGGTTTCACAAGTTTTTTTTTCTAAAATCTTATTGTTGTCGAACTAATTAATATTTGTTTGGCCTCAAGTATGTGTTCATATTTGGGTAAACAATTATACAACTGTAATATACAATGTAAGAATGCGATAGAGTGGGCTAGAAAGAAAACCTTGTTTTTATCTTAAAAAGCGGAGCATACAAGTAATTATTTTACCGTGCGCTTCTGATGCAAACTGATTGTTTGTTTGTTTGTTTACAAAGCCGAGGTCCTCGTCTCGTGACTCAGCTCCCGGTGGACCCATTCACCCGTGGTATAAACATGTTTATCCATTTCGTCAGCGTACAGGCTAATTCAATAACACACTTCCCAGAAACCCAGCACAGCACGGTGCACGGTGCACGGTGGTCCGAATGCATTGGTGTCGAAGGGCGAACGGCACAAAGTTCAATGTCCACCTATAAATATTCATGCTGTCACCCAAATATACTCCTACATAGGGGCCTCAATTATTCTCCTTCTGCGACTTGACTTTACTGCGTAAAAAAATTAGCTCTGTCGACATTATTCTCTGCCGAAATTCAGCCGAATATCTCTCAAAGGACCGTGTTGATTGTTGACTGTTGACGTTTGGTAATGCACGCCCAATGCATGTCGCGCTTAGGATGATAAAGATAACAGCGTTTTCTGTCATATTTATCTTCGTGATTGTTTCGGTATATTTCAGATAACACGACCATTTATTGGACATGCTGCGTGATTACTTTATCTTTGTTTATATTTTGAATGCGTAGGAATTTTGCTATGATATCATTTTTCTTTTTTTTTTTTTTTATCTACGGCCTGTGCGTAAAGCCATTCTACAAATGTTTGTTTTCTGCGTCATTCAATAAATGCATGGCATTTCTACCAATATTTACTACGGCCTGAGTTAAGGCTTACATCGAGGATTCGAGTATTTTGTTCGTAAGTTGCATATTAAGTAGGTACTTTGAAGCATCCGATTATTGTCTCATGCGAAGGAAATGACCAACTTGAGGACATTAGCTTTGACCGTCTGTGCCTCCACTTCCTGCGAATGCCCAATCCATCAGGCACTTTTTTACACCCACATTTAAATTCAATAGTAACCATGATTGTTCTGAGTTCATTATACTCACATTGCACCTACCCATATTTGATATTGTATGAGTTTTTTCGTTGATTCCTTAATTTTGAAATCATACCCCTATACATTTTTAAAGCTAAAAAACTCGTGTTATTGTTATTTAAACATTTCAAATGTTTTTTCAGTGATGTTCTTTCCCAAGGAACTGATCTCTTAATAATATAAGACTATCCGTGTAAACAACATAATATTATCTTTTTGACGCAGCTCACTTCACCTTAAAGGTTTTACGTCGTTAAAATACTTGAAATACCAAATACTTGAAATAACGTATAATGCTGTTTTTTATTATTTTTATTGTGGATATATCAACCAAACATTTTTCTATACACTTTAGACTTGGACGTCCAGGTAGGTATTACTGGGGTTATAGAATATAACGTCATGAGTAGCAGCATCAACAAAAAAATATGTTTACTATTTACTCGTATCTGCTCTTTGGCCCGGTATTTCAGTTGCTGTTTAAGTTCCCCAAAAATTTGACTTTCTCAATTTAGACATATCGCGCAGTGAATTAGCCAGATATTATCGCTTGTCGGTGTGCGTTTTGGTCATCGGTAAACGTGATAACTGTTGGGCCAGCTAAATTACGTTTACGATCTGATTTGAACTTGAACCGTCAAGTTCACAGTCCTCCCGGCCGGCCATTCATAACATTTGCACCGTAGACCAGCCAAGCACCGTGTCGCCGCTGAATCGGTTTATACAAGTTCAACAGTCTGGTAATTAACATCCAAAATGCACTGCTGACTACTGACTGCTCACTGTTCTCTGTTCACTATTCACACGGACCAGATTCAGGGCCGTGTCGTTCTCAACGATAACCAACTATTCTGTTTACCAGATAAGGGCGATATGCAGCAGGTACTGAATACGCAGCCTCCATCAGTTCGCTTTGTTTTTGTGCAAGCGTCAGAGTTTAATTTATTTTGTTCGGTCATTGGCGCACGATTAAACTATTTTTTGCTTGCTGCTCGTTTGTGATAAATTTTGCTATGTTTAATATACGAGGGCTGTCCGTAAAATAAGGTCTCCAAGGGGCTGCGGTCGCAAGGAACGATTTTACGCGCGATTCGGCAACACTGGCGTGTAGCCTGGTACCTCCACGACAAATCCCCACCACTCTGCACTCTCTGCTACGCTTAGTCTCGGCATGGCAGCCGTTCGCGATGGAATTTCCACTCGCCGCACCCATCATGTTTGAATTACGCTCTGTAAATCGTTTTTTGTGTGCAAAGAATAAAGCCCCGACAGAAATTCATTCTCAGCTACGTGAAGTGTACGGAGAACGGTGTATGAGTGTGGAAAACATGCGCAAATGGAGCAGAGAATTTAAAAACGGATGTACACACGTCCATGATGAAAAGCGTGCCGGACGGCCATCAGTTTCAGATGAAACAATTGCCAAAGTGGAAAAAGCATTGCTTGCAGATCGACGGGTAACGGTTCTGGAGCGCTGTGAAATGTTCCCTGATATCAGTAATCGGCACCGGTGCATAGTCGGCAAACACGCCAAACGCGTGCCCAACATTTGCACACGGCTGACATTTGTCACATGAGAACGGGTCACTACGACTCGTTCTTGTGTTCAACAGCTCGAATGTGGAATGATCTGCCGGCCTCTGTGTTTCCTCCATCCTAGAACATGGGTCTCTTCAAGACCCAAGTTCACTCCTTCCTATTCTCTAAAAGACCCTCCACACGGCATCCCCAAAGATGATAAAGGCCTTTGGGGAAATTATTTCTCTCAGGGTCTCCTGTGTGGAGTTACTGTAAAAAAAAAGTAATACCACCGCATGCAAAAATGCATCGATTGCATTGGTGATTATGTAGAAAAATAGGAAAAAGCCCAAGCTTTCCAAAAATGTACGTGTTAATGCAAATAAGCCTGTTTTACCCCGCGAAAAATCATCGAAGACCTTATTTTACGAACAGCTCTCGTATCAGGGTGTATTCGTATTTTATAGGTTCAATAACGCCATTAATCAAGCTATTTTTCGCATGAAAGATTGGCAACGTTTGCACGGTAGTTACGAGTAGGATACGATGAAAGCAAACAATTTTCATTACTTAACGTGTTCTTTTCTCTTGTTTTTATTGTTCTTTTTCATCTTAATCATTCTATTCATTTCCATTTTGAATTTATGTTTTTCATTTTGGTCTGTTTTTTTTTTTTTTTTTAAATTATTTATAGGTACCTACTCGGTTTTGATTTACGTACTGCACACAATACACATACCACGCACACAAGATATAACAAACACCTTAGTATTATGGTATGATATATATTTACTTCAGACCCGCAGAATAATGAAAAGCATAGGAAGCAGTGGTCTGCAATGGACCAAAGAGACCATCAATGTAGTGCAAGATTGGAACTCCTGTAATTGGACGCCATGTCAAAGCGATGTTTTCCAACCCCATTAGAAAAGGGGAAAACACGTTTATAATACTCGTACACTGGCTACAGATTTTTGAGAGATTACCAATGTAACATAGCCTATTAACTATCAGAATGTTAATGTTCTTCGGGCATTGCTTCCCCTCGCAGCACTTAAGATTTGTTTCAGACGAGTGATCGACCTCCGCCTTGCAATGTAAACTAACGCTCGTAGCATGTCTGATGTCTGCACTGCACAGTGCACACTAACTCGTACTTCCTTATCAACATAATGTTAGGTACCACACACACCAACACTCCCATAATATGTGCAAATCCTCCGGGCGGGCTTTATTATCCAAAAGTTATTTTTATTGCTCCAATTAGACGCCGCTCATTTGCATTTGATACGAGCAACGGAAATGTGCTATTGTAAACGGTACTCGGCTGCAGCCTGAGCAAATCAACTGTTGTATAAAAAAAGCATATTCATGGTGGATTCATGGATATTCATTATAAAATATTTACATCTCAAAAAATATCTGAATTTTCCCGAAATCAAGATCTCGTAAATCGTAATCCTCTTTGAAAACTCGAACGGGGGTCTTCATTTTTGATGCGATATAATCTTGCGAGTGTTTTTTTCCCTCCCATGGAATATATTACTTTCCTGTGAAAGGTTCTGGAGTTTATTTTTCTCGTGGGATGTAACGACGCATAATAAAAAGTGCAATAATATAAATTTCCCATCGGCTAATCTATTCATTTTCGGTTCATCCGAGCGTTTTGTTTTATGGCCGCATTAACCCGGGGGAACTAGAGAAAATGATAATAATAATATATTCTGTTGTCATCCAAATTACATCTGCGAAAATGCGTTTTCCACTTACTTAACTCTAGCCCTCCCCTCCCCTGCATTCGTTGTGTTAAATTTCACTTGAGATAAAATTTAATTAATGAAATATGAAGGGAAATGATTTTACGGACTGCATTTTCATGAATTCTCTTCACAGATTCTTTATTTTATTACTTCTCTACCGAAATAATGTACCTATATTAGTAACAGAGAATTTATCTGCTTTTAAAAGTTTATGATTCGCGACCATAACAGTGATAAGCGGGTACCTAATTAATTGTTTTTCTGCGTTACCAAATGAATCTCTATGATATTTTCATATTCAGCGTATTTACAGTTGCGTGAAAGGGCCCACTTGCGAGTATTCGTGTGGTAAAAAAAGTAATTTTCTCATTATCATTTAAGGTGTTAATTGATCGTATTCCTTAGTCTGGAAGTGTACTTAGCTTACAATCCTAGATAGCGTTTCATGAATGAAAAGAATAATCATTTCCTGTTGAATGTTGAATATGTTAGCACTTCTTTAAATGTAATCAGCAGACAAAATAATTATTCGACTAAAGCGATGTTTCACGAAAACGGCGCTGTACAGATTAGCCACTTATTTTTAATAATATTTTGTAAAAACGTTACAAGTTGGTTCGAGTTTTTAATTGTTTTTATCTTCATGAATGAGACTAGTGGATAGTAATTACCATCGGCTTCGCTTGAGTTTCCACACTCACCTTTTTTTCTTTGAAGTCTGGAAAATTCAATGTTTTGTCTTGTATTTTTCATGTTAATCTAAAGTATCATAGCTCATGATAGAGATGTGGTGGTAAGCTGAAAAAGGTTACGTTTATGTCAGAATTTAGATAATGCCAGAGCTCATTGTTCAAATATTTTTGCTGCTTCAGATATCACAAATACAATGCTCTGCCTTTTAGTTAAAATTCTTGGTATTGGCTTATCTGCTTTACTTTAACATGTTCGTCTAAAAATGTCAGCTTATTGAGAAACCCACTTGTAAAAATATCAATTTCAGATACACTTCTGTAAAGTATCAATTTTGCTTATTGACATGTATTTCTTATCATATTATTTTCAAGTCACCCTTATGTTTATCTGGATACGCGTGCGTCATTTGAAAGCGAACCGACAAAATTCTTATCTTCGTTTTATAAATTTCTATTAAAATTCAAAATATTATTGTGCCCTTATCTTAAAATAACTATCGTTTAAACTGATACGAAATAGCCCTTCTCATCCTCGTATGTTATTATCTCCGGAATGTAAAGCAATTAATTATTGTAATTATTTTCTTTTAAAATTTCCAACTTTGGATCTGTAATAATAATAACAAAGCATTTAAATAGCGCAGTTTTGTGTTATCTCACTTCAAGTGCGCTTTGCCATAAATAAACTTTAAAAAAATAATTTAAATAACTCCATTCAGTGGTATTCCTACAGTGCTCCTTTTACATTCTTAACATATTACATACATTCTTGTTTATTCTTAATATTACTCGTACAGTACTCCTTAGGTGCATATTCATTTAATAAAATTACAAAATATTATACAGTATATACACGGATATACAAAGATAACACATTCACAATAATATTGCAAAAATAGTAACATTTTAAGGCAGGGGTCTGGTTATGTTCACCAATAACTGACTTCACATAATTTTTTAAAAAAATATATACGGAGGAAACCGGAACCAAACAAATACCAGAGGCTTGAGGAATAGCTTTTTATAATAATAAGAGAAATTAAAATTTAGAGGCTGTATGTTGTACTGAAATATAGGAGTAGGTATACATATAAGAAGGGCCGGTTCCACGATATCTTGCGCCCTGTGCAGTAAGGATTTTAACGGAAAAAAAATTAAATACTAGAATTAAGGAGCACCTAAGGTGTTTAAGTAATAATAATTATTCTGAATTTGCCAACCAAATATTTTCTAAACAAATCAAGAAAAATTACAAAAATTTACTAACCATCACGCCGTTTCTCCGCAGGGATCGGCAGAAAGGACGGACCGCCAAACAAATCGATATCAGCATACACTTCTTGCTTCATTCACATTCATACAACGTCTCATACATTCTCTTCTGTTATTTCGACTTCTGACATGGCCCGACTAAAGTATTTGATTTCCTCGATGGTGCCATGTCTTCCTCGGACGTCCCCGGCTTCTTCTTCCATTCACATCCGCGTGATATATTATCCTCACACTACTTTCTTCATTCATTCGCACTACATGCCCAAACCATCTAAGCTTCCCTTTTTTAATCTTTGAAATTAGAAAAAGTATTAATAGTCAATTGATTTTTATTAATAATATTTTTCTAAATAGCTCTCTTTTAATTTTATTTTCACATTAATAACTGTATTTAGAATATTAGTATTATAAAATTTAATAACAGTTACTGTTATAATCTCTTTTTACGCTTTGTTATTATCTTGATTTTTACTTATATTAGAAATAATTTATTTTTAAAAATTCTGATTTAATTTTGTGGTTTAATATTTTATAATTTTTTATTTTTTCAATTATATTTAATTTATTACATACCTTCTAAGTGATTTTTTATGTTTGTAATTTGTCTATTTGTTTATTATTTGTCTATACTTATTAATTTTTACAATATTGTTTATCCTGACGAAGGGAGCTTTGCTTCTGAAACATGTAGATATTTATATATTAAAAACAGTGATGTAAACAATGTTCTTCTTTTTGTTTGAAGAGTTTTAATCACCTTTTGGTTTTGTTACTTAATTTTATTCACTGGCGTTCTTAAAGCATAGAGATTTGAGTTTGAACGCTAGTGAATGACACGGATGTTGCGAAACCGGTAGCGCAGTAATAAAATTGAGTAACAACTACATAGTGATTAAAACTCTTCAAACAAAATATCTGGAAATTGTTCCACAGTCAATGCCAAAGAAATATAAAAAAAAGTTCTTATTATTAGTTATATTAACCTAAGATTACATTAATGATATTTTTGGTTATGAAACATAAGTTACGCATGATTAAAAATCAGTCCTTTGGTTTCTCTGAAAAATAACATCTTGCAATCCAGTGACCACAACGTTTCCGGGACAATTTAGTAGGGACAGGAATATTGAATATCTCTAACTGTGCCATTTGAACGCTTGGAACAAATGTCTGGACTCGTGATTGGTTATTGGTTGCGCACTATCGTTGAACTATCGTTCAGTGCACACTTCGGCACCCCAGAGACCTAGAGACGAGTTGTAATGTTGCCAGCGCAATATAAGACATAATTATTCCATGTTATGGGACATTATAGGTAATAATGATTTAGGGAACAATTTCGGCGCCTCTTGATTGATTTGAGAGATTGCGGCTATGTTTTTTGAACAGTATGAACGTATGGCACATCCGGCGCTGCATATACTCGTAAGTGTGTTACATTTCATGTAAACTTAGGTACAAGTGGATTGCCAGATATATGTAAGAATAGGAAGTAATATTTGTACAGCGCCCCTGAGGTGATTTCTCACAAAAGCGGCGCTATAAAAATCATCCGATTATTATTATTATTATTATTATCTACACAAATTAGTTTATTTTGAATTACACAATTTTCATTATTGATTTAGTATTACGATTGTCTCTTTATTGATAGTTGAATCATTTATACGACCCAAGTTTTCTAGGTAATCTCCTCATAGGCGTCTTACTGTTTCTTAACAAAATTTATTTTTATTTCTATTTCTGATTGTATAGATACTTTAGCAATATGATTAGAATACGTGTGTTTTAAGTTTTACTCCAAATAATTTTATTTCATTGTTTATACGGCTTCTTTAGTCGTCCAGGATCTACTCCATGTTCCAAGCCTTAGAGACTACTTCGTAATCACAATCTCAGTACTTCTGAATTGCGTTTCGTTTCCTTCTACCTTCTCATAACATGGCGTTACTGAGTAACTTCAACTTTTATTAGCACTGTTCTGAGACATAAAGCGGGCCAACCAATTTCGGACCAGATCCTTACAGAACGCTTTGACCAGTTATAAAAATGTTTTCCTTCTCTGACTTCACTGAGAACATTTGAAGGTTTTCTACCTGCTTCATTACCTTCAATAAAGATCATATTCATTTAAAGTTTGTAAAAGATATAATCCAGACTCTTTGACTTGCTTTTTAGTAATTCCGTCATTGAGGGGAGCGTCTGCCAGCGGCTAAGAACAAGTTTTCCTCTTCTACTCGGGTTCCTCCCAGCCCCTCGCTACCACAGGCCGTGTACCACTCTCATCCTCCTCCTCCCCCCCTCCCTCCCCTCCCCCAACCTGACGCCGCATCTTTACAAAGTTGAATTCAAACGGAATTTAAAGCAAGCGGAAAGGACCGCACATAAAGGGTCAAGATATTCGCTCCAGAGCCTTATCGACGCATTAGAGGTTTTCCCCAATTTTGCAGAGTTGCTCGGCTTTTTCCGCGTTGAACTTTATTCTAATGCGCGAAGACGGCTCCGGATCCCGCGGGAATTAACGTGGTAGTGAACTCTCGTAAAGTGCGTAATACCCTATTAAATTTATAAGTTAAGCTCTTTTACTTTTCCTCGGTGTTACGAAATGAATTTTCACCGTTGAAATTTATGACAAACCCCTGTTTTTCTGACACCACCGAATTCGGTTTGAATCACGCGGCGTATTCTTCTTCGCTTTACTCTCCCATGACTAACCTCATTGAATCCATTAGGTCGATAGCGGAATGTACTTGTGTTGTGGGTTGTAGTTGTAGGTTACCTCTGGAGTGATTACAATAATTTGTGAATCATTCAATGGGTTTGTATTTTTATCGAGTGCAAAAACAACTGAGTCGCTTTGGTTTAATCTTCTAAAACTGTATTTTCAACGATAAATCTTGTATTCCTATACCTATGACTCATTGTTTTTTTCTCCTTAAACGTTTGGAATGCGCACAATATTATGATGACCTACAAAAATGTTCACGTTTGCGTCACATAGATATTTAAAAAAAGTCGAGTAGGTTTTCCGGCAAAAGTTTAGTGCCGTCATTCGGGTATAGATATGTATAGATAATTATGGTTTGGTTGTAAGAAACGACGTCGACACGAGCCCTCGATATCTTCTATCTACGTTTTGAACCCTCACTTCCAAGGCCTTCCCTTCCGGCTCCGGGATTCCGTACGTTGAGCCGGTGAGCCTCCGGAATAATCCGCGTAACCTGTGCTATTAACTATGTAAGCATTATGGAGCACGGCCCATATCGGAGACCCCGCGTGCCCGTCTGCCCGTCTGCCCGTCTGCCCGTCTACGAGCAAAGATAATAATTGTGACCGTTGCTGTACAATTGTTAAAATATTTACGCGGGATTAACAACTTAATCATTATTTATCGGCGTAGAAAGTTTGCTTTATTACCGAGCCTGGCGAATAATTTCATTAACAACCCTCCCGCTATAAATTAATTTCTTGCATTGTGGACTGTGGGGAGGGGGGTATTAAAAATAAAATTATTTTTATCTGGATAAGATTGCGTTATAAATAATATTTCTTTCAAAAATATTATTCGTCGTTTTGAAGGTAACAGGAATCTCATAAAACAGACATACATCCAGCGGATCCAGCTCATCTACTAGAAAACTGTGTAAAGATAGTAATATTTTTTTCACTTGAAATTAATACTATGGGGGGTTCCTTTTTCAAGTTTGCGGTAAAAATATTCGGTTGTCATTAGGTACTTTAATGCCGAAAATATTAGAACTTTAAAAAAAATCGGAACAATCGGAAAAATTCCCAGTACCTGTACAGGTATTTATACTACTTACCCCCCTTTTCATTATAGATTTTGTTGACATTGTTTCAAACTTTATTTATTTTAGTATAGTCCCTCAAGTTTTGTGTAAATAAAACTAATATCAAATCCTGAGTATTATATTGGTACTAAAAGATTTTATCTTCAAACACATAGGTAAAATCTGCAAATGCAAAAACAGTTCCACATTTCAATAGTTCTCCAAAGACGAGTAGCAGTTGGTAGTACGGTATAGGTAATCGGCTTCCACCTACTGCCTAACCACGGTACCTACAAGTTCCGTAGTATAAATGCCAACAGTTGTTAAGCCACCTCCACACACATCCGACTTGCCCACCGTTTTTAAGAAAATATGTAGGAAGGGATCGAACAATGGGCTTGACTTAGGGAAAGGACGGCCAAGCCTTTCGACACGGTGGCTTCAGTTTGTACTAGGCAAACACGTGGAAGCAGTAATAGTACTGACGGACCACGTGTTTCCCACGCTCCCGAGCGTGCCGTAGATGGCCCCGCTGGAGCGAGCACCGACTTCAACGTCGCATCCTAGCGGCTCTACATTCTCCGGCCGTCCGGCCCTAGCGAGCGGCGACTAGCAGCGGCTGCCATCAGCCCCTGCGACGAGCGGCTAGGGCGTGTACTGCCAGAACAAATGTATTGATCGCTCACCACGTGTACAACACGAATGCGGCCTTTTTCGCTTAGAGTTCCGTGGAACTTTATTTTATTAAATTTTCGGAAATCGCACCATATTCCAAACTGGATTCGTTTTGCTTACTGTTTTCACGTTTGATTCTTCCACTGTTTTCCTCAATTCACATTTCTTATTTTATAATTACAATAATTTGAAACTTAGCATACTAACTGTAATAGAATAAGTCATTAATTTAAGTATTTAAGTTTTTTTTTAACATGATGGGGATAATCGTGAAATAAGTTAATTATGAGTTAGTATAGATGATGTTTAGCGGAATTGCTAACAAATTTCTTAATTTTGTTTAAAATGTTTTTAATACATTTCGCAATCATGATAATTTGTGTAGTTGACGAGTTAATGTTTATATTTTCGCTTCGCACCGGCAAAGCATCCTTGATATAGGTTTAAATATAATAAATAAAATCAAAATACTTAATCGTAACGGGGGCAAAGTGTTCAAGTCAAAACTTCCCTCGTTACTGTGTTATTTACCGATTGGACCCGCGCGGGGAGCAGGAAATCACGAGAGGTGGGTACGTTATTTGGTTATTTCGCAGGTGAGTTGGTCTGGTGTCTGCTGTGCGGGTATGTTGGGACGGGTAGGTAGTCGGTTGGTACTGTTTGTAACCCTTTGAAGTTGATCCTGAACACGGTAATAAAACAGGTGTCCCTTCCATACATAATTTGGTGAGGCTGCTCCCGTATGCTTCACGTGTCGCTTCCCGCCAAGAGAGGATCGATGCTCGGTCCGATGCGCGCGCAGCTTCCAGCCGCCGCGCCAGCTTCCCCGGACCAACGCCAGCGCTTCCCGCCTAAATCTACGTCAAAGGACTCGCACAAGCAACCCGCAAACAGGACGCCTGATTCCAACTTAAATCACACGGCCAACGTTTTTACCCCATGATTCTTTACATTGTTTTTTTTTTAATTGCCTTTTTGCACTGAATCTGGGATTTTTTCAAAGTGTTACAGGTAGCTTCAAAAGCGTGTTTTCCATGGAGTTAATGGAGTAATCTTATTTTACCGCCATAAAACCTGTCAAAATATTCTGTTTATTTTAAGGGCAATTTTCTTTGCTGGCCAATATTGACATTATATTCCCAAAAGCACACAAATAATAAACAAACAAGAAATTTTGTATTAATTCTGACAGTTTATTATTAGCGCAAAGTTCAAATAACGCTTCATTTGGTACTTTTTCACTGCCTTCGTTTTAAAAGTTTGCTTCTCTTTTCTTCGTCTACCTGTGTCAACTACGGCGCAAATGTTAATTAGCAGGAATATTAGTAATTAACTAACTAACTAACCATCACGCCGATTCCCCGAGGGGGTAGGCAGAGAGGACGGACCGCCAAACAACTCGATCTTGGCATTCACTTCTTGCTTCATTCACATTCATACATCGTCTAATACATTGTCTTCTATTATTCCTGAGCTGATTTTTCACAAAAACGGCGCTATACAAATCATCCAATTATTATTATTATTCCGACTTTTGACATGGCCCGACTCAAGTATTTGATTCACTTGATCGTGCCATCTCTTCCTCGGGCGTCTCCGGCTTCTTCTTCCATTCACATTCGCGTCATACATTCTTCTTACACTCCTTTCTTCGTTCATTCGCTCCACATGCCCAAACCATCTTAGCGACACTTTCTTAATCTTACTCATTACGCTTACATCAGCCTTGCATTCTTTACGAATTTCAATATTTTTCACACGATTACACATGGTTTTACCACACATTCATCTCAGAGAATATTAGTTATTAGTAAAATTATTAATATTAGTAACATTACTTAGTTTGGTGATATTTCACCACGAGTGAAGGTTCTCTATTATTTAGGGGTCTTATTATTGGTGGTATAGTTACTATTTTACGCGTGACAGCTGTTCTGCTTTGATTTTTAAATTATATTAACAAAAAGTTAAATAACTTAAAAGGTTAATAGAAGTTCTACGAAATAAACATTAATTAATACAATAAAAGCTATGCTGTTAATAAGTTAATAACAATGTTTTACCGTTCAACATTCACTGGGCAGTGCCCCACTTACCACTTAAATCTCCATCGTGCAGTGTTTTCTACTATTGTGTCCTGTACGTTCAAAATCATATCTTCCAAAGCTAAAACCATATGAAATAACCTGCTAATCTGGAGTGACCTGCCAGGTAAATACATATCTCTATCTGTTTTTACATAATAGTGAAAAACCCTATCGTGTAAAATTGTGATTTTTCGCAAAAACGGCGCTATACAAATCATCCGATTATTATTGTTAATTGAGCACAATTTTTTTTATCTATCAGTAGACGTAAACAACCCATGAATCATTTCGACGGTCGATCGGAATGGTATCGAGTCAGCAAAATTTCGATTTTAGTTTTATTGTCTTAAACTATCAAATTATAGTATATATTTTCAGATGATGGCAAAAAAAAATTGAATTTTTCATGCTCCTTTGTGATGAAAATGATCGAAACTGCACGATGCATCCTGCACAGAAAGTAGAATCTGACTTTGTGTTCACTCTCCTATAAACCTCGCAAAATGCTGATTCGACACCTTTCATTGGGACCGTCGATTTGTAGGTAATAAAAATTCTACTAGTGTACTTTATATGGAAGAGTTACAACGCTTTTGTTGTTCATTGAGATTTTCCCACATATCCATCACTTTCCTGGCACTTCGGGTTTTAAGTGGGTAGTGTACGTGTTAAATGTATTAGAAATCTGAAGCCCATATTAATTTAGGCGCACATAGGAAGCTAAGTGCCAGGAATGAAGGTGGCACGCATTAGGCAGGTTCCTTCATCAAGTATCAGTTTAAATCTCCCCTAATGTTCATTTGAGTGTAAAGTGCCATCACTTCGTGTTTGTTTGATCTCCCTACCTCCCCAGAATTCGTCGTCCTCACTCGTTACTCTTTTTCTATGAAAGTCGTCCCGCCTCGCGCACCATTAATGACTGATATATGAGATACGAGTGCTCAGTACTCGCATATTATACCCACTACTTCTAACTTGTAACTTTTACATGGATTGGAGCGTTATCAGCTATCACTTTGCCCTTTGAACGGGACACTTTATCTGTGAATCATTTGTTTTTCAACTTTGTGTTTTGGAGAATTAGAAGTGCAAATATGCAAACTATTAGTTTTGTCAGTTTTCCTTGAAAAGTTGCGGTTTAGGTTGAAAATAACAAAAAAATTATAGTGATTTACAGGAATTCCATCGTCTTGCATTTGTTTTTTTTAATGGGAAATAATCATTTTGTTCTAGGAGATTTAGTGCGATTTTTTGGAAAATTTTCAAATGTCTTACGGTAGTTGCAACAAATTATGTATTATATTTTAATAGAACTTTCTACAAAATTCTAAAAAGTGCTTTTTCTCAACTTCACGTCTTTTTTGATTAGTTTCAAATTTAATTAATTTCGGACCCATTTTGTGAAATTGGTTAATTTAGGATAGTTAGTAAAGTAAAATTGTGTGTTTAACGAAATGTTCACGTTAATTGTTAAACTCATTATGCATGTTATCAAATTGAATATTTCGATTTTCGCCAATTATAATTTGATAGCAGAGTGGCCACGGTGAGCTGCAACGGTGTTTTCCCCAATTAATTGCGCTTTATTGTTGAAAACTACAATATCATAATTACTCGAGAGCAGTGGCGGCGCTCGTAATAATCACCGCGTGAAATGACTTTGGGCTCGTTCCGTTCAGAGCAGGGGAAGTGAAGCGAGCCCTCGGCCCTGCAGTCTGCACCACGCTGCCCATAATAGGTACTCCTCTCTACTGCCTTCTGCCTTCTGCCTTCTCCGCCTGGGCCCACGTGGTGGCCGCTGTAGGTTGTTGAGCCCCACCCCGCCCCGCGCGCCCGGCCCCGCCCCGGGCCCGTGGACCCATTCAGGCCCTTCCCCTCGAACTGCCTAGAGACCCCTCGCTTCGGGAACTGGAAGTGGGAATGATGCCCTCAGTTGCATTCCGAACGCCGTTCTTCTGTGACGTTATGCGTTTTGTTCGGGCACGAAACATGTAAACAAACCATTTAGCCAATTGTTATTGACAAAAATTTAAATACTTACAATTATTTAATTTTGTAAAAATTGTTTGACTTAGTGAACTATCATTGATGTGTGCTTTTATAAATTAATGGTTGTACGTTATAATTAAAGTGATTTGAATGTGCTTTCTTGTCACTGCTGAAGACATTCTTTGGAATTTGTGAAGTTGTCAGAGGACTTGATTTTCCCGAGAACCTTTTCTCGTGATATTGTAAATCTCGTGGAGAAGTTTCGTTAGTATCCACGCGGTGGGCTAACCGCACGTAAACAGACGAGCCCCGCCATTCTACCCACACCTAAAGCGGATCAGGCGTGTATGTATAGAGAACAGACACCGGCGCGCTTTACTAGGAATCTACACTGTCTGTATTGAGTTCGCACACCGACGCTGCCTGAAAGCTTTACCCACACAGCGTAGACGCCATCACACAAAAGCCCACCACTACCACCGCCGGCGTTACGTAGGCGCTTCACACGGACGTACACATAAATAAATGCACTTGCGCGTACCGTACGCTTGAATTGTATATGTTACGATATTTGAACTCCTCTACCACTCTACCAGTCTTTCAGTCAGTTCGCGTTCGACCACGTCGTGAGACAGACGTTCTCTCTCGTTGTTCTGAACACATATTCTGCCGATTGAAAATCGTTTGAGTATTTTCAAGTTGTTATTAGCAGTTTATTGTGAAAAGTTTGTGGAATTGTTATATTTATATAACATTAACTGTTTCCGCAATCCTTGTTTTGATTGCGAACGGTTGCGAAATCATCAGTAAGGAACTTTCGAATGGTTATTTGTTTGTAAACACCGTTGCTTTTACCTGCGGTTGTTTACGTTCCGTTTAACCCACTTCGCGCATCTCGGATTCCAACAGTGTTTTGATTGGACTGTGTTTTCCTGCAACTGACTCGTTTCGGGGTGTATTAGTTCTGAATTGATTTGAAAAGTTCTCTGACCTCCAACGGGGTGCAGCTTGTGAATGTCCCTTGCCGGGCTTCACAAGTGAAGCAGTAGTAGCAGTACGTTGAGATGAGTGCTCTGGCAGTAAGGAACAAGAGGAGATCCCGTGGAGCTGACACTCTGCTGGAAGCCGCCAACAGGATCCTCAGGATTCTCGGTGTCAACACCAGCAAGCAAGTCAAGCATCCTCCGCACAAAACCAAGGTGAGAACAGTGTCCCGCACATTCACTCTACTATCTCTTTGCCAGCTAGACAACCAAACTACCAGACAACTCGGGTGAAAGGCTTTCGTCACCAATCGCCTTGGAGAGTTATTATCCCCAAATTATCTAGCAGCCTTAGAACAAAATATTGTTTCGCAATGCTTTTCTTACCTCAATTTAGTATTTGACCCAAAGCGTATTGCAATAATATGTTGCGCAATATCAACGAAAAAACTTGTCCCAATTCTCTTGACAAAAATGTTCGACTAATTTTAGAAATCTGTCACTAAATGTTTACTCAATATTTAATTTATACAACTTGTTTGTTTTGATAAACGCCGTACGTTGGCTGCCGCGATTCAATGAAACCTTAGCACTCTTAGCAGGCATTTTGAGGGCTGTGTTTATTATTCACTTTCTTTGTAAAAAGCATTCACATAAAAATGCCCTTAGGAATGTGAATGTGGAATGTGGAATGTCGTACGTACTGTAAATGTGGCTCGTCGTTTGACATAACGGTCGACGTAAACACCTCCGTCGGGAGAGTGCTGCTCGGCGCGTACAAAATATATTTTCCGCATAAATACCTGAGAAATCCCTCCCGGAGGTGCCTCAGGTGGCCGCCAGGCGGCAGCAGGAAGCATTCTCTCTCGCAACTCTCTCGATGCAGCTCGTCTCTTGTCGCTTGGCCCGACTCTGTTCTCTGCTCCTGCTCGCCTGGTATCTGGTACTTCTCTTCTTCAACCTCCCCCCGCACTACGTAAAGGTAATTCTTATTCTTCCTCATTTACGTTATAACGGTATACTAAATAAATAATTAAAAGTTTTTCTCTTCACCTTTGTATTGATGTTTCGTTCATACCATAGAAATACATTTTCCGTTTTCCTAGAATTTACGCTGGCCATGTAAAATGTAAATATTATGTATTTGTGTCTTTCACTGCCTCGCCGACCGGAGAGTTAATAAGGAGAAACCATATTTTGTATTCCGCATACAATAAATCCAATAATAACCGTGAACAAAATAAGAAATATACACTAAATGTCCGTTTTTTCCGCAAACTTCTTAAATAACCCCTTTCAGTAATGTTCCCTCCGGAGTTTTTCCGAGAAACTTATTTGCAATCTTTACTTATCTTCTCGTATTTCCGGCCACATGCTGGGTACCTACCACCTGTGTGGCATCACCCCTTCCAGTACGTTTCTAAATGATTATATTTGAATGTTCAAAGTGTTGGGCAGTTTTATTTTTTTAATTTAGTAATTGCAAAACATCACTTCAATTAGAATGTATTAATTATCTCATTAAAATAGTTATTTTATTTTGTCGAAGCACCTCCGCTTGTTTTCCTCGTTCATCTTGTAATCTGCTCGCTTGTTTGTTTCGTTATTGGATGCATGCACCTTATTATAATAACTCCATTCACGTTAAATCATCCATCCCTACAAACAGTCGGAGAATAGATACTAATATTATTTCTAAAGTTGTTTGCTTATTGTGAAACGCTTCGAACAGAGTACAGTTGTGTGAAGGAATTCCATTTTGCGCACTTCGATTTATTTCTATCAGATATAGATAACCAATGACATCAAAACCAGCGTCAGCAATTAAATCAACACCATCGAAAAACCTTTCCCTTAAAACAATGACGTTTATTATTATTACTCTCTCAACTATCCACCTTTTCAATTATCACTGGATTTGTTTTCCTCAAATCACTTATGAAAGTGTCCATCTAGTGAATTGTATAAGCTTTACATATAATTTATTTATCCTACTTGTCAACCCGTTTATTAAATTCTAACACGACACGGATTTTTGCGAATGTGCGAAAAAGGCACGAATAGACAGAATTGCCACTGCTCGTATTCGTCGTATTCTTGTCTAAAATACAATATTTTTAGAAACCGAGCAGCACAGCACGATGTCTTCTTTATTGATTCAATGAATATTAATGGTTCCAACGAATAGACGGAAATGTGGTATGAAGTATAAAATACATGTACGCATCACAATAAATCTCCATGAAGTCCACTACTTGCCGACCATATCATTGATTCTAGGCCCATATCTAATATGGAGCAATATTCCTCTCTAAGTAAGGTACGTAGGCTGCAATTTATATAATTTATTCATATTGTTTCAGCTAGAAACCTCATAAAATCAAAACAACACATTATACCTAGATGTAATTTCTTAAATCCAGTTATATTTGTCTGTTTGAAATTATCTAAGAATGAAGCGAATTGCTTTTCTTACCTATTGCAGCATCCTGCACCTGACCTCTTTTCGGTTATTTAAGTTGGTTTGGCCTTAGATTCAATACGATCGTGCATTCTTGCTGCTTTGGTAATTACCTTAATGCCTGATTAAAAGTATACAATGTTATTCCGCAGTTGTATATATAGCCCTCGGTGGGAATAAATAGTTGGTGGTACCTTTATCTACCTACGGTTCACGATGTGGCGCGTGCTTTCACTAATTAACGTTTTAATTCCCTGATTAAAATACGCGCTTTCGGAATTTCCATAGCACGCGTTTTCAATAAATGATTGATCGTTATTATTTGTATTTGTTTCTTTTTGTTCCACTATCTAGCGAGATAACAATGTGATTATTAACATCGATGTTATGTTATGTTAGAAATGTTGCAAGTGATCTATAGCGACGGGTGCAAAGTGTATCTGTCTTCGATTGACTGCTAGTTACTGGTTAGTAGTAAGTTCTAAGTACCTACTAGTAGAGTCGCAGTGTTGTCAGACCGGACTTCGACCCCTCGTGTTTACAAACAGTGCCCCCCTCGGCCTCGGCAGTCGGCAGTCCGCTGACCATCACGGACACGGACGATCACAACTGGCAGAAGTTTCGTTTCGGAATCGATCTGTCGATAATTCACATAGGTTTCGCCTCGACGTTTGTCTACAAAAAACCCATTCGGGCTAATTTGGCACTCGCTGAGGCCGCGATCCGCAGTGGGATTTTAGGACACTTCCACAAGTCCATGACTACATTACATCGGCATTGTCACCACTGGCAAACTAACGAATCGTGATTAGTTCCCGGGACTCGTCCCCTTTGTCGCTTGAATTAAATAGAATTACTGCAAATTGGTGAACTCATGTTCTGCATTCCTCCACTCCTACTTTTGCAATTTCTTAATAAAGCCTCGTACTCATACAGAAGTCCTCTTAGAAGTACAATACTTGACTATGTGTGGAGTGTCTGGGCGCTTCCCAGGAACTGTGCACTTCTCCCGTACTGGCACTAGTACATACTACCTACTGGTTACTGGTTGGTTGGTTGGTAGGTATCTCTGAGGACCGTGGGAAACCCCGCGATCATCTCGACTCCGCCGCATTTTTCTTCAGCTGCCCGTTCGGCTATTGTTATTTCGTAATTGGTATTAATTTTACAGTTAAACCGGTATCACTGTATGCGCTTCATATAATGTTTCGGCAAAATAACTATGGAGGCAGGGAGTTGCCAAGATAAGCTCACGTTATCTCTTTAAATTTAAGTATGCCAATCTCAATAATAATACCTACTTATTTATTTATTAATTACTCGTTTATCATTTTTTTAAATTTATCAGCACCTTCCCAGGTAGCGGTGATCTACATTAAATGTAATTCAAGACACCTGACACCTATGAGCAATGAGCATGTAATACCCGCTGTAATCACCATACCTACGTAGAAACGCGGTAATAAGCTATTATTTACAGCCGGACTTGGCGCCTACAATTTTCGTCGCGGTGCAACCACTTGTTCCGCCTTTATTTATATGTATTTCTTACTAGAGATGTTATGCGGCTACCCTCTGGTCTATATAGTATTCTTTGTTTATTACTAGAGATATTATGTGGCTACCCTCTCGTCTATGGAGTAGTCTTTATTTATTTACATTGACATTTTGTATGGCCAAAACATAATAATTTACTATAAAAATTGAGATGTAAGTTGAAGTTGCAATTATATTTTGCCTGGTCGATATTAATTCGTACATAGCCTGTTCTAAGGAGTTTTATTTTATTAATAATAGTGTTGTAACTAGTCGGTGGGTTCTGAACTTGTAGAATCTTTATGTTTAGAAGAAAAAAAAGTAATGTTTTTAACAGGTTAACATTATTTTCTTCCCAGGTCAATAAGCCATTTTTGCCGAAGGATGACAGTTCACAGTTTGTTGTATATTTGTGTTCCAATATAGGTAGGTGTTTTTGGTATCATACTCACTAAGATTGTCGCATCATTTCTGGTATTATTGTCTGTCTTGTCTTGTATGTGTGTGTGTGGCAAGTGGCAAGGCTCCCAGCGGCGGGTGGCTGCGCCGCGCTGACTCACCGCTGTTGGCGCCGCCTCCGCCTCCGCTCTACCTTATACAGATTATCGCCATATGTTTTGACTACGTGAATCATTCACCTCGACTTCTCATTGAGCTTCTCACCGCCGCGCCGACTGCTCGCTCGACTACTATTGTCGATTTCGTTATTTCTGAAATTAGCATCCTGCAATAATTGCACCACTAGACACCAAGAATGTCGACCCAGTATGATTTCATTGTTCAGTCATCCGCGATGAAAATCGCCTTCGTCATTTGTGGGTGTTGTCTTTTACTCGCACAACTGTTAGATCATGCCTAGTCATAATATTCTATTAGTTGATCTCATACCATACACAGAGGTAGGTTCATATATGCATGCGTAATATATATGTGTATCGCGGTAAACATAATGTTTTATCCGTGAAACAGTTTAGCGAAAGCAGGTGCACAAAGCTTGCCACGTGTGCCATATGTTTGTTACCTGCAACTTTAAAAAACAAAGGGGTCGGCCTCTGGGCGCATGCGCCGATGACGGCGTGTGCACTCAGAATGCACTGTAGGTAACGTACTAACAAAACATTGAGCATAAAGCTGTACTCAGTTTACACCTTGGCTTCGCACACATGGACATGGTGGTATGTAAGCCGTTTTCCTGTTTTCTGTGCCGTCATCCTACTATTTCTTAGAAATGTTATTGTACGCTGGTTGGCTCTGCATTCCTCACTTCCCTATTGAGTGAATCAACATGAGGTTCGGTTTTCCAAAATAATCTGGACGTATTTTGGCACCTATTGCCGGATGCTCGTTTAGCCAATTTCACCGCAGACAATTACTGCTAACTTTCAAATTTAATTGGATCACCGTTAGACGCCATTCCTCGGATATATGGCCTGTGCTTATTCTGCTATCAGCCATCTTGCTCATTCCCTCGTGAGTCAGTCGTTTGGTTCGTGCCCAAACACCGCACTTATCAAGTAAACAGACCGTTATTTACCTGGTGGTGCATCCTTGTTTCCTATCACCTTTCAAACAAGTAATCCTTCCATTTACCTCAACTATATAACATTATGTTTACTGATTTCTGTACAATTCTGGTCTGTTGTATTAACTGTAGGACGTTTGCACGATGCTGTCTTTCTGCGGGTCATGCTGAATCTGTAAATTCACTGGATTCCCTTGTCATAGGCCGCGGTTATGAAATATTTGAACAATTCCGAGAGTTTGTTTATGTAATCAAAATAAACTGCTTTTACGCAGCAATTGCGGTTACGTCACAACTCTGAATTATGAAGCCCTGTTAGCAGTGATGCCCTTACGTCCATATCTTGGTCTACATAATTATTTAGTGTGGTTCTCATAACGAACTAGGCACGACATCACATCTCCAATACGGAGTAAGTAGCCTCGCTATAGAACTGGCGTCTTCGTCGAGAAGGTTTTTAATTTAAATAATGAACACACACCGCCAGCGTTCATGTACAGACTCTTCCCAGAAAGTATTGAACGGCACCGAGGACTGGTTCAGTAATAATTGCATTCATTGAGGGGATTTCTCTTGTGCGGTGCTTTTGATTATTGTTATAATTGATAGACTTTTCTCCCGTCATTTGTTTGCTCGCGTGTTTGTGTGTGCGATAGCCAGAGCGGAAGATGCCAATGTGCGCTGCATTCACGTGTGTACATTGTACATGTGCATATCTCCACTCGCCACTTGCTACTTGCATATCCTCAATTCTGATGGATTCCAAACAATCATTATTATTTATGTTATGCGGAAATAGTCACGGGTCTTCTGATTTATCTTGTCATTATTGCCTACCCTATAAACACTCTTTATCTGCCTGAAATATGGTCGCCTTATTCCGTCGGTGGCCAGCGTTTTGTTTACCTTGAAGATCTCTGGTCGCTTCGAGTCCTCCATAAATTTGTTTTCGACCATAATCCGACCAGGTAAGGAACATTATCACAAATTCAAAAGTAAGCAAGTATGCACATAATATGTAACCTACATTATATTGTCTACCGTCAGCTGTATTTATTAAAATCGCGGCCTTGTGTGGGATTGACTTTAGTATGTACATACGTGATTATTTGCCATGATGTATTAAGTCTACCGATTTTAAAGAAATGCGGATTTGTGATATTTATACCTATTACCTATGGTGCAAAATGGTGTTGGTATGTTTTGTTTACATTTCAGATAAATACATAATAGCGTGGGTTGAGCCTTGTAGTTGGAAAGGCGATACTGAAACATCGGTAGGTGACTATTGCACTTGGTTCGATCCTTCTCAGAAGTATTTTGGGTGCATTTACCTGTTGATATGTCGGTCGCTATACCGCGTGTGAAAGAATGCACAGTGAAGTGCACACATTTGAATCGCCCAGGAATGTGTCCGTTAGCGTAGGTAGGTAAAAAGATTCGAACGTCTTTATAACCTTTGCCTGAATGCAATTGGTAAATGGCTTACGTATCGCCTTGCTTCAGAATTACATTCTCGACAAGCAGTGCCTGCTGAAGTCAGTGAGAGATTGAAAGTTTATCTATAATTTATCGATGATTTGAGCAAATGCTCCTTCTATTTATCAATCCATGACAATATTTCAAATAACTTTCTATTTTCACAGCCATTTAAATACTCCATTGACATTTGCATCGTAAACTGTGTCGTTTGTAAAAGCGAATTCCTTATTTACCGATTTCCTGAACGATGCCGATCACTAATTTGAACGAATAATAATATAATATAATAGCACGTATCGTACAAGTCACGGCACAGACAATTTTATGAAGGAATTTGTAAGTTTATGTTCGATTTCCGCAATACTTTGAGATAATCCATCCGGAGAAACAATAACCATTTTAAGTGACTTGAAATTACATAACGGCCATACTGGCGGAGTATTATTCTCGACTTTCTTCCGTTGTTTTGAAACTCATTTGTTTAGCGAGTGATGTGGGGGATTTTGTCATTCAAATTTTATGTAAGCGGGCGAATGCTTCCTCCAATGTTCGTCACATAACTGCCACTTTCTCATACCGCTACTTCGACATAAGGACGGTAATCAACATCTGGTCTTCAACCGATTGCTATTTTAATTTCAAGCAAACTCTGCTAAACAATTAATTCTATTAGTGAAACCAGTCTGTGCACGGTGCATTCTTTTGTAAATTAACGTAACGTTTGGTTTAAAAACGACACTCATCGAGTAAACACTTTCATCCGGAGTTATAGTCCATTAGTGGTCTTGGGCGGCGCCCAAGAAGAAGTCAGAGCTGGTCAAGTTTCGCCGCTACCGAAATGGAAGTTCCGGAAGAGGCGTTCCGTCGCCTCGTGTGCGCGACCCACCGCGTATCACCATGAGAAACCGATGGCGCACGTGACGGTTCCAGCGTTCACTGAGTCTGCCTCCACCCCCTCCAGGGCTGTGTCATGTGTAACCTCTTTCTAATGCAAACCAACCGACATTGTCAGTATTGTCACTGTCACATCCACTCTTGTTGACACCAGACGACCAGACTCGAGATGAGCTGTGATCCTGCGCTGTCTACTGATAGTAGATTAGACGTCCAATCGCCTTGTATTACCACTTGTTATTCACTCTGTCAACATCATTTTATTTTTAAACAAATTTGTTGTGCTCAGTAAATACGTGTCAAGATTTGAAGAATGCGGTTAATATATTTTTATGTGGCTAGCATTTTTCGTGCTGAAATATCATTAGCAAACATCCACGATAATATTTCCGAAGATGTTTTGTACTTGGCTGCAACACGCTTTTCCCACGTTTACAAGAATGTAGCGAAACTACATGATCTGATAACCCTACTTTTTACGTAGGTAGTAGTCTAGTAATTCTTACACTACCGCCGTCATATCGTGGGACTAAAGAGACTTTTGCAAAACATGTAACATTTATTTATCCATTTTGTTTTGATTTGGAGCTGCCCGCCTACCCCCCCCCACTTTATGCACATTTTCACGTAATATTTTTCACTTGACTCGCATATGCGTCAAAACATCATGCATCACGCCGTGTGCAGCGTGTAAACAATATTTTGTATTAAATGCAACAAACATTAATGCTGACGAATCAAAACAATATTCCATACAATGTAATCACAACCCGCAATCCAAGCGCTCTAGGTCTGGTCTAGTTTTTGATCTGTTCCGCACAATGTCTGGAATTTATCGTCTTCCTCGTGTCGGTCTCACGTCTCGGCATGTGAAAATTTCGTAGAATTCATAAACTAACTTGAAATAAACAAACCAAATACAAAACAATAATTTGATATTATTCAACATATTATTATATTATTTGATTGTATGTAGGAACACGTGTACTATGTATTTCGCTACTTTTAAACCACAGAGACACTGACTGAAAAAATAACGTTTTTTTTTTCAATTTTTTTTATTTTATTTGATTGTAACGAATTCTTTGTAACATGTGTATTTTACATACAGTTTACAGTTTCGCGAGGCACGCACTACATATTGAATGCCCCCTTACTTCTGCCAATCTCCAGTTGGCTTAGTTTAAATTTTGAGGGTATCGACTCTTGACTCGTAAGGTAAACAACCTGTTAAATTGAGGAAACTTCTATCACGTCGTTAACGAGGGTTTTCATTTAGCGATTTCGTTGCGATCTACATAAATATTTCGTTTAAATTACGAGCCTTTGTAAATCATCGCCACGCTCATTTGCCCAAATATTAGCATAAATAAATCGTATTAATTTACGTCATTCCGGTTGTGAGTCGGTCGCAAACCTTTGACATCACCAGCCGCCCCCCTCCTCTCGGTGAATTGGCATTACTTGGTTTTCTTATCACGTATCAGCAAACAATCGTTTTTTTATCCGCCCGCCACGCATCTGAAACATGACGTCAAATTAACGTACATACAATCAGTCTTAGAAGCACGCAATCACGGTCTTTTGTCAAAATAATGTACACAGGCATTGACCTTTGTACGGCTCAGGTAGCTGCTGACTGTTGTGATGTCAATTATTCTCTTACTTCCGATATTACTACCATATTATTATTACCATAACTGACCCGATATTCATTATTGGGCCACCTGGTTCCCACTTTTATTTCAAAATTCCAATTATTAACACTTCTCAGTTGCCTTGAAAGTAGGTATCTACAGTTCATTCTTGTAAACGCGTTGTAAGTTGTAAAAAAATCATTTAGGCTAATCTATATATCACCTTTCGGCAATGGCGCCAGAAACGTTGATAGAGTGCTAATAAAGATATGTTTTTTCCCACATAATAGGTCGTATCTATTACTATTAGTAAATCAATCCGATATACGGGTCGGGTCGGGTCCACGTTACGTTAGGCGGTGGCGGCCGCGCGACGAGTCGCACCTGATAAGGCTCGATAAGAGACCCATCTACTCAACTCCAGTCACTCATTATTATCAAGTTAAATCGAACTACATTCATAAAAAGGTTAAGAGGACAGCCTATCTCTCAAACACACAAGAACCGAACAAATATTTCATTTTGCTAAACTGATTTTATTTTGGCTTTTTTTTATTTTGAATGTCGCCAAGTATTTTTCGGTGATTCCTGGAATTTTGTGATCAGCAGTTGGATAGCGATTTAGCAAGGGATAGATAGCGAGGGAACAAATAACCACATCAATCACTCTATTATTTAGTGTGCTTTTTGAGATAGTTGTGACATCATTTTTTTCGGCTGCCCAAAGGCGTTAATTTGTCCGATTAATTCTGCCAACACGAAATACAGGCTCATTTGAAATTACTTGTACTGTTTTTGTTGTCGGTTGAATTTATCCATCTGAACGCGCCTTGTCACCAAAACCAATCCGAACCCAGCCCACCTTTAGTCTGATATGTCCACTGCCGTCTGGATGTGGAATGTTAAGTCTGCATCGTGTCCCACTGCACTCGCCCTATAGTTAGGATATAAGACTCGCCCACTCAACACGCACGTTCATTTTTAATTTCATCGTAAAACTGTTGTTTATGTTTGCTGTTGTAAAGATAAGAAGCTATTTAGACCACACATCCTTCGCGTGCTCGTCACAACAATTCGTGCTGCCCGTTTAATGGACACTTTTTCCACCGTGGCCTAGAGACTGCAAATCATATGGAATCCCCAATGGCTTTTTCAAAGTTTTTGTTTCAGATTCTCATTTTAATCAAATTAGTTTATCCGGTACCTACCTACATGAGTTTATTCACTACTTCGTAAGTACAAAGACAAAGCTAATTGTGTTGCCCACGAAAAACCGCCGTCATAATGCATAATAAAATATATTGTTTTTAATAACGCGCGCTCTTAGTTGGATTTATCAACATTGTTGACCTGTCTTTATACAAATGTGATGCTGGAATCGTGATTATTCTACTCAAAACATCTCAATAAACAGCTTTTATTGTTTTCTCTTTATCATCGCGTGAACTCATGTTCTGAATTTTGTATTTATACCTATTACTTACCCATACTTACGTGTTAAGTTGTTTTGCAATCTGTGCTAATTAGTGACCCGTATCTTTGGATCATAATCTGACTAACCGGAACAAACTCCTACCTGGTTGATTTTGGCCAACTTGTATAGAATAATTAAATATAAATTGGTTCCATAAACTATTAAGGGGAGGGTCCTACCTTACTGTCGCACCCGGTCGTTAGTTGCGTTACGATTAGGGCCCTTGGCTCGAGTTAGTTCTGCGCGATTTCCCGGTGCAGTAGAAGTACAATAGCGGCACATTTCAGCTTATGTTTTAGTGTTACATGCTCGCCGCGACTCTGGTAATAAAACCCTTACACGTGCTGTGTGTAGCGATTGTGGAAAATGTTTGATATTTTACTGCCACGTCAGCCTTGGCTCTATTCGCGTTTCCAACTGGCGTCACTCTAAAATATTATGTCGCAGCGTTAACGTAAGACTTTTACTGCTACTTGTAAATCGTAACTTTTTCTATAATATGCAGTTTCCTTGCATGAAGCAGGCAGTTTATATCAGGCAATTACTACAGCAACATAAGATCCTCGAGTTAGTCTCTTCTACCAAGATTATTCGCTAATGGCTTTGTGGATTGTAGATTTAGTGTCCCGGCTCGAGTCCGGTGAATTGTGGTGACCCGAGCGCGCTGCATTCTCCCCAACCGCATTTAACTCCTCCGCATCCAACAGTTGGTTATTCAGTCGTTTTGAGAGACACTCCTCCTCGCCCTCTTGCGGAGACAGTGATCCTTCTAATCCGCTATGATTTCGGAATCTCCAAGAGAAATCATGCGTGAATCTACGTGTACGATATTAATTATAAAGGTGAGCTCTTTATCTTCATTTTATTACTTACGTTAACTGACTCATTTTCTTTCTCACAGTGTGCAGATTTTGCATCAATATCTAGTGTGTATTTAGAAACGTATGAAATGTTATCATCTTCATTTTGTTTTTCTTTCTCGTATCGTGCATTTATGGATATAATTTTTTAACTAACTAAAGTTTTAAAACTCACTGATGTTTTTTGTTGCTATATCCCTCGACTGTTTCTGATTTCTGTCCATGAATGAAATCATAGTTCTCATATTATCTAAGCAAAGGTCAAACCGTCTCCAGAGTTCATCGCTGCCGGCCATAGGAAAACATGTATTTTTTTCGATACCTATGTTATTACTTTGTCATCTTCGAACTTGATGTTTTATAGCCGACCATTCCGACTTGACAAACAAGTTTATAAATATAACAGTTGATAAGGATGAAGGGGTTATTAATAAATCATTATTTCGACACCAAACGGCGCATTAGCTAGTGTTATGTTTTCTTTCTTTTTCTTTGTGTAAAAAACCATTCTGTGCATGTTCCATGTTAGCAGCAAATTTGTCGTTTGTCCCAGCAAAAAACTCTCCAACGTTGAGCTCTGGTGTCATGAAATGTGTTTTTTTTTGTGGTGATTTTTTTGGTTAACACAATGATTTTCAGCTCACTACACAAGCTTTGGTACTTTTAACTGTTGCAAAAATTCATGGGTCACCATATTTTTCTATTTTTCACGAATTAAAATCGTTTTGAGCGAAACCGGTTTGTAAATCCTTTATTATTGTTATACTTTCCTCAACTTGTTGTTTGCGTCAAGCGCAATAGAGCATTCCACATTCAAAGATAACATTATTTATTATTTCAATTCCTCGTTCAGGGGTTTTCCCTGTTTATTTATAGTACTAACATTAAATTGTGTCCAGTTTTTCCAAACCGCCGCGTCGCAGGCTACCGGTGTGCTCGCACTCTCAACTCTCTCCCTTCCTGTCCGCGACAGGATGTGCCCCGACCGATACGGTTTCCCTGTCCCCAAACGGCAGATAAGGCATAATAATAATACGGGAGATTCCTGCCTCATTTTCCCCGACAGATAAGGACCGGCCGATACGGTTTTTGTCAATGTATGCCCGTCTATCCGCCCATTCCTGTGCCGGGCACCAACTCGCCCCCAAAACTTGATACCATATTTGATACATATTGCAGATAGCTCTGTCGTAACATCTCCCCATTTCTCATGAACGATGTAACTAGAACGAACTTCTAAGCGGTAGGACCATATGGAAATCAATAGTAATTCTCCGTATTTTTCATAAAATACGTATGTAACCAAAGAAGATTACAGTGGACTTCTCAGCAGTTGAACATCTATATTTTATAATAGAATATCTCCCCCTTCTTATATATATATATATATATATATATATATATATATAACAGAAAGAGAGGATGCAACAGACCTCTCAGTGGCAGGATCATATTTCTTTTATTGACAGTAACAGAAATGTATCGCGTATTACAGGTATAGGAATTATTGCCTCCTGCTGAAACATTTTTATTTTATAATTCTTTGTATATTTATATATAAGTATCTAATTTTCCACGATGGCGATGCGTATCGTAAAACCTTATAAAGTGTGATATAAGTTCAAACTAATATTGCTAAATTAACTTTCCATTGTTATTTTTGGCATTTACCAGTAGATAAAGATGATAATAATACATCACTGGTGACTAGTGAGAAATGTTCACCGGATGTCTTTTTATTTTTATCCGTATGCATCATGTTGCTCAGTTACACTATATGAAGATGATCAACTTGCATGGTTATTTACGAAGATTTGCTGATTTTATTCATCGCATTTCAATAACCTTTAATTGTAACCTATCTCCCCTTTTCACAAACGACCTATGTAACACATGTAGAGGTTACAACGGATCTTTTAGCGGCAGAATTGTAAAGATGAAGGCACCCAGTTTCCTTTCAGTCGGTTAATCTTACTTTTCCGTTTGCAATTGCGGCAGCATCCGCGAGACTTCTCAGTTTCCAACAAAGGTCGATCAATTTTCCCGCGCATTGTGTCGCTCTGTTCTCGTAATGCGTGGGGCCTGTTCGTATCCATCATAGCTGGCTGACTGGTGGCTCCCACGTGGGAGCAGAGTGCGGCCTCTCTGATGATGAATGAATTCATCTCTGGCCGGATGGGAGGCTCTCTGCCCCCCTTCGCCCCCTTGCCCTAACTGCCCTGCGCAACGCACGACCGTACTACACACTATCGCGTTACTTCATCTAACCGAACGTCCAATTTGTAATTCAAAGTTAATCTTATTAATAGACATGTAGTCATCGCGTTGATATTCATGCTAATTAAATCCCATTCTACCAGCCCCCGCAGTCCTCCACGGATCCTTGCGAAGAAACGTTTCCTCTCGCTATTTCAGTCCGCGTCTCATTTATACTGCTGCTAGTCAACCTGCATAACATCTGTTGCGAGTTGCGAGTTGCGAGTATGCGTGTACTTTTATCCCGTAGGTGTCTCAAGCATCAAGTATGCATACTTGCTCGAATGAATGAACGGTTACGAAATCAGATTTCCCATTCGATGGGCGGCCCTTGCCATTAGCACCGCCATTAGTATTGTTAAGCTATATTTCATTTCCGCCGTAGGTAGTCAGTCGTCGAGTGCCGACTAAAGTATGGAGTAGTTGTAGCTAGGTATAGTATAGTATAGTGTAGTGTACAGTGTACACACGTAGCGGTGAATGGAGCCGAGTGAATCACTGGCATTTGTTCGAGTAGGATCATCGCCATTCATAGTTTGGTATAGCAGTCGCCATTGCTATATTCGGTCTTCAGCTCGGCGCTCGGCTAATCCCATGCGGCATGCACAGCAACGCCTTGTATGTGTGACAGGATGCACTTCCAAACGGCAGAGACATTTATTCTGTGAATCACCAAAGGTTACACACAAATAACGGTAGGCAGGCAAGTATCATGTTTCCTCGATAAAGAAGCGACATGTTAACCAAATAAAAAATGGAAGTTTTAAACATATTACAGTTGAGGCTTTTATACCAATAAGAAAATATTATGGTAATAGTAATTTTCATGCATTTAAAATATTGCTTTTATAGTTTGCTTATAGCATTGCTTTGAGTGACGGCCGTTTCGTTTCTCTTTCTTGTAATTATCAAACTATAGCAGTTGGATTGCTGATACCGTTCCACCGAATATTTAGAGCGGGATATCGAACTAATAAGTACTAAATGATGTGGTAAAAATAGTTGAAGTTATCGTACCGTCTCGCCCAGCGCCCCGCGCCCATCCTCCCACCCCGGCTCTGCCGCGCCCAACAGACTAACTGAGGTACATCCGTTACGGAGTCCGCGTTGGTATTTCTATAAGTGAGAACCTCCGCAATGTGTTGTGCTTCCGGTGGCCGAATGGCTTTTCCCGGGATTACCCGGTGGCGAGTGGCCGCTCTTGCCACTGCCCACTGCCCGCTGCCCGCCACTACCCACCGGCGGTGGCAGCTTAACTCTGCGGTGAGGAGGACCGGCGGTGGCCACTGATTTTTCCCGTGTACGGTTTACCAATCTACTTTGGGACTTCCGCATTCAATAAGCCAACAACTGCTGTTCACATTATTCTCTTATCAACGACTGCCCCCAAAAATAAAACAAATGGTGTTAATACAATTTGATTGTTTTTTTTTGTATTGGCGATTTATGATCCAGATTCGTTATTTAGTGATTTGTGGCTCGTTAACTGGCTATATATATTCCTGCCTTTTACTTCTATTACATGCGTCGTTTATGAGAAATAGGGAGACGTTACGACGGACCTCAGCGATGCGCCTGTAGTAAGGCGGTGCATGTAGATGTAACTAGGTCAGTATAAAGTCTAATAGTGCCTCTACATGACCGTTTTCACTCGTACTAACTGAAGCCACCGCGTCGGAAGGCTCGGCCGTCCGATCGTCCTTTCCTTAAATTAAGCCCATTGTTCTATCCCTTCCCACATGTTTTCTTAAAAACGGCGGGCAAGTCGCATGTGTGTGGAGACGGATTAATAGAACACTGAACGCAGCTTACGACCATATGGACATAATTGTAATTGTGTTCTTGGTTCCATGTGTACAAATATTTAAAAGCTTTTTGTTTATTATTTTCCCCGCGGCACGTGTTCATATTTGCAATAGCGGTGCACCGTAGCAAACGTGTTACGAACATTATATCTGCTATTATTGATATGATTATTATGGATATAATATGGCAAAATGGGGTGGGTTTTACGACGAACCTTGGGGAAAGCCGCACATCTCGATATAACATATAGGTATGTAACAGCGTACGCTAATTACTATTAGTGCGGTTTGCCATGCAATTCTTACATCATTTTTATAATTCTACACCTACATAATGTTATCTGGGGGTTGGCGAGTATGTTGTGTACTTATAGGTGTTTTGTGTGCCTGCTTTTTTCGAAATTGAGATTGCTAAAGAGTAATCATATAGCGATAGGTGCAGCTCGGGAGTCGGGAGCTCAAAGCAAACATGGATTGCATGACACGATTTACATTGAGGAAATGCAACGGAACAATTCCGCTGGCTTTCACTTCTCCGAGTTGTGGAATGCTCGGTTCGCGGTATTTCAATCATATTCGTGATTTTCGTGATGTCATTTCCACACTGTTTTAGTTTGCATATGATGTCATGTTAATTCTAGCCGAGTCTTCGTGTTTACTTTCTGCGGTTGGAGGTTTCAGCATCCTACAGAACGTTCCTCTTAACAGCCAGATTTAATCAAAATTATTAGCGTTCAATCGAGGTCTTCTAGTTTCTCTTTATCATAAAACAAACCATTCAAAATCTTTTACTAAACTTGTAGTAAAAGAATCTTAATATCGAATGCCTTTTTAAAGATAATGCATTTTAGTGACAAAATAATTCCCCTTCAATGAGTTCGGTAAGCCTTAGGAGCGTTTAGCGCCGGACTTGGTCCGTATTACGTACCCCGATTTTTTTAATGAACTAAACGTGCCTTTTGTGTCTCGGCCAGTGACGTCAATGATTCTCGTAATTTGTTTGTTTGTTTGTCCAGGTCCACAGTGACCGAATTTTTTCGTGTTTGTGTTTTATGCATTCTTATAATTAAAACATATAACAGGTCATTGATTATGAAATAGTGTTTTGAAGTCGGTATATATTTATCTAAGGCGTTGTTTTATTTTTATAATAATTTTATATACGGTTCTGTTCTGCAGTTATGCGGTTATGCCGACGCATTCTTCTCACGTAGGTATCGTTACATGTGACGTAAAGAGCTCTAAACCGCATTTACATAACACTGCGAGCTTTGCGGAACCTTGTGCGCAATTCTTCTGATGATTATTGAATATTATGTTTTCCCGACAGTGATAATACTTACATTGACGAGTACGTACGCGGCAATTACCGGCGCCGCTGTACTGCCTAGCGATTGTACTGCGGTACGTACCTGCCTGCTTACCTACGCCACATTAGGTATTACCTACATAGCGAGTAGCTACTTGCCGTCTAGCTAAGTACGTCGTCACTACGTAGTCAATTAACTAACAGAAAAACCCAACTCAGTGACGTATACGTATGCTCATATTCGTTGTTTGTGTTGATCAATCCTCCGAAAACTTCAATACTTGATAAAACCCATCGAAAAAAAATCACAATCTCTCTAAAAGAACATTATTGGTTCTATCAAATGTGTTTCTTTGCCATCATTTTCATTTATGTCAAGTTTCAGTATCGTTTTAACGATCAGTTTTTCTTGGCAGATTTTCCTTTTGTTTACGTTCTCGGCAATGCCACAGTATTAATCGTTTCAAGTTCACTTCATGCATCTTGTTCCCGCCGAATTGGCGAATAAATTAGTCAAGATTCTCTCCTCTCGTTGCGGGTTGGAGGTGTTTGAGAGGGCGGGGGGGGAGGGACACGTGACGCGACGCGGGCGGCCTTCCCCCCCACCCCACGGACCCCTGCTCGGCCCCTCCGCCGTAGCGCCGCGGCGGCCTCAATGCCGTCCCGACCGCACCGTCGCACGGTCGTACCTCGCCTCGCAACTCACACTTCGCATCCAAGTCTCTGAAGTCTCGCGCACTGCCACTTTCAGTAACGTTCGCGATCACTCCTCTCCACCTTTCCCGAAATCAGCAGTAATGGGTTCCGTAATATACGCCTAGTGTCGGTCAGTTATTTACTAGTTCTCCGCCCTCAGTGCGTCGCTCTTTCCCGGATTCTGTTTCTGCCATCATGAAAGTCAAGGTAAACCGATTGTCTGTTAGAATATGTGCATGTTATTATACAACTTCTTAATTTTGATTTAAAGTCCGAGTTTTCGGTAGTGTCTACGAGACGTGTACGAGTATATCGTGTTTTGTGATAAAATCTTCCTTCCGATAACGACTATGGCGGTTATTAAATCTCGAGTGTGTTCAATACGGGCTCGTAAAATTTGTTTACCTACGTTATATATTGGAAACATTGGTAGCTAAGTTGGGCCTAGGTTCTGAGCTTTCTGTAATATACAAAAAATATTTCAGGAAATACCTGTTTCCCAAAATGTTTATATTTTGCGGGATATTATTTTTATCACTTTACAAAATGAAGAATTTTAATCATGTTTTCATTATTTGGTAGAAATATTTGATATTGATTTGTTTTTTACCGACACTTATTTTGATACAATGTTACTATGATAACACTCTATCCTTTATAAACCACAGTGGTGCCGTGTTGACATTCCTAGTGTATAACAAAGATTTCCTCGGTAGTCGACAGCCGATAGCCTACAGCCTACTATAATTTCCGGTAAACCAGTTTACCCTCTTGTTTGTACTTCGTCGGCACCATTACGAGGAAGTACGACTGACTGTGTTGTGTTGTTGCAGATTAACGGCCGCCCCCAGAGTCCGGCCGAGCCCGCTCCGGCCATGGTGCCCCCCGCGCCCGCCGCACTGCCGGCCCCGCAGCCCGTTGCGGCCCCCACGCCCATCGTGGACCCCAACCCTAACGTGAAGAAGAGCGCCAAGGACTTCATCTTCGGCAAGGTCATCGGCGAGGGTTGCTTTAGCACCGTCTACCTCGCCAAGTACATCCACAACGGGAAGGAATATGCCAGTGAGTTAATCTTCCTCTTTACTTCTTACCCTCACCAACTATATCCTTTGTCAATTCCACCAACTCGCCTTGGATCCGGCTGCGCGACAAATAGAAAGGTATTTAACAAATGTCGTCATTACCGGACACATCTACGCCGCCAACACCTGCCGAGACGAATGTAGGAATTGGTTTCTTAAAACCTGTTTTCTCCATTAATATTTCAAAGGATTCTTAAAGAATCGCACAACCTTCCGAACAAACAACATCTGTTTATGGAAGGTGGACGAACTCAAAACTTGTGCATTAACCTTATTTGAATTATTCGTTAAATAAGGGGTAAAATAACTAAATTGGTTTTCCTTTTTCCACAGTCAAAGTCTGCGAGAAGAGACACATCATGAGAGAGAAGAAGGCAGAATACATCAAAAGGGAAAAGGAAGTTCTCAATATGCTATACAACGTGAGCCACGGCTTCGTTCGCCTCTTCTGCACCTTCCAAGACGCTGAGAGACTCTACTTTGTCATTACCTTCGCTAAGAATGGCGAACTCTTGCCGCACATCAATAAGGTCGGATCTTTTGACCTGGATTGCACGAGGTTCTACGCCGCGGAACTCTTACTGGCCTTAGAGGAGATGCATAAGAGAGGCATTATCCACAGAGACCTCAAGCCGGAGAACATTCTCTTGGACGAGAAAATGCACGTTGTCGTGACTGATTTCGGTTCAGCGAAGATCATTCGGCCGGCAGAATCCCCAGACAGTAAGAAGGACAGCGGAGGAGAAGACGAGAAGGAGGGCGGTGAGGAAAAGTCCCGCAGACGAAGAATGAGCTTCGTGGGCACCGCCCAGTATGTCAGCCCCGAGCTCCTCACGGACAAGAGCGTTTCGCGTGCCTCCGACCTGTGGGCGCTCGGCTGCATCATCTACCAAATGGTGTCTGGTCTTCCGCCTTTCCGCGCTGGCAGTGAATACCTCATATTCCAGAAGATCATCAACCTGGAGTACGAGTTCCCCGAAGAGTTCGACTCTGACGCCAAGGACCTCGTGGAGAAGCTGCTGGTGCTGGATCCCGCCGAGAGGCTGGGCGCTGCGGACCTGGGAGACCGCTACAGCAGCATCAGGAAACACCGCCTGTTCGCGGGAGTGGACTGGGACACGCTGAGAGACAGTCGCCCCCCTCCCATTTACCCCTATCTGCCCGGCCGCGCCGCCGAGGAGAACATCAACAACCAGTACCGCGTGCCCGACCACCTGGAGCCCGGCCTGGGAGACCTGCAGCTCCGGCGGTTGCTCGAGCTGGACCTCGAGGACCCGGCCAGCCTTCCTCCCTCCACGAAGCCGGAAGGTAAGCTTCTGCCACTATGTATACTGCATCCGCCCACACTGTCTGGCGAATGTGATATTTTCAATGATCTAGAATACTTGGTATCCCAGACAGCCGCCACCCGACGGGTGCATGCACACCACTGCCGTTGCCAACTAGTTTATCTCGCTAAGCACACTTACCCACAATATTTTAAAACCGCTATTTTTTTTATTATTTATCTGTCGTCTTCGCGTTTATGCCTTTATAATTTTTTTACTGTTCAATGTATTCGTATTCGAATTCGATTTACATTCGAAATGCGCAAATAACACATTGTGTTCCTGTACATGTGTGAGCAAGAATCCTCTCGAGTTCATTACAATAATGCAAACAAGTAGTTGTCGCTCGAGCTAGTAAACAAGTACAATAATGCATCTAGCATTATGTGTGCAGGAACCCATTGCAATAATCCTTGCGGTAGGTTAGGTTTCGGTTTACATTGCACCTAGTGCATGGCCCCAGGCACCATCCACACCCGGCGCGCTCTTTTTGTAATTCGCTTTTATGCATGTTGTGATTGTTTACGAATGATGTATTTGTTCTTGGTTGATTAATTCAAATAGTAGACCATGGGAGCAACAAACAATATGTTTTTAAACTTGTTTTTTGAAAGACAGTCCTTTTTGGATACTTTCTTGGTCTACTCTTGCACATGAGGTGTTATGGGCAATCGAACACTTGTGTAACTGGTACCACCTGACAGACGTGACTTATAGCCATCTGCATTAGCCTTTTGTTCTGTAGTTCTGTTTTGTCGCTGTTACTACCATATTCCCCTGAAATATCGGCTTAAGTCAATGTTTTCATTCAATAATATAGTTTTTCCTCAGCGCCAGTCACCGCCACCGTTGCTAGGCCTCTCGCGGTGTATTTGCACAAACCTGTAAAAGGCTTAAAGAATAATAAACGCTGTGCAAATATTTTTCCATATGTCTCTACGTCACACTTGACTTTTCCGGCGATTGTCTTCTTGCTGCACGGTTAATTTGTTTGTAAATATCTGTCTAAACGGGTCGTTCCACACAAAATATACCCTCTCTCTTGGTTTTCCTTTGTGCAGTGATGCGAGATACGTTTGATAATTGAAATGTATGCTGACCCGATACACTTGACCCGAAAGCGAGCCCGATGCTATAACCCACATCCCGCACATTACGGGCCGATTTTATAAATAAACACTTTTAGAGCTCTGTGCCGTGTATTTACGGCGTTTTCACTTTGACGGGGGGCGATTGATAGTGGGTCGTTTACTGCTCACTGCTCTGGACGCTATATCAGTCTTGTGTATTTCCTGTTCCGAGGTGTGAACATAATATGGAATGGCTTTTCCCGTCTCGCGGGATAAAACTTGCCGCGTTTCTTATTTGGCGGCTGTGTCGGTAGCTACGGCATCCGAGTGCGCTGCGTGTCCACTGTCTCTGTTCCCGGCTGTCCAACTGTCCACCGTGGCTGTTGGCAGTCTGGGAATAGTCCTGTCGGCGCGACGCATTGTTTTCCCGTATATCTCGCTCGGGCGACATTTAAAGCGTCTAGCTATAAATAGAGGATGAAATATGCGGTGGAAGACAAGACTACGATGCAAGACCGTCTGGGCTTGGGAGGATCCCTCGCGTCTCCCCCCCCCCTTACTGTATCGGGAGATCTGACGTCAAATGCAATAATTGCCCACTAAACCAGCGAAATACAGTAACATTATACCTAGTGTAATGGTAGACAGTAACCTCCGCGGGATGCTGAGAGCCGGGCAGACGAAATACTAATCGAGATGACGTCTGCGCGCTGATGATAAATGGAGTAACTCGCTCCACCGGAAGTGACGCTGTTCCCGACTGCCGGGACACCTGAAAACATAATATTATACTACTTAACTCGATTACAATGATTCATGTAGCCGCGGTAGGTGTTGACGGTGTGATCAATTCTATTTTACATCAATAAAATATGTTTCAATCGTTTCCCTTGAACCTACGGAAAATATATAAACTCTCTTCCAAAATCGAAAACTTTGTCTCCTCTCTCCTTAAGTTAACATGTAACGTGCCCGTTGCCTCTTTATTTTTACCTCCATATCTATTATCATTCGGATTTAAATACATACGAGTATACTCGTATTGTGTCAGGGAAGCAGTATTTTAGGAATCGATATGTCCAACGGCGAAGCTCATCCACGTCTCGTTGGTGTGTTGGTACCGTTACGTGACACACGGACCCGCGGCATTCACAACTCTCCCTTGCCTCCGCGACTTTCACTCTCACGGCCGCCGCTGAGAATGTTTTAATAATCGGCAGGCTCGAACTCGAACACTTTGGGTGCATTCTCCACCTCGACTTCCCATGGCTAATGATCACCGAAAACCGGCCCCAGTTTCCCAACGGCGTGCGGCCCACTTGCCGTGAGAGAAGAAAGTTCCTCGAGCAGACAGCAGACAGCGCGGGACCGGCGGGCCTCGAACGACCGGCCTTGTTGCGGCACAGCAAACAAACACTAAACTACTCTACCCAAAGTGATTGCGGCCCGGAAGACTTTCGCTTCTTTTGTTCCGCGAATAATCTCACAAACGTTCTGTGCTACATACCGCTATACGTTGATGCCCATCTTATTCAAATCCTCTCCCGAAACACTGCTAATATTATGTGTCCTCTGCTGAGCCGCAGATTATTCTCCTTGTGTGGTGGTGCTTGTAGGCTTGTCGGTTGTCTCTCTGTCTGGGCCAGTCTGCGAGCCTATTATGGTACAGTACAGCCTTACAGCCACAGCCTTGCGGACTATTGCGCAGATAGCCGAGCGCTAATGTTGTGCAACCATTGCTCGTTCAAAACAAAAACGGTCTTGACTTTCTATACAGCCGCAGCGGAAAGGGGGTTTCGCATCTTGTTATTTAGATCCGGCTTTGAGCAATTCATTTTAAATCTACAATGATTCCGTAAACTTGGAATTATTTTATTTCCTTCGTATTTAATATCCCCTCTTTATGTTAGAGTTCAAATTAATTATTTCACCATAATGTTTTTCCCACCAAGGCACGGCCTTTCCACCGTTTTTGTTTTTTAAATTAAATTATATTCCTCATTCAATCTTGTTTTTTGCATTCCGTTTCCTTATTTATAACAACAATGACGTGTTTGTTAGTTGTAAGTGAAGTTATGCTTGCGTTATTGAAACCCTCGATGGCAGTTAGTCAAGACAGTGTACGGCTGTTGCGAGACAAGGAAAATTGCCAAACACAACATAGCCTGTCCCTGGTGCATTATGCAAGTCCAGCACACTAACCACTGGCCACTGGCACAGACACTGATACACAATAAGAGCGGACCGCAGATAGGATCAAATTGGTCGCGGGCGTCAGCATTCAGTTTCTCGCCTTATTACCTGTGTCCCGGTTTCCACCTTTAACCGATTGATTCTTATGGAGCATTGTTGGTTGGTTTGTTGCGCTTGTTGTGTGACGGTGACGGTGACGCATTGACGTATTGCAACAGCTCTTCGGGGCATTACGTTTTATTTACGGCTCTCTCACGTAACCATTTCGCTGACCGACTTCCCGCCTCCCCTCCTACGGCCGAGGCCGCCCACCGTCAGATGAATGAATTCCGCCCGATTGCCGTGGTAGGTGGAAGGTGGTAGGGACGGTTAGAGTAACTCCAGCGCGACATTCGGCTGCGACCTACTTACTGCAATATTGCGTATTTTCATTTTTAATGCCTGCCCCAGATATGACGGTCATCGGTGTATTGAAGGAATTCACCGTGCGCTGGTTGCTAAACTGCGTATTCTTAAGCTGGATTAATTAAGTTCACCATTCTTAGCTACATTGATTACAGCTATTCGTACTACAACAGTTAACTGTTAACATCACATTCTTTTGTAAGAATATGTTTAATAAAGGTTGTCAATCACCGGGATATGGACGCCAAACACAATGAAATATCCTTCGTACCACCCCCGACCGGGGATTATTTCTGGTTTCACGGAATGTTTTTAGAAGCTACACGCACTACTGGGTGCTAGGTCCTTTTGAAATAGCTCGATAATTTGCGATTCAGTTCATAAGTCATTTACATTTTCTTTTGATACGTGGGTAAACTTTGAAATTATTTACGGTGTCTGTTCTCCCAAATCAAGCATATAATTACCTGTTTTATTCCATTTGGAACACAAGGTCCATATTTAGGTCATGGGCCTTCGCGAAACAATCAGTTGACATACATTTATCAGTTTTTGCGCTGCAATGACCGTCGCATCGACCAAATCAACCTTATTTATTTTCTAATCTTAGCAGAACAAATTTGAGGGCTGAGTTTGTTTTCCATTCATTTTATATTTGTTTAGATTAAATAATCAAGTCGGAATACCGAATCACACGATAATGATGTGCGTGCTAGCGCCGTGCGCTCTATTCAGTTCCTCAAGTTCCTGCTCGGAGATCTCCCCAGCATTTACCGTAGCTGTGGCTCGGAAACGTCGGCCATCGCGCTGCTAATAACATGTTTATTTTTTAATATTATTTTTAATGAAAGGCGTCTAGACTCTCTCTAAATAGAGCTCAATGTTTTGATGCTCACGATTGAGCGATTGTGTAACGTTTCTTTTGTGGCCGCGCTCGCCAAACTTTATTTTGGAGGCCGCCTCGGCGCGTCGGTCCGGGCCTCCTGCGCTCCTTGGCTGCGAATTACAGTGTATATTTATTTATCGTATTTGTAGAACTCCCCTTTATTTTACAAAGTTTCCCTTTGTTAAATTTATGTCTGATGTTTTTGATTTCTGAATTGATATTATCGTATCTTATTGATGTAGTCGTTGTCTGAACTCTGCAGTAACTTACATCGCTTGGAATGTTGCGCCACCCACTCCCGACTCCAGTATCCAGCTTCCAGCAACCAGCCTATCGTACTGGGCGACATCTTCCATGACAGCGTCAGACCCGGATATACCGGGTGGCGGGGAATATCTGCTACAGTTTGTTTCGTAACTTCATCTCGTGGACCGGTTCGCGAGACGCGGGGGGTTTGTTTGCCGCACTCTGCAGACACAGGCAGCCTAGACAAGTAGTGCATTTGCGTAACGTAGGTGGAAAAGTTCTCGGTGGTCGTGGATTACATTACCGCCTTCGGTAGGTCTATTAATTCAGCTGCGCGGGGATAGCTATAAATATATTGATTGTCTTTGCACAAGCTGTACCCACTGCGGTTTTTTACATGCTTGTGCGACATTGACAAACGACATAATCGTTACAACAGTAATTCAACACAAATCTACCGATGTTTCTGATAATCTATTCGTCTAACCCCCAATATAGCTTGCTATGAAGTATTGGTATGGAGGCTTCACAATTACTTTGCTGGAGGAATGAGGCTTAATTCCCAACCCACTTTGTTGATTCCAATGCGACAACTTCTGTGCTGTGTCTGACCTTTAATGCGAACTGGCGCCCTCACAATATTACCGGTCTTAAACTGCCGAAATTTTTCGAAAAGAATCATGCATGAAATCTTCTTAGCGTTTATGGTGACAGACGTTAGGCAGTACCCCAATTATTACAACCTATAAGCTCTTATAATATTCACTATGTGTAATTATTTCGTTTTACTTATAGCAATTATTTATTTGTTCACAGGCTGTGGAATCCAGGACATCTCCCCTGAAGACTTTAGACGGAGACTGGAAAGACAGCGAGAGAACAACAAATGGCACAGATTCGTAGAAGGCAACCTCATCCTCAAGCAAGGTCTGGTGGACAAAAGAAAGGGCCTGTTTGCGAGACGAAGAATGCTCCTCCTGACCACCGGCCCCAGACTGTTCTACGTGGACCCCGCCAACATGGTGGTGAAGGGAGAAATCCCCTGGTCTAAGGACCTGTGGGTGGAGCCCAAGAACTTCCGAATATTCTTCATCCACACGCCAAACAGAACCTACTACCTAGAAGACCCCGAGTCCTTTGCGCTGGAGTGGCGGGACGCGATAGAGGCGGTGTATCGCAGCACGTATCCCTGCAGCACGCACCCGCACCCCATATAGGGGCCGCGCCGGGTCGGCCCAGCCCTAATTGTTACCTGTATATAAATACTTGATAGAAGATGTGTAGTTAACACAGTACAGTTGGATGGAAGTCACCGATGGCATAGAGATCTAAATGAGATGTAGAAGAGTAGACAAGTTCCCAGGCGATAGCTGCGAGCTCTGCAGTGTTGTTGGTGGAAGTAGGAGGTTGCTGAAGTGGTTGCTGCTAATTGTGATACTGAACTGTTTAAACTGTTTACAAACTGCCTCTGTGAAATGTTCCTTGAATATCTGATTTGTTCTTAGATGTAAAATCGGGTAAGAGGCGCACATCTTGATATTTGTATATAAAAAGAATCTAAAGTGATGCGCCTCGTAGTTTAATTTGAAACTGTTATATGTATTTAGATTTACTGAGAGCAGATTGAACTGCCTTTAGAAGAATTGCGAATATAAGTAATATAATTATTTATGAATAATAATAAGTAGCCGCCAAATTTTTCAGTTGTATTTCTAGAAATTCCTGTAAGTTAACTCTTCATGTACATGTACTTGGTGTCAGAGTGAAATGAATGTGTAATGTAATGATTATGTGTTCACTGTCAAGTGTTAATGCTACCAAACAAGTTTTATGTTACTATTTATATAATTAGGAAATTCCGCCAATTCTAGAATAGTGAATAGCAGTATACTAAGGTTGCCACTGTGCAACAGTAAAATTATTAATAGTACTTGTAGTTATTTATTTAAATTAGTGATTGCTGGTATTCTCCCAGTCTCTCGACGTTTCCTAGTATCTTGCCAGATGAATATAATTTATTTATTAATTTAGTATAATTACTTCTTTATTTGGCAAAGAGAGACTGGTTGAATGGTGATCAATAAAACACATACGAATCTACGTGATATAGTTGGAATGCATATTTATGAATTTATTGATTGTGTTTCCTGCACAATATATTATAACGTTATATACACCTGTTTTGTTTTTTTATTCAATTCAGTTTGAAGTTGGCAAATTTATTGTTTTATTTCGTCAATTTGAGTAAAATATTTTACTGTTTTTATTTTCCAAATTAGAAAAGTATTTACTTATCAACATTATCCATTCCTATTTTTGAAGAAGAACGAAGTGTTTTTTTAAGTAAAATAATAGAATCTCGCTGCATTAAAGATTTTTTCATAAATGATTAACAAAATACAAATATTTGTGAAAAAAAAATTTTTTGAAAACTTTCAATCTTATATCACTTTCATGACACTATATTAGTGTTGTAGAAATAATCCTTTTTCGTTATTTATACACCAGCGTGATAATAATTGTATTCTTAAGATAGTAGCTTAATTATTTATAAACATTACTCGACACTACATGGAAATTGGAATTGTGAATTTAGATTGCTTTCAGAATATTGAGTGTCTTGTATTGTACATTTCATTTGTATCCAAAAATTCTATTTTGTGTTTAAAATTTCATCTAGACTTTGTGTATTTTATAATGCAATTTTAATTATTTTAATATTGGTTTTATTTATTTAAATTATATATTGTGTGTTGTCTTTTCCATAGCATTTCCTTTTGTTGTGATGTCTCTTTTATTTATATAATATCAGTGTCTGTAATTATAAGAGTTATGAAGACTGATAGTATTTTCTGGTATGTTTTTTTTTTTAGCTATTTACTGTTCAAATCATAAGTTGGTGTCATCCATCCGCGCTAGAATCCTTATTTCATTTGGAAAGGTAACTCCTTCACAATGAGCATTATCCTTGTGGATGTTATGTGTTCTTAGTTCTCAGTTCTCAGTTCTCAGAGAGCTCTCTCTAACTCTAAGGGGGAAACAATAATAAACTGAAGGCAAAGCTAAGTCTCTGCCAATTTTTAGAATACCTGTACATAGTATACCATAGTTGCTATATTTAATGTAATTCATGACTTGAGCATACTGTATTTCACTATATTATATCAATACAATGTAACTTCTGCAAATTGCTGGTGAAACCAACCTACATATACAAACATCCTAGAGAACGATACTTTTGCAGAAGATTAGACAATTGGTTCTTGTTTCATGGAGTTTTTTTTACAGTGGACCTTATTTAGTATTTACTTGTTAAATCAATTATACTGTTCTAGTTCAAATTCCTGTTATTAATCATGTAAGAGCCTAAATTGCCTTTTTCAATAGAGTTGTAATTTGTAACTGCAATGTACGAGTAAATAGTACCATGAAGCATTCAGCAAAAACCACGTTGAACCAATTTCTAATGCTCAATTGCGTTCACTTTGAGAATTATTAGACTATTCCTACTGATTTATACTAAATGTAAATAATTTCTTGGGTAGATAGCAAAATAATAAAATATTATTAGAATTAATACTTATTTAATGTATTTAACTTATAACGTAAGTATTTCACTGTGAAATAAAAACGTTTGAATTTAATTTACAACCTGTTTTTCTTACCCACCTCCTTCAACAACACTTCAATCTTCCAATGAACCGAGATGATTGAAAACTCATAACAAAGGAAATCCTGTTTCTGTCATCCACGAGACATGAATCATTCTGATCTCATTCATGGCATTCCGCTGTCTTGGAAAACATTTCAATATATATACACCTCGACCACTATAAGTTAACCGGTAGACCTTATTATTTAGTCATTGGGCAGACTCCCGAGCACAACTACTGTTATTTATTTAGTACTGGATAAAATGTAAAGTATTGAGAGTTTTAAAATGTCTTTGACCTCAGACATAGTTCCGGATTTAACCAGCAAGAGCAGTTAGTTGCTGCCCATGAGTTTGAATTTTGATGGAGCGTAACATTTCCTCGACTTGTTAGTTAATATATTTAGATAAACAACAATTATGGTGGATTGGTCAATTATTAAGAATGCCAAAAGACCGAATTGCACTGAAAATTCTGAGTGGGATTGCAGAGGGAAGATGTACAGTGGACCACCCCAGGCAAAGTTGAGAGAAGAAACTTCAAAGTCTATGTGACGGAGGCTTGGCCTATTATGGACCAAGGCCACTGAAGTAGCACAGGACAAAGACGCCTGAAGAAGCCTTATCGAGGAAATTGATCCCCGACCCGAATAGGACAAGGGGAAGAAGATAAGAAAGGGAGAAAAACAAAAATATCGGCATATTTGTTATTTAATAACGCTTTAATAATAATAATACTTGGAAGATTTATATAGCGCCGTTTTTGTGAAAAATCACCTCAAGGGCGCTGGTCATAGTTATCCTTTTGAATGTTCTCCCCCTTAAAAATCATTTGCCAATTAAAAACCAAAATCAATTCATATGTGTTTGGATGCAAGAAAATGAAGAAACCAACAGAATTGCGAATCGCTGAACATAGAATTTTTTTTTCTTGTGTTTTTCACCCATAGAAGGCATAAATATTATGTTAACCCCAAACTGATGGAAAGAAGTATATTTTTATGTGATTATAAATGTGAAACTGAGAGAACATACATGCGTAAAAATATCATCTCTATACTTAAATTTTCTAATAAAACTGTTCATCTGAAGCGACCCGCCAGGTAAGTACGTTTTTCTGTATTTGTTTGTATATAATTAGATAAAGAAACAGAAGTAATATTTGTACAGCGAGCGCCCTTGAGGTGATTTTTCACAAAAACGGCACTATACAAATCATCCAATTATTTTTATAGAAGACCAAAATTGTGGGTAAATTTGATAAATTCATTGTATATTGTGTTGATATAGGATTCTCCGTTTCCAAATATGTCATAATAAGTGTGAACGGTCAACAGATGGCAGTAATTTAATCACCAAGGGTCAGTATTTCAGTTGCTTTTTATAATAATAATAATAATTGGATTACTTCTATAGCGCCGTTTTCGTGGGAAAATCACCTCAAGGGCGCTTTACAATTAATTAAATAACATATGCAACCAATACCTTACAGCTAAACTTTATTACTAATGGCTTATAAGTAAGACTTATGGCTAGGGACTAACTACTGAGACTTATGATTAGTGACTTACATCTATGGCTTATTGGTAGTCACTTACCAACTAAAAGTTATAGTTAGTGACAATTTAAACTTAAGTAGGCATAACTAGAATAAAAACCTGACACATATATAAACCTAGTACCTATTTAAAACTAATACATATCTATGATCAAGTGCATATTTTGTATACAATACTGCAAAATGACGTACAACTATGGCTTAAAACTTACAACTAACATACCTAATTATAATAATATAAATACCTGTATGATTATTGCTCGTGCTGTCAGTGGTAAAGCACACAAAAGTGTAATAATTTTTATTGAAATTAAAGAAGGTAGTCTGGGCGGTAGAAGGTAAATAGGAATATAAGTAATTCTCTTGGACTGAGTACTCGAAAACACCATTAGACCAATGGGGTCGTTATTTTGGAAACGATAATTTAAAAAGATGAGTCTTTAGTTTTGTTCTGAATTCAGTAGAGCTGTCGATTTTTCGCAAATGTGAAGGGAGTTTGTTCCAGGCTGTTGGGCCTGCCACCGCAAAAGCTCGGTCTCCGAAATTGGTATTGGGATTGCGTTTAGGTACTGAGAGTCTTCCTATGGCCGTTGAGGACGCTGATCGAAGAGACGACACGCTGATGTACTCTTTCCAGATCCTGAAGCCGGCCGACGAGCGCCACCTGACGTACGGGCAAACCAACACCAAGCGCCCCGTCACCAACAAAGACAAAGAAGATTGGAAGAAAGGATCAGTACCCCCGGCCCCAGTCCCCACCCGCTGCCCAACTTCACATAACTCCTATCATTTGTATTAGGTTCTTGCAATATATCATAAGGAATAAATTCAGTTAGCTTCTTTTTTTTTCAATTAAATATGTATGAAAACTTAGACCAAGCCGTATTTAATTTTGATAATCTAACTGCATCTCTTTATATGGTCTATAAATAATGTGTAATGATAGTGTCCAAAAAAAAAAAAAAATTAATTAATATAGGAATAATGTAAGAATAGGAAGTAAGATTTGTACAGCGCCCTTGAGGTGATTTTTACAAAAACGGCGCTATAAAAATCATTCGATTATTATTTTTTATTAGTGTTGACATCGTTTGTAGTGCATAGTTCCACCAAGTAGGGTGGTGCCATGTCGTGTATCGCCTTAAAGACCATCCAGCATAGTTTAAACTGGATCCTCTCAGGACACTTAAGCCAATGAAGGTTCCGCAGATGTTGAGATATGTGGGAGTATTTGGAAACGCCGGTTATCAGCCTTGCTGCAGCATTGAAAACTGACTGAAGTCTGTCAGTATATATTTTGGGGAGACTTGCGTATATATTTTTATGCTTGTTTCCAATCCAGGAAACCTACAATAGCAACTAAACAAACTTAAATATCTCTCAAGTCGAACTTAAAAAGCAACTGAAATACCGGACCTAAGTCATGCATCAAAGAAAAACTTAAATCAGAGATAGATAACATAATTTCCCCCACACAGTATCCCCAAAGATGAAATAGGCCTTGAGGGAAATTATTTCGGCTCTCCTGTGTGTACACATACTGTAAAAAAAATAAAAATAATACATTTTGGAAAAACATATATCCAAAACATCCCCTACTTCTCTTGATCTGAAAGAATGTAAGTAACGAACACAAATACATTTGGCTTTACAGATTTTTATCCAAACAAATAAAAAATAATCATGAACCCTTGGAAGACGAAAACAACAGAATTTTATTTTATGGTAAAGTATTCTATCTACATGAAAATAAAAATGTTTATGTACCCCTGTAACATAACAGCAAATCTCTGCTTTCGAGAATCTTTCAGTTGTTCAATAGCAATAATTTCTCCACTCAGACTTACAACAAAACTCGAAACACCTACTCATATAATTTTTATAAAATACGATTACAGAAGTTAATAATAAGTTCATTATTCTACAGAAATATTTTTTGTCATCGTTATTGTTAGGTTGTTGAAAGATTGGTAGAGTTTTCATCAATCACCTTTTTTTTTCACTAACATACAAATAATATGAAATTTCTAGAAATGACTTCCCTTACTGATATTAAGAATGCTATTTGTAATTAATAGGTTTTCTGTGGGATGTCGATATCGTTTTTTGAACATGATTCTAATTATTGTTTTGTGAGATATGTTTAGTGTCTTAATATACGTGTCTGCAGCTCCACCCCATGCCGATATCCCATAAGTTAAAATTCTTTGACAAAGGGCAAAGTAAACATTTCTTAATCGTTTTAGTGACATGATGTTTCTTATATTTTTTAAAATACATGATTGCTTCCGGATTGTCTATTGACAAGTAGGTTAATTTGGAGTTCCCATTTTAGTTTGCAGTCCACTGTTAAGCCTAGATACTTAATATTATAGCGCCTTTGAGGTGATTTTCTCACGAAAACGGCGCTATAGAAATAATCCATTTATTATTATTATCCGTGTGTTTAATTTTTTCCGAAATGCGGAAAGGTTTTGGGTTGTTCAACATTGGTTTTACTGAAAGACAAGTATTTTCTTTTAGAGGTGTTTAAGGTAAGTAGATTCTTGTTGAGCCATTTTTTTATTTCCTTCATACCAATTTCCCTATTTTTAAGAACCTTTTCCCAAGTTTGCGTTTTGAATAAAATTACCCTATCATCTGCGTAAATACATACACATACACTCACTCATTCATAAAACATATACTCCTTAACTCCTTACGCACTTACATGAGTTGTCTAGGAATCTGCTGACGCTTAGGCTGCTCTCTGACGGTCCGGTGAGGAATGAACATTTCACTCGTTACTGCAGACACTGCACAGAAAAGTCAAGTTTGCTAAAGTAAGGTAACGGTTTGCAACACAGTCCATTGTGGGACTTTTCTGCGCAGTGTCTCCAGTAGCGAGTGAAATGTTCATTCCTCACCGGACCGTCAGAGAGCAGCCTTAGTATTATTAATACTGATTTTCGTGGAAAGCCTATTACTAAAATAGCAGTCAATGTTTAAACAAAAAGTACACTCTGTAATTGACTTTGATATGACGGTGGGTAGAGCAGTGGGGATAATTCTAGGAATAACGCAAAAAGGGAGGAACAGAAAATCAATCTTAGGTAGTTACAAGTAATTTATTTTGATAGTCGTGGGGTTAGTCTTAAAACTGGAGTTATTCTTAATTAGACATAATAAAATCAATAAAACTAGATAGGCAATTACTTAAATCTACTTGTAAAGTCTTTGTACTTAAAATTAACTAATTACTTCGTTAAATCTACACAAAAAGGTTGTGTTCTTAAAATTAGAGGTTCACTGGCTTATTTGTATGAAAAAGTTGTTGTTTAAAGTTAGAGATTCACTTGGCTGACAGGGTGGAAGAATTATCATTAGAGTCAGAGGTACTTCCCTTTTTGGTGATGGCTGTCCAGGGTCCAGTGGCTGCTTTGTATGTAGAGTCCTCGCGTTCGCACTAGGTATTCATGTACCTCCGGATCGGGCGTAGGTACAACGCAGCGATAATCAGAGGCCTGGGCGGTCTCCGATGTTTGATCTCCGAAGGGCGAAGATCAATTACTTCCTTCTGGGATGGAAGCGTAAAATTCCCTCATCGTCAGAGGACCTGGGCGGCCTCTCCAAGGAGCGAGAATAGGAACTTCCTGGGCGGAAGGTTCAAACCTGACTGTCTGTTCTGGGCGGACTACTGCAACCGATTCTCCGTCCTGGGCGGACTCTGGCAACCGACTCGTGCTTCCTCGGTGGAAGACTGCTCCCGACTGTGCCCTAGAGCCCTCTCTTTTTGTCTCGCTGTAGGTATTATTTTATCACCCGCATTGTTCAGCGGGCCGTTCCGTCGGGCGGCTCAATTCCTTTGAGGTGTTTATTGCCGTCCCATAAAATCTCAAAGGAATTGCCGACTTTCCAAAATAGCAATTAAGATTATTTTATCTTACGATGTAGTTGTTACAATTTTTCTAACAATAGGTTCGGCTAGCCTTTGTGCTAAATTATTGCTTTATTAATTATTATTAATTATTATTTTATGGCCGGTCTAGTCTGGGAATTTTTATTACCTGCAATGCACATTTTAAAACTATTTCGGTGAATTTGGTCATTTATTTTAGTATTACAAAAGGATATATCAACTTCTACCTTTTTCTTCAATACTATTGCAGGGTATTGATTTAACACCTTGAATTTGTAAAAAGCCTCATTTATTGTGATTAGACGCTAATTAATGCAGTGGGTTATAATTATAGGAATAACGCAAAAAGGTTAGGAACTGAAAAGCAATTTATGTATTTACTCTAAGGCATTTGTTGTTATAATCGTGGGGTTAGTCTTAAACTTAAGTTAATCTTAATTAATTATAAAATATCACTAAAATTAGAGTTAAGTACTTAATTCTACGGTTCTTAAAATTAACTATTCACCTTTCTTAAATCTACGTACAAGTTTGTATTCTTAAAACTAGTTATTCACTGGGCTTAATTATACGAGAAAGTTGATTCTTAAAGTTAGAGATTCATTTGGCTTAATTATACGGGAAATTTTAGTTATCCTACATAAAAGTCTTTACGAGAGTATTCACAGGGTGACAGGGTGGGAGAATTATATGGTAAGAGAGTTCAGAGGCACTTACCTTTACTGATGGCTATACAGGGTCCAAAGAGCTGCTGGTATGCAGAGTTCTCGCGTTCGCACTAGGTATCCAAGTACCTCCGGATCGGGAGTAGGTACAAACGCGGCGATAATCAGAGGCCTGGTCGGTCTCCGGGGTTTGATCTCCGAAGGGCGAAGATCAGTAACTTCATGGGCAGAAGCGGGGGGGTCGACTCGCGTTGCAGAGCCTGGGCGACTTCTACAGTAAATCCAGACCAGACTTCATTCTGGGACGGAAGCGTAAAACCAACTCGCGGTGCAGAGTCTGGGCGGTCTCTGCAAGTAGATCTCCGAAAGGCGGAGATCGTACTTCCTTCTGGGACGGAAGCGTAACACTCACTGTCGTCAGAGGACCTGGGCGGCCTCTCCGAGGGGCGAGAATAGGTACCTTCCTGGGCGGAAGCTTCAAGCCAACTGTCCTCTTGTCAAAGGCCATGTTGCCTGTGGCCATCTTTAGAGATCTTTTTATGACCCGTATTGTCTGGCGGCCGCTCATTTATTACACGCTTATTTCCTTTAAGGTTTTATTGCTGTCCTTTTGTAAAATAACGCCGACTTTCTATCTGCTTTCGAAATGCTAGTTAAGGGTTCTTTTACGATGACTCTAAGCTTTAGGATGGTTTCCGGCTTGAACAAAATGTACGCGGCTAGCCTTCGTGAAATTTTTTATGGCCTGTCTTGTCTGGGACTTATTAAGAATTAAAATGCACATGTTTAAAATTAAGTATGTCTGTGGATTCGGTCATTACTTATGGATATATCATTTGTTTAGAATTGTCCCAACGCCATTAAAATCATTTGAAAAAATCTAACAACCATCCCCATATTTCCTGGTTAGTATCACAATAGTATATATTATTTTTATTCTGCGCATGCCAACACTTAGTAGACTGTCAAATTTCTTCCCATTGTGATATTTTTATTACTTTTTAGGTTAACTTTTGCTGAAAAACTCAGTAATTCGATTTAAATATCGCGCAATGGTGATTATCAAGTTAATAGGAAGGACTACTGATTTTAAAGGGAATACACTATGGGAAATTCTCGGAAATTTGAAGAACTATGGCGTAGGGCGAATCGTTTCGCGATCTATGTTTGAAAGATATTCAGAGCCTTCATATATAAAAATTCTTAAAGTAGAACCACAACCTAATGAGGTAAGTCTGTGCTTGTATTATTTTGTGACAGTACCCAAATTTATGTTATTTGACAACGCAGGCAATAAGAAAGTTATTGATTGTCAGTGGCGTGCATTGTTCTGTGACCAAAGGTAGGCTGCGTGGAGTTTTTCAAGTTCGTATATGAATTATTGTGTATTGGATATTTGAAAATGGTAATTTTATTGTCATCTTCCGGTAATTGTTATGGCCACCTGAATAAATGAGTGTATAATTCCTTGCCAAATTCATTGAAAAAAATGTGCATTCATTTTTTTTTCTTATACTTAATTTTTCTTAGGGTAGGCACACGTTTTCAGCCTTTATGAACTGCACGCCACTGGTCATTGTTAGCAAAAATATACTGATTTTGAAAATCTTTTATCTCCGATAGAATCAGACTTAACCGGTGGAATTCTACGTTTCACAAGCGAGGCAAACATTGACGTAAACTCATACATTGAATGTATTTAACTTGGTTTATTTCGTTTAATTTTGATATCTCTTGCGAATATTTAGTTGATCATAACAAAGATGTGTACAATGTACACACAATAAACAAAGGTATTTTTGTGTACCTGCTTGTGGTTTACTGAAGTAAAATCTACATAACCCATTTAGGTGTATGTAGGTAAATTTTACGCACAACGCCAAATATATACTTTTTGGGTGATTGGGGTGATTTCCCTTTACAGATTGCTTGACCCAATCACAATTCACTATCATATATACTTAAATTACTATGTAGACTTACTCAAAGCATTAACAAAAAGGTGTGTTTGTTTATAAATTTCTTGTAATTTTGATGGTTATGCTATTTTTGTCAGGAACCAAATAAGGTCTTTGTAAAAACAATGTCAAAACTGCGCTGTAAAGAAAGTATCAGTTCTAACCATCTATATATTATTGTAAAAACCATTGGGGTCATAGAAAAAACAGATGCGACGGGTTGTGTCTACTAAGAACACCCGATCTATATGAGAACACATACAAATGCGATACTGTCTTTAAGCGGTTTTTCATACTGTGCATATCGTCGATAAGATTAAGTATACCTCGTATCTAAAAATTTAAGTTTTTAAACTCTTTTCTCAAGTCACAAGCTTCCAGCTTTGCATTGACATTATGTCATCTTTTTTGTATGCAAAAAAAAAAAATTGGAGTGGTCTACTCATGGAAGTGAGCGGCACCTGGGAAGACAACGTGCAACTCCCATGGGAGTGATCAGCAGCGAACAAGTTAACTAATATAATATTTAACCAAGATGTTCAAAATGCTAAAATAGTTTAGTTGGTTAAAATTAAAAGCATCTTCTAAAATAACATTGACCATATTCTTAACCTGATCGACCGCAGCTGTCGCATAGGTGATCCATTGGCGACTATCCCAGTACGTGGATGTCGCATACGTGATCCATGAAATTTCACTAAAACACATACATCCTGTCAAAACGTGCCACGAGATAGTTTACGTTAAAAAGGTCAACGTTGTGAGGGTTAAAACTGCTTTTCATCATACGTATTGACAATTTCAACACTTCTTTTTACGAGCTCTAGTTTGAATTTTCTATCTAAAGTGTGTGCTATGAAAATAATTTATTTATCTTGTAATTTTAGGAGGGTCGTAAAGTAAAAGTACTTGTGGAGAAGACATTTAGAGGAAAGAAGCAACCACTCGCAATTACAATGCTGAGCACTACGTACAAGGCCGACTACAGACTGATCCCAAAGGATGAAGAAGAGGCCTATTGCAAGACCACAGCGCCCGCCCATGAGAAGATCATTCCCTCCAAGATGGAGTTCCCCCCGCTACTCAAGCAGTTCATACTGCGAGATTATGCCAAAAATGGCATCAAGAAGGTAACCCACTCCTACTACATTGATTTATTAGTATGTGTGTCAGACGTGTGGTACAAAGGCGAACTGTAGGGGCAGCTGATCCCGATCTGCGGAGAGGGTTGGAGGGGAGAGAAACACAACCTGCAAGGTGGAACGATACCGATTTTTGTTAAGTTGCACAAAACTCCCTTTTGTTCAAAAACTTATCAAAATAACGATTTTGTTTCTGCACAAAACTCCCATATTTGTGCAGAGTCCTTTTGCACAAATTGGAATGATGTTCTGCAGGCCTTGTCTGTGGTGATGCGAGGGTCTGAGTCCAGTGAGTGGTGGTAGTCCGGGGGGTTCCAGGGTTAGCGGTGGTCAGAATGAAGAAGAAGGCAAGTCGGTTGAAGTAGAGCGAGGTTGGGCAGTTTGAGGGAGCAAAAGTGTTGTTGGTTTCAGCTTTGCTGGCTGGCTGAGGAATGACTATTTTCGACCCCTATTTATACCCCCAACCAGGCCTATACCGAGCGCGTTAGTTGGATTCTCGTGACGCTAGTGCACCACCCTCTTTCAAGTAGCGCTGCAAAAGTTTATATGACAACACCTGTCTCCCTCGCACCACGTTGCCTCACACTCTCGATTTATTTTGTCATTCTAAGAACAGCCGTGGCGGGCACATCCCGTCACTTGCACAATATGTTTCACAGGTTGCACAAAATGTTTGGCTAGTAGGGCCCGGACCAGTTATGCAATTCAAATATTTATTTCCTGCTGGTCCCGGTCCCATACAAGTACCGATAATATATACAGTTTAATCAATTCTAACAAGCTAGACACAAGATTATTAATCAATTTAACAAGTCGGCTAGACGTCCGACACAGTATTTATTATATGAATCGGTTATTATTTCTAGTTACAATATAACTTAGTAAACAGCAACATAACATAGTTTATATGCCACCGGTGCTCATATTTTACTGTAAGAATAATTATGATTTCTGATGCCAAAATCCTGATACTGATTGAATAACCAAGTTAACATCCGTACTACCCAAATTTTTGGGAATAAATTGATAACCTATAAAATGCTGCCTAATCTTTAGTACTCAAACTTTTTTTATGGCAGAAGGCGAATGTTTGGGCACCAAATTAAGCAAATATGTAATGCATTTAAAAAATTAACCAACATCCATCACCTTATGACTTATCACAATATATAAAAATACATTCCAGAATTTGTGAATAATGTGAATGGTAAGTTCTGCAAATATTTAACTTCAAATATTTAGACTGTTTGTATCTTTACAGGATCCTTCAGAGTTATTTTTGAGTGTCCAACTCAAGACAAGCCCAAATAAGGCTTACAAACAGGCTGATGAAAACAGTACCGAAGTCTTACCTATTGGACTTGGTACCGACTTCTCCAAACATCTTTATCCCGAACAGAAAGTGTAGTTTTCTTAATCAAATTGTACCAAGTTAGTAGTTTAATAAATATGTTAGTGTTTTCGTTTTTGCTTTCTTTTTCCTGTTTGGAAATAATGATACTATAGTATTTTGTGCTTCAGTACTGCGGCCTCGTTCGTGATGTGGATAAATTTTTTTAAAAAATTTCGAAATAGAGCCATCTATGTCATTTACTGATAACTATTATTTTGAAAAATGGTTTGTTTATTGGTTAACATTAGTGTCTCCACTGGTAGAATAGTCCTGTCATAGATGGCGCTAACAGCAATGCTTATATCAATATTGTTACGTTAAGGTTAAATGAAACGTGATATGCGCTCACAGATGGCGCTAATTCAATATTTTAGGAAAATAGTGATATAGGCTGAAAAGTTTCAGACTTTATTTTTTTGAAAAGCTGTAACTCGACGCATTTGCGCACTGGTGTTTGAAAAAAATTACATATTCGGCAAGTGACTAGGAAAGTACTGACTAGCCTAGCTAAGCAGTTTGCGTGTGTATTTCTTCCATTTATGGATATGATTATCTAAAAAAAACTCTGAATTCTTTCGAGTCTTTGATCATTCGTAACTCATGCTGCAGTTTATTCCAGGCTTTAAGTACTATAATAATAATGGAATTAATTGGATTACTTCTATAGTGCCGTTTTTGTAGGAAAGTCACCTCAGGGGCGTATCACCGAACTTAGTATCAGGTATGCGGTTTGGTTCCTTCAACCTTCCGATCGCTGATAATACTGCTGCCCTAAGGGTGGACTGCTGTGAATTGATATTTTCAGGAATACACAGTTCTGATAAGTAAACCGGAGCCATGTCATACTACCCAGCAGAGCTTGAACTGGATTTTTTCAGGCCGTTTGAGCCAGTGAAGATTTTAGATATGCTCTGAAATGTCAGAATATTTAGATACGCAGGTGATTAGTTTTGCCGCACCATGGAAAACTTATTGCAATTTGTTTATGTCGTATTTGGAGAGACTTACACATATTCTGTTGCAATAATCTAGATGTGACAACGTACAAATTGACTAGCAATATAGTCGCCTCTATTGGCAAGATGTGAGTTTTGGATTTAGCTTTTGTTTTATTCTGTTGAATTCTGACAATTTTATTCCAACTGTTGTGTCTTGTCTGCAATAGTGTCTTAGCAAACAGCTGTACATATTTTTAAAGGATACTGGCAATAATTAATTTTTCCACAATTAATTTCCCATTATATGGTCAAGCACACTAGAAGTATTCTTGTATGGTACAAGATAATAAATGAAGCACATAACACCTGAAATAAATTGGCATGAACTTTTTCTTTTCATATGTGGGTAGTGCTGGTGTAGGTGTTGTTGATGTTGATTGATTATTTTAGTGGACCATACATATAATTTATTTATTTATGTATTTATTTACAGACCAATGTCCAATTACGCAAAATACATAACCCAAAATTAAATAAACAAGAGCTACAGAAAAAGAACAGCACACACATAATACAAGAATGACGCATTGAAAAAAATAGGACAAAAATATACATTTGAGAGAACACTCAAGTCAAAGCCTGAACATGGTTTTAGTAGTCCATGATTTAGAGTTCTAATTTCGTAAAACCCTACAAAAATCGTTGACACTGGTACCAAACATTTCAAGGCTCTGGCTTGAGTTATCCAGAAAGTCTCGACATTCTGGATAGTGGAGAATGGTACCCATAATTAGTAGAGTGTTTATTAAGGAACAGTAATTCATTGTTTCTGAGTCTACGGCAAGGAATGTTGAACTGAATGAGTTCCAATAAAGAAGGTGAGTCAATAATACAATTAATTATTTTAAAAATGCAAATAAGATCAAAGTCTTTCCTACGCTTTTCTAATGTAGATGTAATGTAGATATAATATGGTCTTACAGCTGTCGTAAGTAATTATAATATAAATCTTGGGTGCGCATTTGAAAATGTTTATATAACGGTTATTTTTGGATTCTAACAACAACTTCAGTAAGTATCTACTTCTAGTAACCGGTGTCTTTTCCTAAACCAAGAAATATTTTTGTAGTTCCCATATCACCGGATCAGCAAATTAATGGCAGTATAAATGTATTTTTTATCAGTATTAAATTATACATTTTAGTCTGTCTAAGTAATTAACGAGTACCTTGTTGTGGACCCAACTATAAAATTGTCAGGGTTCTCTCTCACTCAGAAGATGTGGACCTTGTGGGCGCACAGGTTAAATACCTGGGACATATCCTTACAGAAGACATGAAATATGGAAGGTATGGAATAACAATGAAGAGCCATTAATATACACGCTGGAATGCTCCCAAGGCGGTGCTAAATGTCAGGAAACTGCTTTTTAAGACATACTGCACTGCTCTATACTTATGTGAGGGTGTGCTACAACAATGCATACAGGCAACTTTTGCCACTTTATATTCACTGGCCACATTTAAAAGGAGCATCTTGAAAATTATGTAAACTGCTCAATGCGCATACACCACTTCTATAATATCTAGATCACTTCTCACACCTACAAACACATTTACACATACACACACTTATACACTACACATGTCACCCGGTAAATACATGTATAAATTAGAAATTACAAGGAAACATATCATAGGTACTTTCTTGGTAAATATAATTTCTAGAAATTGTTTTTCACTGTAAAAAATGTACTGTTTTGTTTCGATAAAAAAAAAAATAAAAAAAATGAAAATAAAAAAATAAAAAAACTTCCAAGGTTGTGCAGTGCCTCTACAATGTTTACTTAAGGGAGAGTCCACTCATTTTCCGCCTTACTTCGCCACCGACTAGTCAGCTTCTGGTGCAGGACACGGAAATCAACCAACGCCATTGTCGTGGCTACATCCGAGTGGCTCAGCTTTCTACTCAACGAGCGATGGATCCAGATGATGCGGCTATGACCCTGAAAGTCCTGCTGGATTACAATCTTAAAAAACAAATAAATTAAGCCGCTTCCTGTGCAGCCACAGCCGTTGTTCGTAATTGATGCGTGAATGGGGTCTAACCCTTTCAGCCCTGAATTAAAACTGGCAGTGATAGAACATTATGGCAGAGTTATTTGAAATTTTTTGGTACATACACATTTTTTTTTCAATACCTACTTTAGAAGTTATTGCTACTTTCATTTGAAAGAACATTATGTCTCAGAGCGTGTGTTTCACACAAAATGACAAATCATCCACTCTATACAAAAATTTCATGGTTTGTTAATTTTTCAAAAAATGACAAAAATTAAACACTATAAACGTGCCTTCAAATTTTACATAAATAAAATAGAGAGAAAAAATTCGGTGGAGATTAAACAGAAAAATTACCTTACAAAATATAAAAATGGCTGCCGCCTGAACAAGTGGCTAAAATCCAATGAGAAAAATGGCGCAAAAACCAATTTATTTATTCACTCTAAATAGGTAGGAAAAAATTCTAATAATGATGCGTTTTCAAGTATACATACTAAAGGAAAGGGCTAAAGGAGTCTGAATTGTGTGAATGTCAACAAACTCAAACAGAACACATCGAGGAATTCATCAGCTTCCTGGAAGCAGATCTGTGCTAAACCGAGTGACCCCCAAAGCCATCGACTGGCTGAATAAGCTCTGCATCCCACTTTGACTTCCACCAACTTTCCTCCACCATATGAAGAAGAAGAAATTTATAAGTACAGATTAATCAAACATACTTTTCAGGTCTTTAAATGTTCCTTCTGCCTTTTACCCCCCTAATAAATTATTCGAGGCTAGATTTTCTAGACTTCGGTATGAAGATTGATGAAGATTTACTTAAAAAGTGTACACATTTAAGAGCGAGGAGTACAAGTGAAAGTTCATTTCATAGAATTACTAATAATCATTATTGAAGTTTACTTTCTTTGATACATTTGTTACTTCGTGGTGTGTGATGATTGTGCAGGTAGTTAAAAATGTTAGACAAAATGTAATATTTTCATAGTTTTTTTAATTAAATATAATTATAACATCATGCTAACGCATTTTACACTTAGTTTCAGATAATCTGAAGAATGCAAACAATTCTTATAGAATAAACCTTTGCACTCAAACAGTTATCCAAAAATGAAATACAATCATTTGGATACTAAAATTAATCATAAATATTATTAAAACTTAATTATCAAATCTTAGAAATACTTTTTTCATTTTAAATATTTAAAACATAATTTTTAAAATTTATATATTCATAATAGTGTAACATTAATTGGGGCTAACTTAAATAATAAATATGAAAGTAACAAAACGTTTACAATTATTGTGTTTTTGAATGGCGTATTTACAAGGTAGCCTACAAGTAAGCTTATTTTAACAGGTCGATAAATAGGGTTCCCGCGTTGTAATTTTTCTTGGTTTTATATCACACTATTGAGATTATTAGTATTTTCCTGTAATCTGAGCGATCCAGTCCAGGTAATGTGCGACCTTAACATAGACACCGGGTACGTTGACCTGGCCACATCCAATTCCCCAGGAGACTACTCCGACCAGCTGCCAGCTGCCTCCTCGCTCACACACCATGGGGCCACCTCCATCTCCCTTGCAGGCATCCTTTCCTTCCTCACCACCGGCACATACGAACCCAGGGTTCAGCTGGTATTGATACCCCAGCCTTGTCTGTCTTAGCTGAGCTTCGCACTGATGATGACCAATCACAGGCACATCGACCTCCTTAAGAATGTTCTGGTACTTTCCAAAGTCTCCAAAAGCATCTTTTCCCCAACCGGTGGTCCAACATCTAGATCCTGTGTAATCAGTGAATTTGTCTGGAAGGCAAGCCGGGCTGATGTGAGGGTACTTGGTCCAGTCGACGGGGTGGTCCATCTTGAGGATAGCTAGATCGTTGTCCAGGGTTCCAGCGTAGTACTGTGGGTGCACATGGACAGAGATGATATCCCTTTCGATGTAAGGGTAGAATTCAACATCGTGGTTAACATCCCATTCTCCGAGTCGCACTCTCAGATCAAATCCAGTGTATCTGTAAAAATTAAATAACAATAAGTTAAAATTCTCAAAGCCGTTATAAATCTTTTCACCACTTTTCAGATGTATTTAGGATTACGTGTGTGCGCTTCACTTTATGTAACGTTTAAACATTTTCTATGAAAATGAAAACATACACGAAAATTGTCTTGAGAAAAATACATGATATAATGTATGTCCTAATGAAACAAAGTAAGTAAAATGTAATCAACTTACGTCTTGACACAATGGGCAGCGGTAACGATATGTAAATGATCGATGAGTGTTCCTCCGCAGACATATACAGACTCCTTGGGGTCCTTCTTGAGGATGGCCACTTGCCAGGGGTACTCTCCAAACTCGCTGTCTCCATCCACGTACACTGGGTTCTTTATCCTGCCGTTGATGCCCTGAGAGTGGCGACTACCACACTGACCTCTGTTGCCACCAGTGGGAACCTGCGGCCTGTTGGGCCTGCGACAACACACATGACGAGGGCCACATTGCTGTTGCTGCTGACCTTGTCCCAAGAAAGCTTGACGCTAAAAATTTAATGGTTGGTTAATATAATGTTTTCTTTCTAAATTTTGAATAGTAAAACAGTACAATATGGTAATAATTAGTCTGAAAGTAAAAAAATATGGTATGAGAAGGAAATAATGGATATGTGCAATCTCTATGGAAGATCTATTACAGACAGCCAAAGCTTTTTAGTTCAGGCAGATGAATCATGCTTGCGGATATTATGATAATAATATTATTGTACATTATAAAGATTGTAGTGTATTTTTAATCATGATGTGTATCATTTGTATTTTTGCCTGAGAAATGTATTAAATATTAAAAGATCTTCTTATTGATACAATTTACCTTAATGGTCTTAGATCTCTGTTCGATTTCGTCATTAAGGGGTTCTTTCTCTTCATCGGACTGGGACAAGTCTCGCCTACGGCGGTTGGAAGGGAATTTGACACTGCGGCCACCTGCGGCTTGGCCAGGAGCTTGGTTAGGGATACTTTGTGTTCTGGAGTAGGAGTTGAACATTTGTGCGTATGTGTTAGGTGTTTGTCCGTTATTTTGATTGGCATCAGATGTCGAACGTCCGTAAAATTCGCCACCCCCACCGTTATTACTGAATACATTCAGATCATCGGCATCATTTACATATGGTCCTAATTGGTCTTGTTCGTCATCGTCATATTCTGCGTTTCTGTAGCCGCCTGAAGGCCCATAACCCCCTGGCCCGGACCCGAAGTAGGGTGGATGGGAAGGACCTTGGATGAAAGGAGGAGAGTCGTGATGGAAAGATGGACCGTGGTGATGAGGAGAAGGGCCATAGTGATGTGAGGGAGGGCCATAGTGGGGTGGGGGAGGTCCATGGTGATATTGGGGTGGCGGGCGAGAAGCTCCGTAGTGGACATGGGAGTGATGTATGGTGGGGCCACCATATCCACCTCCATATCCACCTCCATAACCACCGCCGTATCCACCCCCATAGTTACCATGGCCGCCGCCAAAGAGAGCTTCTTTCTTTTGTTGGAAAAGAGAACCTATTTTATGAATAATGTTGCTGTTAGGTGTAACGTGTAAGTTGACCAATGGCTTGACGACCTTTTCGCCGTAATCATTCTTAGTGACTTGTACCGATAACAATGGGTCCACCGAGACCAATCCGAGGTTCAGTCCTCCGCCCCCGATGGAGGATCCGTAAGGATTGTTAATAGGATTTTGGTTGAAGGGATTGAGGGGATAACCGCCGTAGCCGGAGTGGGGTAGTCCGAACGAAACTCCAAAGGTGGGCTGGACCTTTTGACCAAAAATTCCTCGACTACCATCGTCATCAGAGCCTTGTTGGCGCTGAAGAAATTTTGAATAATCAGTGAAATTGTCAAATTATTGTTAAATATATTTCAGTTATTAACTTATTGTATTCATCCGCTGTACCCCAAACTGTGTTATTTTTAATGAGTTAAACACATAAATTTTATTTGAGCGGTTAAAACGATTACGCGAGCTTTTACATTTTTATTTAGTTACATATAAACCTTACTATGTATTTATTGTTTGACACTGTCATATTCAGCGTTTGATCATTGTTCTTGGAGTTACTATGATTGTCAAGTTTGAATTGTTGGTAATGTCCGTATAGAAAGCATGTTTTTGGCAAAGGGGATTAGTACAATGTTAATATGGCTCTATATTGAATATTATATGTTAGAAGAACATTATTATCTTGGGTAGGAAGGTAGGTATAGAAGATAGAAACCAGTATAGAATATTTACTAAATTAGAGGATCAAAATAGAGGTTCAAATAGAGCAACGAATGCAACATTTAGATAAGTGTCCACCATATCCTTAGTTAGTTGTTTGGATTAAATGATAAAATACTATGTAGACATTATGAAACCAAATAATAAATATTCAAGTTCTTACCGGTTCAATGGCTTTACTGGCTGATGCACTAGCTTTATCATTGACTTCCCTCTTGGTGATTTTTTTAGTCTCAGTGTTTGTGTCTTCGGTAACATTATTTAGATCAGACACACCTTTAGTTACTCTTACAATTGTCATGGTACCATGTCCGTCGGTAATGGTAACTTTCTCTTCATCTAAGGCTTCAATATTGCTTCCTAGATTCCTTGGATCGATAGGTAAAAATAGATCATCTTTGCGTCCAATGACATCCTGGCTAGGGCACTGGTCAAAAGGTACACATACACAATCATAGTTTTCTTGTCTTCCAGATTCTTGTCCTTTGGTGTATCCAAATTGGCTTCCATACTGATTATTTGATCCCTGACCATAGTAATTTGATCCACCTCCAAGTAAGTTATTATTAACTGGTGATGAAGGAATGTTTAATTCCTTTTTGTAAAACTGATTGGAGTTTCCGTATTGACCGACTGATGATCCAAAAGTGCTAAGTCCAGCAGAAGGTGTATATCCAGAGCCTGATGCATATCCCAAGTTGTATACGCCTGAAGTACTTTGTCCTTGGCCTGAGTTGGATCCCTTATTGAAGCCATTGCTATTAATATTACTGTTGCCATTGCTGGAGAACCCACCATTCTGATTTTCGTAAATTGGTTTAACATTTCCATAAAGGCCTCCTAAACCACCGAATCCAGAGTTAACGGGACTAAATCCACCAGTATTACCGTTTACGGAGTTCAATCCCGACAATCCCGATAGACTGGATGATGACTGATATCCACCAGATTGTTGGCTGGATATTCCCTGGGAGTGGATGTGAGATTCAGCTCCGATGGGAATGGGGTTGTTAACAATGATGGTTGGCTTTTTGCTATCTCCTTCGCCATGATGGTAGTGATGGTGAACATGTTGCACCGACTGTCCGTCACTTTTGGTGTTTGCCAAAAACGCACCACTTTCCTTGTTTATTGGTTTATGTGGTCTCTCAAATTCGTAAGGAGTTTCAACCTCAACTGGACCTTGTTCGTAAACACCACCTGGTTTGGAAAAGTATGCAGGTCCTGACGGGCCATCAAATGTTGAGAAGCTATTGTGAGAACCTGAAGCGAAGTTAGCTTGGGAGCTGAAACTTTGGGATCCTTGGGAACCGAAACTACCGGGGGGGCCAAAACTTCCAGGAGGACCGAAGTTTCCTTGAGAGCCGAATCCTCCTCCTGAATGCTGAGGTCCGAATTTCGATGGCGGTCCATTATATACTGGCCTCGGGGGTCCACTTCCGTATCCAACCTTTCGCGGTGGGGGTCCAATAGGGGGCCTGCCTCCGAGGGAGAGAGGCTTCGGGGGTCCGTAGGCGCGAGGTGGACCTCTAACTGGGATTGAGGCAATTGGTCGACCAACAGCTTGAATATCAACGGGCTGAGCGTAGATTATATCTTCAGGAGATAGGTACTTTGGCTTGTTGTCTCCTTCGCACTAAAAAAAAACACAAATATAAAATAAATTAATAAGAATTACTTTTCTTAAACCACTGTTTTAGTATACAAATATCTACATGATTCAGAAGCAAAGCTCCCCTCATCAGGATAAACAATATACTAAAAAATATGTATATTAAAACAAGAGTTTTAAACAAAGTAATTCTTATTAATTTATTAATTATGACACCAAGAAGAGGTTACGCATCTTTTAAAAAAAATATCAAAACAAATATAAAACATTAAAAATATATTTACTTAATCGTTTCTATTTTTTCGTTAGTTTCGTTTTAAAAAAAGAAATCTCTGCGTAATTATTGAATCACCATTGCTTTTGTATTTACCTGCATTAATCCAAGGTGACAGAGTCGATCTTTGATCACATTTCTTGCCTGGGTATCATCGCCAGATTCTAGCGCTTGCTTGACGCTAGGATCCTGATAAAAATCGTCTAATCCTTCGATATTCCTGCCTTGTCGGCTGGAGACAAGAATATTGTCGATGACATCGTCGACATCCGTAGCGGTAGCATTTTCAGCTGCAGCTTGCTGGCCGTAGTAGGAAGTTTCATCGGCAACGTAGTCTTCAAGAGGCTGAGCTTCTTGATTGATTGTTCCCGTGGTGTCAGGTTGGCTCCATGTCCAGCTATTCTGTTCCTGCGCGTAAGCTATGGAGCCCAGGGCAAGGGCAAGGCAGGCTATGCCCAATATGGATGATACTTTGACCTGAAAAGAAATTAGATGGTTGGCGAATTCCGAAAAACCATAGCTATTTAAACGTCTGAGATATTATTTATTTCTAATATTGACATTAAGTGTTGTTTTACCGATATAAAAAGCGGAACAGTTATTACAATTTAATTTATAGATGCCCGAGTGGCTTAGTTGGTCGGCCTTATCTTTTGAATTAATTAGAAATTTATCTATGTTGTTATTTGTATAAAAAGCCGGCCTTACTTCAAATGGAAGGATTTTAACGCTATAAGATGAAAAATGATTAACATATAGTTCCCTACATCATTGGTAACCAAGATTATTATTACTGATTTTATTTTGTGGACTAGCGACGTGTTTGTTTCATTTAATAAATATGTTAAACCAAAAAGTAATTGCCTTCTACGAAAATATAAAATTTAATAATGTTATTATTAAGTTCTGCAGGTACTTTAGTTTTTAATTGTCGTTACAGCTGTAAAATAAAAAAAAAATCATATAAGCAAGTCGTCTTAATGTGTCCCAACTCCCAACCACAGTTTGAAAATGAATTTGAACGCCGAAACAGCTGTAACAAGAATTAAAAACGAAAATACTCGCAGAACTTAATAATAACATTATTATATTTGATTTACTTTTAAAAAAATATTTAAAGAAATAAATCGTGTTCCATCAATTAAACGCAATAACAATTAATAAATTAAATAATGGTTGATCTATACTCTTTGAAAGTTCTTGCTACGTCACTCTTAACATCAATTTCGACAAAAAAAATCATTAAATGTTGACCTTCAAGATAGTGCAAAAAGTGTGACGGAAGTTACGACACTGTCCGAAGATGCCATTTGGTATTGCCTGATGAACGATGCCCGATGGCCGATGCCCGATACCCGATGCCCGATGCCCGATGCACGATGCCCGATGCCCGATGCCCGTTGCCCGATGCCCGAGCACGATGAAAGTAAAAGTGCCCCGCGCCGCAGGAAAAGTCACGTACCTAGAGTTTGTTGGTTCCAGGCCATTTACACTCCACTGCTCGCTGCGCTTTATTATGAGTACTGTAACCGGTTTCCTTAACCAAACAAGCCACCATCACGCACCGAGATTGAATTCTAATCGACTAATTAATTCACATTGTATCATTGCAATTATATCACACCCACAGTCTACTTTTTGTCCTTATTCTTGACACTCTTTACGCAGCCTTTACAACCGCTCTGTTTTACGAAACATCAAAAATAATTTATGCTAATAAGTTAAGGCTCATTTCGCAACGTTCGGGAGGCGGAATTATTTACTCACCGGGCCAATAGCGATCGGATGCTGCGTCTGATTTCAGATCACGCCTCGTGCCTCGTGTGGGAAGGAAGAAATTTCACTTTCCGATGAACAAGGCAAGGACTACTTGCACAATAAACATTTGGAAATTATTAAGGCACGAAGAGAAAATATTATTTCGAGGTTCCTGAATACAGACGTGGAATTAGTCATTAATAATATTATGTTTTCATTTCGCTGCGGTTAAGTTTTTAAATTTCATATCATTATATTTTACTTTCTACTTGAAATCGAGAACTGTATTACGTATCTGCAGTCAACTATCACCGACTTTGACCAAATCCATTTGAATGTGCAATACTCCAAATGATGTTAATGATTTGAGGAAGAAGGAAATACAGTGCATCGTGTGAAGAAAAGCCAGACTCGCATTGACCAACTGCAGTCTGTAGTGCGCAAAACGTGAAAGTGGTGAGATTATCATTCAATGAAGTCATCAATTACAGTCGATTGGGAACAGAGCACATTTAATCAGACATTATAATAACGCGGTGAGCTCGGATACTGATAGTTATTAATCCGTGATATGTATGGGAAACATAATTCATTGTTACCATCATCAAATCTACACGTTTCAGTGGAGATAATGGGAAATTGTAGTTTTCTGATACTTGCTGCGGAAGTCGGTGTCAGATGAATAAGCGCATTGTTCTCTAATTGGGAAATGCCATTGTTATTTTCCTCCGGAACGATTTCACTGCCAGATCTTGATCTTCAAATTGTCGAAACAGACACAAACTCGCTTAAACAATGGGCTCTCCAAATTTTCCCTTGAAACGGACCATTTTCTTTAACGAAGAAGTTTCTTCCGCGAGTAATTTAAGTTTTCTTTACTTTCTTCTACAGATATCTCTTGATTTTATTAACAATGTATCACAGTTGCGGTAATTGTGACTAAAGATGTATTTGATTTACTAGATAATTTTAAAACCAGTTGATAAATTGGTTCATAGTCGTTGTTATTACGTTTAAAATCATGTTACAGCATAAACCTGTAGTTAATTTATTCAAGTCATTATGTAGAAGAAGTAGACTTATTACGGTAAAATGTTTTTATTACGATAGATTCAAATAGCGCAGACCGTAACTGTAGGTTCAGCAATAACTCGAGTTCGATCTATTCCCTGATAGTTGTACTAAGCGCAATAGCTATATTTACCGTACATTAATGTTCAAATACTCGTACGTTTGGGTAATTAATGTGAGAAAGAAACTGTAGTGTTACAAAATGCAAGTGAAAGACTTTAAAAAAAGGAATTACATACATATCATCGAGAATATGTCGTTCTATCATGTATGTGTGCATCATTAGTTCACGAGTGTTGTTTGCATTATGAAAGATGATCCTTTTTTATGTTCCAACAACCTTCGGCCAGCACAATGTTGGATGTGCAACGACACAAAGAAGAGGTTAATTTCACAGATGCAATCGTTTCTCCGAAAGAAGTGAAAGTATCGCCGTGACTTTGGGAACATACTGACCGGAGATATAGTCTTATAAGCAAACAGATCGTTCGAGGAGGTATGAGCTCTACGGACATTCTGACAAGGTTTGTTTTCCCGCTAACAATATACTGCAACTTGGAGGCTTTCCGGCGCGGGTGACTTCACACACCGGTCATTTTTCTTATCTTTCCGCTGTACGGTTTGTTACGTCAACGCAGAAAATCAAAGTTTAAATGAAAGTAATGCGCTATGTTATTATATCTTTTTTTACAATTCACGCAATCGACAATCTTAAAGAAGTTACATATTATATGATGGAGCAATAAACTTATCAAAATATGAAGGCTTATTGAACGATAGTAAACATATTTACAACATGGAATAACGTATGTTTTTTTGTTAAACGGTTTTTATTGCTAACTTTGGCAAAGGAAAATCGAGGTCTGGAAACGAAACTAAAACAAAATTGAAATATTTATTCGTGTTACTAGAATTTAAATGAAGTTGGAATACTAAGGAATTTGCATAATTTTCATTCGTGCGATAAAACTAAATCGTTGTACTATTGTAGCGTCAAAACTCTTACGCGTTCTTTTGTAAGAGAATTTTACTTTCGTTTTCACTCATTTTTCTCGTAGAGATCTTATGGCAGTGACTCTTATTACTGGATGCCATCGCAGATTGATCGAATTATGCTGTATTATAACTGGTTTCTCCGACTTTAATTGAAAGTTACTCGAATGTATCGCGAAAGTGACAGTGTACAGTGAACTTCGTGTTACTGTTATGTCATTTTAGCATTCGAGACGTTAATTTTAATAAAAAGCGAAAAAATTGACATTTAAGTACCATTTCACGGCGCCTTGGAGAATATTTAGTCCAAAATTATCATGCTGGTATTATGATTTAAAAAATAATGCAGTAGGCATATTAAATTCCCATTGAAAGACGATTTATTACAAAAAGCTTATTAAGTAACTTATCCTGAAGAATGAATCAGTATATTTAAATGCATTGCCATGAAAATCTGACGCACAACGCTATAATAATATGTAAATAAAAAATTAAAACCATTAAAAAAATATTTGTGTACTTATTGATTTTTTCCTCCGGGGTAAAAATATTTAAAATGGTAAAGACCAATCAAATTCCTGTCTGCGCAATATTTAATTCTAATCAATAATATAATTGTACAAAAAATATAATAAATTTTTTATATTTTTTTTTATAGAACATACTGACATAATAATGTGAATTTTAAAGTGTTTAACAATTATTAAGTATATAGCAGTATTTTACAGAAAAAGGTAAATTTTTGAAATTCAAATTATCGATTTAAATTTCATCGAAAATACATTTTTTTGTAAAGTAAGTAAGTAAAATATAATAGTACATACCATCCTGAAAACTGCCAGAACGGTAGCGAACTGCACAGTGGACACTGTTTACTGTTAATTCCAAGGAAGGAAAGCACTGATGTCACTTGTTGTTACTCTTCACAGCCACGGCTCGACTGGGTACAACTCGCCCCCCACAACTCTTTATAGAAACCGAGATTTGAGCTTCCCACCACCAAAGAGAGACCCTTCCACTAGCACTGGCAGCTTCAACACGCTCTGCCGATATCACACCAAAACACACTGAGATCAATGCTTCGTTTTCACTTTTCTTTCTCGTCTCGACTCTTCGATGCTGTGGTTTCGAATGATGATGGACTCGGCACCAGTACGGTTTTATATGTTGCACTTGAGGATGTGAATATTCTGGTTTCGCAACGTTACTTGGTATAGTAGCCCCGATCCTAGGGAGGCTCGGGTGGGAGGGGGTGGCATTCATTCATGAAATGACGTCAGGCGTTTTGCAACGAGTTCGATGAATGAATGTGTAAAATTGTAAGCTGCTGTATTGAAGTGCGTAATGCTTCTATTTTCAGTTTTTTTTCTACGATTGCGCTGGAAAGAAGATGCTTTTACTATCAAAAGGTGTTAATGCAATGTTGCAAGGTTATTAATTTACTTCGCGATAAGTGTAATATTATTCCTATATAGCATTATTACATTATTTAAGTAAGACAATTTAGAAATATTTTTCAGAAATCGTAGTGCATAATAGTTTACCAATAAAGAAAACATCTGAATAATTTAGAAAATTCCTAGCCCGCTACACAAAAAAACCTATTATGGTATTTGTTTTTTTTTTTTAATATTTTTAAATAAGAAGTATTATCGATTAAATCGAAAAACCTTATGATGTTGATGGATTAACTTTTTTTCCATAAACGTAGGAACATATAACACGACGTCGACACAAACCCTTCTTCTTTTCCGAATCGAATGCCATTTTATCAGTATTGACCATATCTTAACATATTTTATGTGGCAACCAGTGTTATTTATTTTATTTAAAATGGTTGTACGAAATATATGTTACATTTTTGGTAAGAATATTTAAAAAACATGTTTTTTAGTTCATCCCTAAAAAAAACATCGTACGAAAAACCAAAAAATGGTTCCCTCCGTCCTTAGGCCATATAATTTTTTTTCCATACATCGTACCGATCTATAATATAGGTGTCCGGTGTGAAAAAAATTGATGAATTCTTTAAACTAGCTAGCAACGCAGATGAAATTTGTGCCAAGTCGAGCTTAGTGCCTCTGGTTCTAAGCGCCACTAATAAATAAGATAGATTGTATGAAAATTAATGACTCAACGAAAGGAGGCTGTTTGGTTTCTTGTTATTTAAGCTATTTAACTTATTTATATTTTATTCTCATATATGCATTTGAATCATTATTCTTTTTAAAAACGTATGTGATATCTTTCAGTGTATATGATTCTACATTATTCTATTTTTAAATCTTTGGTGTTAATAAAATTGGTTATTGATGTTCGTTTGAAGGCGTTGGACAATACACCTAGTTTCGTTGTTTGCATTTAGTCATATACGGAAATATTTTGATGGCTACTCACCAGTCATAAAATGATTAAAATAATTGCTTACCATCTTGGGAAAACAGTAATCGTAGTTATGTTTTCAATTCGATAAATGTAAGCACCTACTTTATATTGATCCTCATCTCGATGTCACATCAAATAGGAAAGTCATTAAAAAATATCCAGAGTAGTAAAATGATTGCTCCAAAAGCAAAAATCCACAAGGATGTTATTTAATTATCGTTTTAGATAAGTATCTTTTGCCTTTATTATCCGAAAGAGAGAGAGAGAGAGAGAGAGAGAGAGAGAGAGAGAGAGAGAGAGAGAGAGAGAGAGAGAGAGAGAGAGAGAGGGAGAGAGAGAGAGAGAGAGAAGGTACTAAAGGAAGACTCTTTGTGTAATTTAACGTTCATCATGACGTACCGTTTGTTACTCTAAGGACGTACCCAACAGACTTCAACCAGTGATTCCTGAGCTTATTTATAATTAAAAAAAAATGATCATGTCATTTTGTTGTGTGATGATTTTTTTTTCAGTTTCAAAATCTGTCCCATGTCGCTACTGGTTAAAATGTAACGTACCACAAGATGCGTGAGATTGTAATCAGTGGCGACATGTGATAGAATTTTTTGTCGTTGTTTTAATTGTAAAAAAAAAAGAAAAATGTTACCAGACAGCAAAATGCCTGCATTTTTTTTCCAAGTAAGCTCACGAATCACTGGTTAAAGTTTGTTGGGTACGTCCTGATATACTCTGTATAGTCTGTATACACAGTGTTTACAAGCGCACGGTGCATTGACTCTTCAAATTGCCTACCGACTGCGACTAACGGCACATTGTGGTAAAGACTACCTTTGGTATTACGAAATAATATCATTATTGTGATTGTCTGTTCCCTAGTTGTTTGTTTTGTCATCGGAATAACATATGAAATTGTGTGCATTGTCTTTTACCACAAAGGAGATACATTTGCCTACATTTTCTGTGCCCACATGTTAAACTTTCAATTTCAATTTAACTGTGATTTCATTATCCTTTTAAAATAACACACTTTTCTGGAAAAGTCAAACAAGATACAATAAAACATCATCGTATAATGTATTTGTTAATACAGTTCAATTCTCTCGTTAATTGGACACCATGTTGAACGAACCTGCTGATAAAGTACTTCAGTAGTTTAGCGCTTTTTTTGCATACTTCCATCGGTCTATCTTTCGAGTATCTGGGGTTTAGCTACCAAGAAAATGATATCTTTGGTACAGGTAATTCAAAATGGGGCCCTAATGTAACATAGTTGTGTGTCTTTAAATAAATAAAAAATATTACTATTAGAAAATTATTTATTAGAAAAAAATAACGATTTTGTTCAATTTATTGGAATAACTTAGTATTATTATTTAATCACTAAAGAAGATAATATTAACAAATTTCTAATGAAATCATTGTCCCGGTGAGACAGAGGTCCTGAGTTCGATTCCCAGATGCGACTAATGCCTTTTATTTTTTTCCGTGTCTTTTTCGGTTTCATGTTTCATTTGAAATTTGTTAATATCATCTTCTTCAATGATAAATATTTTGGTCAAAGCAATGTTATCCAGTTAAAATGTGACATAAATATTGTGCATACTCAAATATGTACGATTTCATATTAGTATGAACCTATTTGTATTCAAGAATATATTAATATTATATATCTAACCTGTCTTTTGTCGCACTGTAAAACATAAATCCAGTAAAACACATCGTCCCCTCAGAGGTAAAAGTGACTATGTGTCATACAATTAGCAGTGCACTTAATGAGTTTTACCTCTAATGCGATGATATTTTCTCAGAATAGTTACATGCGTTGGTCTCTTCGTCCCACCACGTGCCGGTATCTATGGCGACAAGTGCATTTTCAGATTTAACAGTGTGTGTGCGCGCAAGAGCAAGTGGTTCATTTAAACGTAACTATAATTATTCTTCCAATGCGTGGTAAATTTCATAATGTATCACACAGATAGTATGGCATTAATGAGTTTTGCCTCTAAAGGGACGAAATTGCTTTGAGGTCTGCCGACGCAATAGTTAAAATCGTCTAATTACTACACTCGTTCACTTGCATAATATGCCCGAATAGTTACCTAACAATTACGCGCCTTATATCAAGTATAAGTTTTCTGTTGATGACTTATTCCATAAAACTTTTTAGGAGGATCCTGTCAAGTTAAATCTAAGTAATTTACTAATTTATGGCGCCCCATTGTAGAATTTGGCAGCCACCTCTGGTCGGGAGTCCCAAAATATCTGAAAAAAAACCTTGACTCTGTGCAGAAACGGACGGTCCGTTTGATAGATTCGCCTATCTTAACAAATGGGTTGCAATCTTTGGAGCACAGACGTCAGGTGGGAATGCTGTCCTTGTTCTACCGGTATTTTAATGGAAGATGCTCCGAGGAACTAGCGTCATTGATCCCTTCGGCACCGGTGCATAGTCGGGAAACACGCCAAACGCGCGCCCAACATTTGCACACGGTTGACATTTGTCACATGAGAACGGGTCGCTTCTACGACTCGTTCTTGTGTTCAACAGCTCGGCTGTGGAATGATCTGCCGGCCTCTGTGTTTCCTCCATCCTATAACATGGGTCTCTTCAAGACCCAAGTTCACTCCTTCCTATTCTCTAAAAGACCCTCCACACAGCATCCCCAAAGATGATATAGGCCTTGAGGGAAATTATTTCCTCCTTGGTCTCCTGTGTGGAGTTACTGTAAAAAAAAAAATACTGTAAAAATTTGGTCTCCCGACACGTGAGTCTTTCGCACAGCTGCGGTTCTGTATTCCAGTTCACAAATATCATGTTTATACTGCCTAACTAGCTTTTCCATTCCATGAGAGAGAACAAGATTAAGTAGTAAACTATATTACCTCACATTACTTGCATCTGCAATTAGATTATATAGAGTAGAGTCTGAGCATCATTTTCAATGACATGTGCTTTTTATCCGAAAGCCTGCATTTCTGTAGATCCAACTTCGTACCAGATTTAGCTTACGAAGGAATTTCACAAAGACCGTCGAATCGACAATATTGCGAATTGGAAATAATGTATCTTCATAATAATATACTATTATTATTGACCCGATCTGATAGTATAACCCACGCCGAGTCCTGCGAATAAATTAAGCCCACCCGTGAGGTCTTTTGTACGGTTAAAATTACTATTTGCCCCGAAGTAATAATTCTAGAATGATGCATTCAATTTAAAATTGAACAGATTTGATACTTAGATAAAAAAAACAGTCCGAATCTTCATTTAGTGGAAACGTACAATGAGAAAATTGACTTTACCTCCCAGTTGTGAAGACATTTCTTTTGAATAAAATCACGAATCCTAGAGTAAAGTGTAATTTTGCCCTTTAACGGAACCGAATACTTAAAGCACATTCGCACCTCATCCATTCTATGATCTATTTCATAATAATATTATTAAGTTTCTTTATTCGGGGATGTGGGGAGGTTAGTTCAATCCCACACCTCCCATAGAGAGTTTAAATACATAATTATAGACAAATAGAAACATAAATAAGAAGAATAGAAAACAAAATAATAAAGAAGGAAGTAGTAAAATAAGATAAATAATAAATAAACAAAACATATAAATAAGAAAACTTCATCGATTTTGCGCTTCTTTTTCAATATCGATCCTTCAGATTGGAGGTTGTCAATATCTTCCTCCAATTTGCTTCGATACTTGAACCCGAGGTCTGACGGGATTCAGAAACTATGAAATAGATCAGACGGAACGGGCTTTCCATGCGATAGAATATCCGATAGAAATAGAAGACCAATGTTAAATCGACTTCAATTTTCATAATAGACCGGCAATTAAACCGTGTGAACGGGAGTTCCTACAGTCGATGACATAAAAATGAACATTAAGAAATTGAATTATTTTAAAATTTTTAACAATAACTACTATTTTATTAAAAAGAGATTGATTTTAATTTTAGTTTTAACAATATATTTTTTCTTTTTATTACAACTGTTATCAACAAAAAAAAAGTAAAAATTTACATAAAACTTTAGTTTATAAATTAAACTTGAAATCAATGAATACATATGGAAGATTATGAATATTCGTACGTCATTTTACCCATAGATTTGCTGCGTTTTTTTGAGCTCCGCGAATACAAATATATAGAAGTAGAGTAAGTGTGACATTTCACACAATTCCTTTCTATCATAGAAAGGTTCGTTTTATGAAATAGAATATATAATAGACTAGCTGATGTGTACCCGGCCTTGCTCGGGTAAAATAATTTGACAGTGAAAGTAAATAAAGAAACATTCATTTGAACATTTTATTTCATTCCAAACGTTAATTTTTTCAAAACATATCTAAATCATAAAGTTCTTAAGTAAGTACCTACTCGTGTTTTCCATTTTGAAAATATTCTACCCAAAAAACCTTCTTCTTTTGAATATGCAATCTGTGGCTAACCAGAGTGTTATATCTATGGGCTAACATAAATAAAACATGGGCGGTTTAATGTTTTTCATACTAATTTTCAAACATTATACCAACAGTTTTATTAATTTTCGAGACTGAGTGCTGTAGAAATGAGATATCTGAGACGAATGTGTGGTAAAACCATGTATGATCGTGTGAAAAATGTTGAGATTCGTAAAGAATGCAAGGCTGATGTAAGCGTAGTGAGCGAGAGGAGTGTGAGGAGAATATATGACGCGAATGTGAATGGAAGAAGAATCCGGGACGTCCGAGGAAGACATGGCACGATCAGTGAATCAAATACTTGAGACGGGTCATGTCAGAAGTCGGAATAACAGAAGAGAATGTATGAGACGTTGTATGAAAGTGAATGAAGCAAGAAGTGTGTCCCAAGATCGAGTTGTTTGGCGGTCCGTCCTCTCTATCTACCCCTGCGGAGAAACGGCGTCATGGTTAGTTAGTTAGTTAGTTAGTACTTAATTTCCCCTTACAACCACTCGACTACTAACCGATCATATTGAATATGTTGTTCAGGAATCGTAGAGTTAGGGTCGTCAGTTTTGTTGGATGCATTGCAAGAATATACATTAAAAATACTAATCCTCCTATAAATTGAGTCAATTTGTAAAAATGGAATGCGATGCCATCATCAATAAATTAATGCTATTAAAATCTGAAATTATTACGAAACCTGCTAAGTAACTAGATAAGTAGGTACAGTTAAAATGGGCCGGTCAATGGGAATTCCAAAATTTCCTCAGGGTAACCGACCGAGGTAATGCAATATTGCATACTACTGGCAAGCTGCAGGCATACTGTTGGCTTATATAACTGCGGAGGATAGGTACAACCAGAAGGTTTAATGCAACAAAATTGTACCATATTTTGTTAAGTTGTTTGCAAAATCAAAATGCAATCAATTTTTAACAATATCGAAAGCTTAAGTTCTTGACTGAAAAGCGTAGTATTACAGTCATTATCAGCTTCAGATTTTATCTTGGAAATACATAAGTGCGTAAGTTATAATTATTTGCAGATTTAGACGGTCTCTGTGGTTGTGATCCTCGGCTTCTTAAATTGTGTTGTTTCACGATTTATTTATTTAAAATAATAAGAAGTGTATTGGCGGCACGTTACAGAGTGGTAGATAATCTCAGTATCGCCCCGGTGAACCACCATTTAGAATCGAAACGTCGCTTGAAATGACTTTAGGGGTGTTTGGTGACCAGATCTGAATAGCCAGTTACTTCCCCACCTTCCTCTTTTTCCCATCTCCTTCCCCTCCTCAATACCTTCAACCTCACAATATACCCCAATTGGGGATGCCATAGTCTCACTGTTTCCAGGCAGTTGGAAGCAGTTGGAAGCAGCAGGACTCTTGTGCGGTATATATATAAAATAAAAAGGTTTACTCCAAGACAAATATAAAGTAAACACTTTCAGGACTCCGCTATCTTGAAATATTTGGTTAATTTTAGTAGTTAATCGAAATATTTCACATTTTAAAATACACTAACAAATTAATAAATTTCACACAAAATATTTAATTAAGTTCTTCAATTAATGTAAAGTCACCTTGTGTCGTCATTTTCAATTAAATGATTAATAACTATTTTGATTAAATCACTATCTAATAAATAAAAAGTAACAATGTCAACATGTTTAGAAACCAATGGTTCTCTCATTGGTTTATTATTGGTTGTAAATGGTTTCGAAACATGTTAACATTTAATTATTACATTGTGCAATTTCTAATGTTTTAATTAACCTAGTTAATATTTTTTCGCAAAAATAAAGGTTTTCGTGTTATAGAGCTCTGAATCTAGGAAGTGGCGTAAACATATTTTTGATACCGTGAAGTCGTTAAATTTCCAATGAGTATTTTATTTATCACTATGAGGTATGGTGAATTAACAGCCTTTATAATTGCAAGCGAAATTGTACTGCAGACCTTTTAAGTAGGCTGTGTTTTGAATATGGAGTATCTTCTACTCTATAGATACCTCTATTTTAAACGAAAAGCTTGAAACTTTTAAATGAACATATCCGTAATCCAGAAGTTCTTTCAGTACCAGTGTTCATAGTGTTTGACTGCGTGCAGCAGAATGGAACCTACTGGTGCGTGGCGCTCGGCCGCAATGTTCGGGGTTTTCCCACACGGATCTTGAAAGGTGGAAGGCAAGCAACTTGCCTAATGGAACCGACAGACTCGGCTGCGAGTGTTGTGTAAAAGATTATGCAACGATTTCAGTTCAAACTCGGAACTATACGGTTACCCGTTAGCGTTTAGGAATCCCAAAAAAAAATTTTTTTTAATCATTTTTAGTTTTGCTTTTTCTTGTATGTACGCAGGCAGTCTATAAATATGGCAATTATACATTATTATCACGACGTTAAAATTTCTAGATATTTGCTGATTTCTCTACCTTTTTCGATCAATCTTATTTTTCCTCTCTCAACCTCAAGGGCAAAATTGATTTTGGGTTAAATCTTTTTATTTTATACTCTTCCTGAATAAACAAAATTATTAAAGCATTCCGCATTCTCACAAATCGGATGATGGAAGTATAAAACGGTTCAGTACCCTAAAAATGAATCACAACAATGCAGTGCATCTAACTTTTGACAGTGAGATCTTAAATCTTATTATCGTTTCTTACTGAGGTCGACTTGAGGTCAGATTTCAAACAATAAATTAAGTTCAGGCTTTATAACAGTTTCGCGAAAGAGTCATCTACGTTTCAAGGTTCTAGTTTAGGCCGTTGTATATTTTTTTGGCAATAAATGAATCATCCCAGCAAGCTAAGATGGATGTAATGAATTAATATGTTATTTCTATCTATTTCACATAACTTCAATTTAATACTGCTTCCTTAAACTGTAACTCCAAAATTTCCATTATGTATTATGTATTTTCTTGTTGTTACATTAATTAAATAATATATATTCGATTACTCATATATTTTTTTAATGTGATACCACACAAGAGTCCCAACTGCTCCCAATCGTCTGGAACCACTGAGACATTGGAATCCTAAATTGGGGTATGTTGTGAAGCTGAAGGTATTGAGGACGTGAAGGAGATAGGGAAGAGGAAGGTGAGGTACCTGACTATTCAGATCATTATTGTTTACTTACATTACCAACACATGCGACATGGGTTCCCATTTCTTTAGAATTAATAAGGGATCGAATTTATTGGCGTCGATGCCCTGAAATAATAGAGTTCAAGATCTGCTTACTGACCTTAAAAGCATAGCAGGGAATGGCGCCAGCCTATATATCTGAACTATGTATCCCATAAGATAAGCGATATACTCTGAGGTCAGCAGATCTAGATGCTACTAATCATCTAATTGAACGTTCAAGGTCAAATCGAGCCATCTACTATGATCGCTGTTTTTGTGTAAGTGGCCCGCTCATTCGTAATAAACTTCCCCTAGCTCTTACTAATATTCAGAAATTGACTGAATTTAAACGGGCTTTAGAAAAAAAATATTTAAAAAACCTTACTGTCCATAAATTTTAACTTATCTTCAATTTATTGTAAAAAGTCATTTTCTCAAGCCTCCGGTAGTTGTTTGGTTTCGGTTTCCTCCTTATTTTACTTTTTATGTAAACTCAGTTATTTCTGAACATAACCCGACTCTGTCTTAAAATGTTGCTATTTTTGCACTATTATTGTGAATTTATTCTCTTAAGGAGGACTATAGGAATAATCTTAATAATAAGTAAGAATGTATATAATATGTTAAGGATCACTGTAGGAATAATGTTAAGAATAAGAAAGAAATAGTATGTTAATAATGTATAAATAGAATATGAAAGGACCACTGTAGGAATAATGTTAAGAATAAGAAAGAATGAATATAATATGTTAAGGAGCACTGTTGGAATAATGTCAAAAATAAGTAAGAATGTATATAATATGTTAAGGATCATTGTAGGAATAATGTTAAGAATAAGAAAGAATGTATATATTAAGGAGCACTGTAAGAATAATGTTAAGAATAAGAAATAATGTATATAATGTTAAGGAGCACTGTAGGAATAATGTCAAGAATAAGTAGGAATGTATATAATATGTTAAGGATCGTTGTAGGAATAATGTTAAAAATAAGTAAGAATGTATATAATATGTCAAGAATATATGAATAGAATATGAAAGGAGCACTATAGGAATACCACTGAATGGAGTTAGTTAATCATTATTTTTACGTGTATTATAGTAAAGTGCACTTGAAGAGAAATAATACAAAACTGCGCTATATAAATGGTATGTAATTATTATTATTATTAATATTTTAAACAATCAAAATGATTATTATTGTTATATAATAACTTATTCAGTTCTTCTTTTATACTCGTCTACAAGAGAGTATTTCTAGTCATCGAATTGCTAAGGGAAAAAATGGTACCACCTATCTTTCGACTAATTTATATTAATTTACCATACAAATTAATCGAAATTAAAAGATTATTACAAATATAATATAACTAGTAAAAACACTGTAGGGGTTGACAGAAAGAGCTCTATCTTGACATACTATCGTTGCTTCATTCACATTCATACATAGTCTCAAATACACTCTTCTGTTATTCCAACTCTTGACATGACCATACTATTTATACACGTCTTTCTTCATTTATCCGTTGTACAGGTCGAAGCGTTATTAAGTAATATAGATCATTCTAGAGGCATTCAAATATAGCGGAAGAGGGCTATAGCATGTTACGATCATCAAATGCTTCGAGGCGATACTAGAAAAAGTTCTGCATAGTAAACCGGTTACAACTTTGACAGGTTCACAACACTCATTTGTTGCTATGAAAATCTTTGCTGACTCCTTGTGATTAACTTCTTAGCGTGTTGGGTAAAGAAAGATACCGGTTGCGGATATTCATCTTGTATGACTGAATGGATGTTCAATAAGTGCACTCTCTCCTTTTCGTACTCAAGAAGATCACAACATGTTTTAGTTTGGTTTGTTAGTATCATCTTCAATGGCTTCAGTTTATTTAGAAGTCTTACAGCCGTTCTTCCAATCCCTACTAACCGATGTAGGATATCGATTTCCTTGAATTAAGTTCCGCTCAACAGAGGACTAGTTATAAAATGTGTCAACAGGCTGAACAAAATGTTACCGAAATATCAAATGTTATTACTGGTTTGCAATCTATTTTCCGCGATTCAAATATTGAATGACTAAGATTTATTTCCGTTTTAGAATGTCAAAAACGTGTTTTTTGTGAATTTTAAATAAAACTGAAGGGAACCTAATTATTTTACTTATTATGAGCTCCATTTTTACTTTTTCATGGAAGAAAAACGTCAAATGTCAAAGGTACGATATGAACAATGTACTTTCGCGGCATTTGTAAAAGTCAAGCTAACACTTTATTTTCAATATGTTTTTAACGCATCCGTTTGTGAAGTATAAAATCTTGGTTTATGTATTAGTTTTTAAAACACATAATGTGTATTTACAATAAATACAACAGTAACTCTCTGTTAATTTTGCATTGAAAGTTTTTACTTTGATGTCATTTTTTTGTCGATAAAGTAGGCAAGCACTATTTTATTGATTATGAAAGTGGGTGGGCTCTATTTTATTGTCTATAAAAGTGGACGAACACTTTCATTGACAAATTAGGATGTTCAACGAGAAAAAAATGCTTGGAAACAGGCAAACAGATTGAATGGTCAAAAAAACACTCGGCTGATTGGCGCCTCAGATTGATCATTCGAAAGGTATACAAAATAATATGGATTTTAAGGAAGGTAAAAACTTTTAACAATTGAAACAATTTCTCGATCAATTATTCTAAATGTTTTCATAATAGGTTAAAACAAAAGTAAAACACTAGATATAAAATGCAAACTTTGCAACTAATTAAAATATAGGTAAATAAAAATTTTGTCGTCACGAAATTTGCAAAAGATTTTTCTGCCTAAATTTCTAGTTTAATGCAACTAATTTCAGCTGGAGACTTGATATCCATCACGAGTTATGGAGCTTGGAAAAATTCATTTTAGAGTTTAAAATAATAAGAAAAGAAGTCACCTTGTGTGTTCTATATTTTTTAACGTTCAATAGGAAAAGAGATTTCGGAAGAGGAATATTGAAATGTACCGGGAGATGGGCTAATTAGTATAATAATATAACTAACTAACTAACCATCACGCCGTTTCTCCGCAGGGGTAGGCAGAGAGGACTGACCGCCAAACAACTCGCTTTATTCATATTCATACATTATCTTCTGTTATTCCGACTTCTGACATGGTCCGATTTAAGTATTTGATTCACTTGATCGTGCCATGTCTTCCTCGGGCGTCCCCGGCTTCTTTTTCCATTCACATTCGCCTCATACATTCTTCTTACACTCCTTTCTTCGTTCATTCGCTCTACCTGTCCGAACCATCTAAGCCTCCCTTTCTTAATCTTACTCATTACGCTTACATCAGCCTTGCATTCTTTACGAATCTCAATATTTTTCACACCGTCATACATGGTTTTACTACACATTCGTCTCAGAGATCTCATTTCTACAGCATTCAGTTTACTTTCATCCTTCCTCTGCCAATTCCATGCCTCACTGCCATACATCAGGGTAGGTATAAGCACTCCGTTGTGGACTGCTAGCTTCGCTTCTTTGGACAACTTTTGTTAGCGCCAAGCTTCGCTTATACTCGTATAATAATATAAGCGAACTAATTTTCGAAGAAATGAGTTTTAACTTAGTGTATCAGATTCCAAACAATATTCATCACCGAATAGAATTATTGTTAATTTAAAAAAAAAAACATCCATGGGGTTTTCAACAAGGTTATGATAGAGTGATTCTATTTACATATGATTTATCCAAACATTTAAGGTTAATAATTAATTTCTTAGAATGTTGAAGGCTGTTCATTCGAATCACCATTAGGATTACAGTTGATGTTTTGAAGTGACACACATAGCCCCGGCTTTTGCACAACCCGACTGGGTTTTCCAGATGAATTAGGACACAATTAATTTATGACACGAAACATTGAGGGATTGGCAATGCACGAATTACACTACGCCATTCAAGTTTTGTGGATAAACGATGAAACGAGACGAAACATACGTTGCTTGTGTGCAAATTTTTATGTGCTTTTTGTAATTCTGTTTGTATTGTTCATTTAATGTATACAAAAGTAAGTATACAAAATATTTTTTTGCCCATTGCTCATGTAATGTCTTATTTGTAACGTACTACCTCGTTTCCTCCGAGTTTCAGCACTTTTCCCTTATTGAAAATATTTCCCTTCCTGTTTCATACAAAACTTAATTTTGGATTTGAGGCCAAAATACTCGCATAAACCTAATGATCTTTTTTTTCATCAAAAAGTATAGTAAATATCTAGTAGGGATTAGAAGTAATTTATTTATTTTTGTTTTACATTATGAAATATAGGACATTAAAGGAAATGATTTTTGGCGTTTTTAGAGGCACCTTTAACAATTATTTGGGGGCTAATGGTGATTTAAAAAACATTACTCCGTCTACTTTGAAAATATAAAGCAATATAAAATATTTTATTTTTAAATATTAAAATAAGCATTCTGGTGGACTTTAAATTAAATTAAAAACGACCAATTTACGTTGGAACACAAATTTGACGTACATAATTTAAAATGTTTTTTTTTTTAAATATTTTTATTTACGTAATCATATAGAAAATATGACAATTAAATATATATGCCATGTCAGAAGTCGGAATAATAATAGAAGAGGATGTATGAATGTGAATGAAGCAAGAAGTGTATGCTAAGATCGAGTTGTTTGGCGGTCCGTCCTCTCTGCCTACCCCTGCGGAGAAAAAGCGTGATGGTTAGTTAGTTAGTTAAAAAATATATATAATAAACCCGTAAATAATTTTCTAATATGCCTCTAAAATTATTAATTTTTTTTTTTTCATGGCAACTTCATAATTTAAAACAAAAATAAATAAAATACTTCTCATCCGTACTAGATATTCACTAAAAATTTAATTTAAAAAAATAATCATTCAGTTTGGATGGGTATTTTGACCTTAAATCCAAAATTTAGTTATGAATGAAACAGGCATTGCAGCCGTTCCTCTTAATACCTCAGGCATTAGTTTATCAAATAATATCACATTACTATGTAACAAGAAACCATTTTATTTTATTTTATCATAACTACAAAGTTTGTTTAGCAGTTGTAACATTTTAACTCTAAGCCATCCGTACAGAAAATATTTGCAATTTTCATCACGCCAGAACTCACAGTAAGAGAATTTTTGCGTCTTCAGAGCATAGATTTAATTGAAACGTTGCTTGAAATGGCTTTTAGCCGTGTTTGGTGACCAAATCTGAATAGCCAGGTATTTTCTCACCTTTCCCTTCCCCTTTTCCTTCCCTTCCCCAATATTTTAAGCGTCACAACATTCCCCAATTGGGGATGTCATAGTCTCACTGGCTCCAGACGGTTGGGAGCAGTTGGGACTCTTGTGCGGTATTCATATAAAAAAAATAGATTTCTTCTTTACGGAAAAGAAGGAATATGTATCATCATTAAATTTCCAATCTAGATCTGCTAATTAAGATCTATGTGCAGATTTTTAATACAGTTTTTTCGTGTTCTTAATTTTACGGGTTCATGTTTACCGTTTTTAATTGTTTTAATGAAAGTATAACAATTTATTATTTATAAACCGTATTTGAGATGAAAACCACCACAAATCCAAATAGTATTACCGCATCGGTCGTTATTGAAACGGTATAATAAGTACTTACACTCCATTGGCATACCGTAATCTCCCGAACATAAATTCTTTAATGTTGATTATATTAATTCAGGTTCACTTTGATACGATAAGAAACATACCCGTACCTACTGCTGCTCGCAAATTTTAACTTGAACAAGTCTTCTACTAGACTTAAACCTACTTAGCGATGGAGTAATATTTTGCGGAGTATGATAAATAAGCGGATTTGGGAAAAAAATAAATTATTCTTTTAATAATTTAATAATCTGACAAGGTTACTTATTGTTAGTTGAACCACGTGTGAAAAATATATGTCTTTTTATCTACACACTTAATAAAAACTCGTTTTAACCTTTAAAGCCTACGTTCGATGCAAGGCGACTTTTTTTAACTACATTTATAACGCAATAAAGCTATGGTACTCTACATGGGTTACTGAACCTTTATATTATTGCGCAAAAATACATATCAGGTACATGTTTACTTGAAAAAATCAATGTCTCGAAGTCAAACGAATAAAAAAAAATCTTTTTAATTTTTCTATTCTTGATACATGGTGGAATTCCATTATAATGATTTGTTAAACAAATTTTTTAACTATTTAAAATTTTTATTTTTGACCTGACCGGTTTCATTCTATCATAGCTATCTTCAGGGTGGGGCAATTTTTCCTTATACTATGGTTTATATACAATTTTTGGGCATCAGGGTTGGTAAACAATGATTTCATATATAATTTTATATTCTAACCTGGTTTTAAAACCGTACCAGTAATAGGCAAATTGTACCAGTCTGAAGATGGCCGTGATAGGCTAAAACCGGTCAGGACAAAAATAAATAATAAGTGGAAAATATAAATAATATTTTTTTTACTATAACATTATTATTTTTCTTCCCCTTCATAGGTCTCCTAGCATACATCTTTGGACATGTTTTCTTGTGTGGGAAAGATAAACCTTGATCGTCCACATATAACAGATAATCACTGAAATAATCTGGAAAATTTCAAAGCTTCTTGGTTCATGGTGTAAACATTGTGGGGAGCTAAGAATATTTGTATTGTCTAAAATTACAAAGAGAAAATTCTGAGAAAATGTCACGAAACCAGAGTTCACTCTTTGATGAGTGTTTGGTTCGTCAGATAAACAAATTTTCTGCTTTACGATTTAAATGAGATCACGTATTTATTTATTTTATTATTTGTTGTTTTTTTTTTATTTTTAATTTTATGTAAATCAAATTTAATAATGTTATTATTAAGTTCTGCAAGTATTTTTAGTTGTTCTTATTATGACAGCTGTTTCAGCTCACAGAATTCAGAATTTTAATTGCTTTCTAACTAAATCGGTTTTACCGATAATAAATCGTTACTATTAAATTTGATTTACATTAAATTTAAAAAATAAATTAAATGGAGTTCTTCGAATTAAACACAAAAACAATTAATAGAGATCTCGCATATTAGAGCACACGATCATGATTTGATCTAACTTAAGATTAATGAAATAAGGTAGCTTATTAAATATTGTTTCGTTTTATATTCCATATTTTAAAGTTATTTGCTCCGCCCATGCATTCATTACCGCAGCGGAGTGGAAGGCAGTAAGGTAGAATGGTCTTTATGGCACGAAGGCAGCTGCGAGCTGCGAGAGGAGAGGGGTTCACTTTCTCCCGGAGACGGATGTGAAGTTCTTTGCCCCGTGATGGCTCCACTGGCTGCTGATTTTTGTATTTTACGCAGCTCCGGATCGAATAAAAATCGTTTTGTCGATTTAATAGGATAAAGTGTGTAACTACTTTACTGCGCAGTGAATTTCAAATGAAGCAGGGCTGGCCCGATGTAATCGGCCAAAGCGTGGAACATTAATTTGAAAATGTAAACAATGATAGTTTGAATACGTTTAGCGTTTTCAGGGTTGATTTATTTAAATCTTTTAAAAATTACCATAAATATTTTGTTTTTAATCATTGAAGATAATATTAACAACTCTCAAATTGAAACATGAAACCGAAAAGACACAGAAAATAAAAGATATCGGTAGCGACTGAGACTCGAACCCAGGACCTCATAGTCTATCCGGGATCTTATAAGCTTCAATAAGATATTCCAAAATTGAAAATAAATATATATGTATATTTTTTTGTTCCAATATGTATAAGTATAAATAAGTAATACGTTGTTAACAAAAAATATGTACAAACAAGGGTGATCACACTGATAATTTTAGTAACATTTTTAATAAACATGTTAATTACCTTTATTTATTGGATAACTTATTAGTGAAAAATATATATTTAGGTATACATAAAAGGTATTTGTTATGTTTATCCTGTTAACCTGAGGTACCCACATAAATGTGAACCTCTTTTATTCATAGTTCTGGTTTAGCCATGCGACAAGCAGAAAAAAACCTTTGATGTCGTCTCTCTCGTTTTAACCGAGTTCGACTATAGTGGGTAATCTTATCAACATTTATATCATTTTTCTTTTGGTTTGGCACAATAAGAATGCCAATACGCTTTAATGGGTACCTGAATATAAGAATAAAAAAGCAAAAAATCATTCAGTCTATGGACAACCCAATTAAGTATTGTAACGTGGTATTTACTTTTTAACTTTATTTTCTCACGAAATCACCTAAAAATCGATAAGCCAGAATTAAAACAATGCATTTTAATTTAAATATTTACACACATTCGCTCTATTGAGAAGAACTGTCAATAATAAACTCCGCTGTTCTCTGCGAAAATTCACGTTTTAAAATAAAATATTTCTCTCAATATTAGTGACAAATGAAGCCACCCAGTTCGTCCCTGAAGCGTAACATGATTTCGTTACATCGATTGTTACCGGCCCACGCGTTACCGAATAACGAATAACGCCATCCGTTACGTTACGTGTAACGACTTCACCAATCAGAGTCCATTTGGCATCGAAGCCTTCGTCGTACGTTGTACGTGTGTCATCTTCGTGAGTCATCGACGTCAATAAAAAAAGATCTAGTATTAAAGTTACACCTTGCAAATCCATTGTTCTGGCAAAGAGAAATTTCTAAATGGAGTAACATCGAGGAGCAGATCTTTAATGGTCATTTCAAGTTACGTTTGTTTGTTTTAAAAATGTAATTGGCTGTGACATGATTTAATTAGTGAGAATCCATTTTCTACATTTAGATAAACTTTTGAAAATTAACAAGCTACCTTTGTTTCAGTGATTTATAAATATGTTATATTGTTTGATTGGTGTTGTCATATTAAACCAATTTAGAAACCTTGCCACTTCTTTGTGGGTTGGTTCCGAGCATTTATGATATTTGAGGAAGACGTGCGATGGGTATTTTAAAGGAAATGGAACGCTCAATTATTAATAATCATCACGCAGATGACGTTAATTTCAATATTTCAGAAAAAAAAACACTTTTAGCATGTAATGCTTTTAAATATTGAGGTGAATTGTTTGTTGGCGGGTGTACACAAATAACACGAAATGGAAGAAATTGTCATTGTAGGTTTAGAGCTCAATTCCTCCAAGTAACTTATAAGAATACAATATTTGATTGTATCACTAACACATACAGTATGTTATAAGTTTCTTGGAGGAATTGAGCCACTTTCAACAACAATTTATTCATCTCGATATTTAGTAAAATGAACATTATTATTGAAAACCCAAAATTGTTTTTTTTTTAAACATTGAAAATAACGCCATCTGTGAGCAGGAATATTATAAATAATTTAAAATTTCACCTTAAGGAGATTTCTTTACGAAACCGGAGCAATATAAATCATCCATTTTGGAGTAAACTTGGGCTTGATGAGAGCAAGTCGTTAAAACGATCCGTTTTCATATGGAGTAAACTTGAGCTTGAAAATAACCATGAGAGCAAGTCGTCAAAACGATCCGTTTTCATATGGCATTTGTCAAGCGTGAACAAACGTTCGACAGGCATTTGGCGTGTCTCCCGGCTGTGCAATGGCGCCGATAGTTCTAACCCTAGTTCTTCGGAACACCTTAAATTTTAATTTCCGTACTATAAACACAGCAATCGTTTGGTTTGTACACTAAAGGTTGCAATCTGACCACTAAAATACGGGAATCTATCGTACGGATTGCCCATAGATAAGATTTTGCACAGAGACAAGAGCCTTTTCCACTAACGTCATATCAAACATTTTTCCATATTTGCCAAATTTCGTATCTGTGTGTGGTTTCTATCATTGTATGCGCTTCATCAGTGGCGTTGAGTCCATAAAGGCTGAAAATCTGTGCCACCCTAAGAAAAATGAAACAAATGAAGAAATTTCAAGATAATAACAAAAAAAAGAAATCAATTTCTGATTGAAATGTATTTTTTCACGAATTTGGTAAGGAAATTGTACACCCAGTAAGCCACAACAATCAGCGAAAGATGACAATAATTTAGCCATTTTCAAATGTTCAATGAAAAACTACACACAGCCTACCCTTGGTCATAGAGCAATGCATGACACGTGTTATTTCAAGATTATTATGTCCGATATACCGAGTCAATAGCATCAGGTCTTGATATCGTATTTGATCCCAAACTAACGTTCTCGGACCACATATCACGGTCCACTCCAGCTTGCTCCAACTCCTGGGGTTTATTATCAGAATATACAAACAGTTTTATGACCCATATGCAATGATAACCATGTTCGATGGTGTTATAAGAATTACGCTGGAGTACGCTTGTGGGGGTAGGAACTCCGCATCAAACTAAATAGATAAATAATATCAATATTGTCATATAGATTCAGCCTATCATTCAATGGTTCGCCGATTACACTATCAATGGATAATTCCGAAAGTGAATTAGCAAAAAAAATAGCTCTACATAATGGTTAAACCGCAAACATAATTGACAACGTTTTAAATAAATAAAAAACTTAACCGCATTTCCACTAATAACTTTTTATTCGATACACCTACAAATAAAAATATTATTTTAAACAACCCCTTTTAATGGGGTACAATTTTGTACATATCAAACTTTCTGCGCTTAGCACAAAACCTTGCCTGTCTACATTAAAACCGCGTTCTACGCAGAAAATACCATAGGTAAATTCATAAAAAAACATTAAAATACATTAGATAATTTAGATGCACTGGAAATTAGAAAATCCCTAAATAATAATTCTAGTATATTGAATAACCAAGTACATTTATCGAATAGTCCTCTTTTAGATATTTTTCCAGCGTATCGCTTTGTTCTTCTGAAAAAAAAAACAAATTACCCTTCCCCTTTGGTAGGCTCCCACTTCAACACCTAAATATTTATGTATGTCTATCATTATTTTATATCATAGTTTAGTTTTAATATATTCCTGAAAAGGGAAGGATACTTCCAAAACCGGTCGAGATCATTATATCAAATTGAAGTGGTTCAAAACAAAATTATGTGTTTATGTTACAATTATAGCCACAAAGTTAATGCTTACGAATATGAAATAAATAATATTCTGGAACAAATAGAAAAAATTCCTCAGGTGTATCTATATGCGAACGTATGGAACGTATCCAATATTCATGCACAATATGAACTTACTTGAGGCAATAAATACATTTAGCCTAGAAACCAGACGTTATGCAAATCTAGCAATACTTTGTTTTAATTTAGTGAATAACTTTGTTGATAGTACATTCCTCTTAGAATGCTATGGCTTATATGTACCTGAAAACTTCTGCCGTAGTCGTCGCCATGACTTGTTCAAGATACCACCCGGAAGTACAGATGTTCTAGCACAGCATAGCATGACAAGAGGAATGGTGCTATTGAATGAAATTTCTATTTCAGCAGATATTTGGGAACAATTTGGGAGGCGGGCATGGGTACCGCCGCACCGGGAATCATTTATTGGATACCCAACACCTCTGTCATAGGTCACCCCAGGTGGTTCGCTACGTTTGGTGACTTAACAGGGGTGTCCTGCTTAATAGGGGTAAGGTTTGTCCAGGTCTTACCACCAACTGCGTGGCGGGTCAGACCGGAAGAAGCAGGTTGAGGGAGATCCTTTGACCTTTCCAGCTGGACTCTCTCTACCCATCGCGATGAATTCATACATCGGTCACTCCTGGTCACACTGACCCCCAAATTCCTAACCGACCCTTTTACCTTTTTCCTTCCCAGAACTTTATCTCTTTCTTTTCCTTGAAAAACCCTCAACACAGCATCCCCAAAGACGACATAGGCTGAAAGTGAAATTATTTTCCTCAGAGCCTCCTGTGTGGATTTAATGTAAAAAAAGATGTATTTAATTACTCTTTAAATAATATTAAAACTTTTATTGTAGAAATCTCGCACTTTAAATGGATGAGTAATCTGTTGTACAATATTTAAAAAATAAAATAATAACACTAAAACAAATATGTACTTTTAAAAATTGCTAAAGATTTGATAGTTTGACGCATCCTTCATGATTCATGAAAGCACGTATGTTGCAAGGTGCATTATGACATTATGACAATCGCACCACGCCGCCGCAGTTACTAAACTTGTTACATCAAAAACTGTTATACAACTGGCCAAATCAAATACCGATAATAAGTATACGTGCACACGTCCGTATTATATGCGCTAGTACTTTCATGTCGCTAGTAATAATATAACAAATAATTATATTGCAGAAACATGACGCCACTGAGACTCTTTCAATTCGCCATCGAAGTAAAAGTAGCTCAGCTTCCTGTAGGTATATATATTTAATTAAACTAGGCAGGTAGCTACTTAATTTTTGGTAGTTTATTTTTCGGTTAAATACCGTAGCTTCCTTCTTTCACTGGCCAGGTAGTTAAAAAAATTATTATGAGTCATTCCTTATACGTAATGGTAACGTGAATATATTATGTAAGAAATCATAGTCCCCTTTTGTTGCAGTTGATACTTGTTAAAAGTGTTTTCTCCCAAAAGGTTTGTATTTTGAATTAAACCAATCTAAAGTTATATTTAATTTAAAGTTTTTAATTTTTAATTTTCATTTTTTAATGTTTAAATTTTTATTTTTCGTTTTTTGTTTTTATTTTTTTAATGTTATTTATTTATTTTTAAATTTTTTTTTAAATATATTTTTTTTTAATCTTTTATTGTTTTATTTTGTTTTTTTATTCTTAATTTTCTTTTTTTTTTTTTTTTTCTTTTTTTAATTTTTTATTATTTTAAAAATAATTTTCTAAGATGAGTTGTAGAGTATTATAATATTTAGGGGAGTAGGGGGGGGGGGGGAATGAGATAGAGGAAGATGGTTGAGACGTACTTGGACTGAACATAAAATATAGTTAAATGCATTTCAAACAACCAATGATGGTATCTTGTATCTCACTAGGACTATACAAATAATGTATTTCACTTATACAAGGGGCATTTATCACTACACCTAGATCGAGGAGGTCTGGCGTTTTGAAATATCGAGTTATACAGATATCATCTGCTGAAATTTCGGGGAAGCTGGACAGGTACCTAGTAAAACAAGAAATTTATTTTAGTATTTAAAAAAATGCGTGATTTTTATTATTTTTTTCTAAAACTATATTTTTAAACCCAGTTTTAACGCCGAAGGAGTTGTCACAGTAATAAAAAAACTAAAACGCTTGTTGAATTTAATAATAATTTTTACATGACTAAATTTGAATAAATTAAAATATTTAAAAAAAATCTAATGAAATTCTACGAAAACACAATAACAATATTTATTTTATTTTTTTATTTTTTTATTTCCGTTTTCCTTGTTTATTGAGTTGCGATATTATGAATCCACACCAAGGAGCTTGTCGTATATGATATTTTTGGTTGTATTTTTTTATATTTTTATTTCCGCTTTTCGAGCGCAGCGACCACAGCTTGTCGTTTTGCTGTAGGGGTGGTTTAATTTTTAAGTTTATTCTAGAACGAGAGATAAGAGCAGAAAAATCACTTTGAATATCGTCCATTCCATATTAATATCAAAGCATTATCCAAAAATAATATCATAGCAAATTCCTTTCAGTCGTCAGTCGTTAAGCTAAAAACACTACTGAGGAGTTTTGCATTTAAAACGTTTGGGGCTTGCCAGGAGCGCATATTGAGGTGAAGGTCTCTGCACAGGCCGGCTGAGCCTCGATTTAGCAACAAAGAACAAACAAACTGGGAAACACCACGGCCATCTTCGAGGAATGGCCGGTGTGACTTACTGAGAAAGTCAAATATGCTTTTATAACATCGTTTAGATGTCGCTAAGGTCATTTTGCAAATTCACAGCAGAATGTAAACAGTAGAAAACCCATGTTAATAATTAGTTCAATATCAGAAAGCTACTTAGCGTGGGAATAGTTGAGGTAAACCAACCTACGCGCTGATTTTCACGACTAATGTAAAAGAAATCTGGTACGAAATAAGTAAATAAATGTGTAGAGGTACTGATTATATTAGCTCATCCAATAATATTTGGAGGTTCGAATTTTTTATTTATAATTTTATAGCATTAAACACTTTCGAACGGTGGGTAAGCTCTGACGTAATAAAATTTGCACGTCTGGGTTAGTGCAACTGTTATTTTAATACATTCTACCACTACCAAAGAGTTTTAAAATACACGTTAAAATTAGATAAGACGCCAGATTGTTAGATTTCTTATATATTTTAATATTCTTCACTCTGATAAAGATTTCGTAAAAATTTGCTTAAATCTAACACCCTTATTTTTTAAATCTATCGTGAGAAACAAAGAAATAAAAGATCTTGGCACAGCCGAGTGTTATGCTTAAATTTATAACGTCATAGTAATGTTTGATGGATACGAGAAAAGTATTGAAAACAATGTATAAAATTATTTCATTACAAAGGTATTGATTATACACGGCGCGGCGGATCTATGGGTTGTCTCGATAGCTCTATGGCGTAGAGCAGTCGCCTCTATAACTTTTCCTTCCGTATCTCTATAAAATACGTACAGAGAGATAGGAAAGCTTTTTTGTGTTAAAAATATGGAGAGATGCTTTTACAGCAGGATTTCAGACATGTTGACATTTGTAACAATTTATTTTCACTTGGTTTCGTTTCCGATGATTGTTTCACTTTCGTTTTGATGATACGTTTTGCACTCAGAATTAATTATACATAAATGTGGCTGGTTGCTAATGAAAAAATGTCGCCTTTGTCTTTGTTACATAAAAAGACACTAACTGTTGAATAATTAATTTGAACAATAATAATATAATGGTACCTAGAACCAATATATATATATACAACACGGATTCACTTTTACTTTGACATTTGATTTCTCAGAATTCTCTTCTAACGTCAACGTATTCTATCACAGCTAACATTTCCATTCACAAAAATACCCGCATTTACGTTTTTCTTTTCCGCGATTTACGTCCGAAATATTCAAAATATGCGAGTTACGCGGACTTATTGTGATACGTAAGGTGATTAGAGGGAAAATTCCGTGTCTTTAGAACGGCGTACGGCGATTGGTGGGCGAACTCCGTATCTTTAGAACGACGCACGGTGATTGGTCGGCGAGCGACATATAATATTGCTTTCGGTTCGATTGTTTTTTATTTTTACGTCCTCATTCTTTCAAACACATAATGTCTAACCAGAGGAAAGCTTTGTCAGTGCAAGAGAAAAGGAACATTCTCGAAAAAGTGAATAAACACGTTGGATCACGCGTTTTGCTGGTCCGAAATTTAGGAATACCCATTACTACTTTGGCCACAATCATCAAAAACTGTGAATCTATTGAAAAAAGCGTTATTCAACGTGGACCCGGGGCGAAAAAACGTATGCACATCAAAGCGTCGAAGTACGAAAAACTGGAGGAGATTTTAAAAGAATGGTTCGTCAGTGCGCGGGGCAGTAATAATCCCGTCGGGGGTACAATCATTCGTGAAAAGGCGATACGCATCGTGAATCGACTAAATATTGAAAGATTTACTGCATCAAATGGATGGATAGATCGTTTTAAGAAGTGGAACAATGTGGTCTACAGATCAATTTGTGTAGAATCGCAACGTGTTTATTTGGACATTTGGTCGTTAGAGTTTTCATTCTACACTCTTGATTATAATTTTGTAGTATGTACACAATGTCCAAAATGTATTATGTCAACGGTGTTAAATAAACGCCTGGTTGCCACTAAAATTGAAATTGTGGAAAAAAATATAATGATGTTATGCAAAAGGTCGTGAAGGGTCTTTTTTGATTTTCGTATTTTTCCAGAAAAAAGTATATAATTTTAGTTTTCAATTTCCTACCACCAAATATTTTTGTTTTAAATTCGGAGTTTACTCTATAATTTGCGTGATAAAATAAAAATAATAAACAGCAATCGCTATTTTTTTCTTGTAGAAATTAACGAGCCGGGAAAAATATATACCACCGGCTTGTAGTTTTTATTATTTATTGATTTTTCCAAGATTAGTTTTTTACGTAGTTCAAGTTTTAACTCCGTAAATAACCTGTTTTAAATTCATAACATCTTACGTTTCACAAATATACGTATTACGTATAAATGAAGAAAAGATTTTTTTATGGACTTTCATAGTGCCATCATATTTATTACGTACATATGTCTCACAAGTGGAAATTCGTGAATCTTTCCAAACATTTATTAAAAACATGATGCGACTAACGAAAACAACATTAAATTATATCCAGCCTTACAATCTCGCAAAGTGCCATCTAACGGAGGAAATTCAAACAATAATGGTTTAGCCAGATGATACGTGATATAAACCTTCAAATAGCTTAAAGCGACATCTGTGAAAATATTTTGAAAACATTCAATGAGGTTTGATGGATACACTTAACACTTTGAATTTATCATAACACTGAAAGCTTTGTTGAAAAATTATTACTAATGAAAAAATGTATCACAATTCAGCACAAGATGGAATAATGAATTTTTCGGCAATGCACAAATTACATAAAAATATGTTTTTTTCTGATTGATTAAATTAAATGTGTACATAGGTAATTGTAAAAATTTAATGTTTTTCTCTCTATGGACATAATGGTTGATAATTATTAAAGAAATACGTTCTGGTAGGTTTTAACATAGTTCATATCCAAAATAATAATTTGATCAAGGGCTCTATAATTTAAATAACGTGCAATTATATAAACGCTTTGCACCAACGGTTAACTTGCGAGGTCAGTTGAGCTCTAAACTGGGGGGTGCAATTTTAAATTGGTCCAAGTCTAACGATATGATTTCTGTTATTATTTGTGAAATCTATTTGGCAGCCACCTCTAGTCCGGAGCCTCAAAATATCTGAAAAAACCTTTGACTCCGTGCAGAAACAGGTAGTCCGTTTGATAGATTCGCCTATCTTTACAAACGCACTGCAATATTTGTAGCACAGAGGTCAGGTGGGAATGCTGCCCTTGTTATACCGGTATTTTAATGGAAGATGCTCTGAGGAACTATTGTCATTGATCCCTTCGGCACCGGTGCATAGTCGGGATACACGCCAAACGCGCACACGGTTGACATTTGTGACATAAGAACGGTTCGCTTCTACTACTCGTTCTTGTGTTCAACAGCTCGGCAGTGGAATGATCTGCTGGCTTCTGTGTTTCCTCCATCCTACAACATGGGTCACTTCAAGGCCCAAGTTCACTGCTTCCTTTTCTCTAAAAGACCCCCCACACAGCATCCCCAAAGATGATATAGGCCTTGAGGGAAATTATTTCCCTCTGTGCCTCCTGTGTGGAGTTACTGTAAAAAAAACAACAACATAATTTTGGACTTGGACCATTTTAGATTTGGACTTCCCAATTATTACTTACAAACTTTGTTTATATAAATAAACAATATGTATTTACATTTGGGCCGACATGGGTGGCGCGACAGGTGAATTAAGTAGGTAGGTATGTAAATTTACAGAAATATATATATATATATATATTACGTAACTGATGAGGTTAGACTTTTTTTAACTGATCTCAGTAATAAGATATCGGTCCAGTTATGAATTAAATGACGTCATATGATTTGATTTTGTTTTTAATTAAAGGTTATCATTCAATGCATAAGTTACTCGACTTGTACTCAACATACTCGTACTTACCTCGTATACTCGTTTCATATCCGGTATTAGTTTCTAGAAATAAACAATTAAAATTTATTCAGATTTCGAGGTTAGGTACCTGTTTTTATTAAGAATTTTCCACTCTTTGCAAGCCTTAATGTTTTTTCAACATACAAAGGAAATTTAAATTTATGTATTAACCAGTGTACATCGGAAAAGGTTAGTTCAACTTTTATTGTTTTTTTAGCAAATTGTCTATTGAAATAGCTAATGCGACATAAAAAATAGTGAATTAATATTTTAAGCGCGATTTATCTTACGTATTGTAAAATTCTTGTGTACAGTACCAGGGAACGATACTCCCCCTTCCTGTATCAGCTGTGGTTAGAGGTGCATAAATGTGGAGATAATCTTCTCTACCTAGTGAGCGGGCTGCCTATTCCTAATGTAGGGCTTTTATTTATTTTTATTTCAAAGAATTGTAAACTGTGTTTTATGTGCTAGCATCATTTGCTTATATATTTAAATTATAAATGAGAAGAATAAATAAATTATTCAATGAAAGTATGTAACCCAACAGGGTTAATTTAATTAGTTTCTTTAATTCGTTTTTATTATATCATAAAAATCGACGGATGCGTAGTTATGAGAAATCTAATACAACCAATTTTTTTTATTACCAACATATTGAAAGATTTAATAAGAATAATAATATGGAATTGTCGTTATTTTTATTCCACTCCATAAGTCCCCACAGCTTGGCATTTAATTGTAGATATTTATTATTTCGAATCTACAAATGTCATTACTATGGCAAGACTAAGTTCTTTGACATTTTGTTGTTAGTTGTCAAAAATTAGCATCGAACTATTATCACCGATTGACATTTTAACTTTAGAATTTACTAATACAAGTTCCATAGGGCCTATGATGTCATCTTTGGGGATGCTGTGAAGAGGGTCTTTATTGGGAGAGATAGGAGTGAACATGGGTTTTGAAGAGATCCATGTTCACTCATTATGTTTATGTTTAAGTTTAAATTTGAAGTATTATTACACAAATTAGATGTAAAACACCGAAGTAAATTGTTGCGAAAAAAAGAAAGAAAAAAAAGAGAAAAAGAGAAAAAAATTGAAAACAAAAGAAACAGTTTCTTTTCCCTGTGAAGCATTGCCTTATTTAACATTTTATGCACTCTACTGATTTAATTTGCATTTGCGTTAATCGATCGATTCAACTTTTGAACAGAATATAAATTAGTATTATATTATACCTGTATTCAATCAGTCGATCATCAAAGAAACGCTGACAGTAGTAGCATTGAAAGAGTTAATATTAAATGTGAAATCATCTACAGATATTAAAACATCATGATGATATATTTCAGCCTTCCAGTTGTAGATATTTTTATTGATACATAACTGGCGTCGGGTCTCTATGGTGATGGCCGGGGTTGATTGACATGCGAAATTTGATCGGAGTATTTGTTTGTGTAAGGGGGACAGGTTTTAATGCAGAAGTTGACGGATGATTTAAACCTATCAACACGTAGTTGAATATCTTTTTCTGCTATGCCCTCTTCATTAATAATTGTGAACGTAGAAGGCATTGTTTCCTTTTCAGAATCTTCTTCAACATCTGAATTCTGTCTTGGAATAGGCACCAAAAGTATTATTTTTTTTCGACCAAGTGCGATATTTATGCATCTGTAACATGATAAGATCTTCGTTAGAATAAAAAAAGTAATATAACCCACAAAGTGTATTTTAAACTCATTTATTAATTACTAAATTAAAAAAATGATAGTTTATTTATTTTATTTTTTTAAATTATTAATTATTTTTATTGAGATTTAAAAGCCTCATCGTAATATTTAATCATTGAAGAAAATAATATTAACATAACCTAAATGTGAGATGAAACCGGAAAAAAGGACAGACACTAAAAATATTTCAGTCGCATCTGGGACTCGAACCCAGGTCCTCTGCCTATCCGGGGCAACGATCAACCGACTTAGCTAATGAGACAAGTTCAATTTGTGTCATCTTCATCGATATCATGTCTCAAATTCAAGATTTGTGAATATTATCTTCCATTTTAATCTCATATTATTGGCAACTATTTTTATGATGTTTACAAAGTTCTACCCGAACTCAACTGCAAACTTAAACAGTGTCTCGGATTTACATCCGACTTTTTATTTATATGAGACATCTATTGACTTTTTATAAAAGTCTAAAGAATTCAATTTTTAATTATTAATTATTTTTATTGAGATTTAAAAACCTCATCGTAATATTTAATCACTGAAGAAAATAATATTAACATAACCTAAATGAGAGATGAAACCGAATAAAATGACAGAAACTAAAAATATTTCAGTCGCATCTGGGACTCTTTTAATTTATCTTTTGCACACTTGATGATGTAACATTGGTGTTCCGAAATACATTCCCCAATTACCTGGTATTATGATGCCGGTGTAACATAAAGAAAAATACGAAAAATCAGTTAAAATTAATTATATTATCGAAAAATAATTAAAAATATCAAATAACGAGATAATCAAGTAGTGTATTAACACTCTTGTTTACTTCGTAACTGAGAAGATCAATGAAATATTCACGGATTACTTACCCCATTTCCCGAAACGATTTATCTCCGGTCAGCCATCATGTCTTGTTTGATGGAAGAAGCTACGGTGTTTTTTTTTAAATAATCACTTGACAGGATGACACGGTAGAGATATCTTAAATCATTATTAAAATTATAAAATAATTAATAAAAAATAAAAAAAAATAAATAGCAAAGTTGGTGTAACACACATGTAACAGTGTCTAGATTGGGGTTAATAAATTATTATAATGGAATTCCACCACTAATTTTCGGTTTCAAAAATAGAGAAATTAACAACACAGCGCCTAGATTGAAAACGAAAAAAAATATTGCCGCCTGCACGAGTGGACGCCCCGGTGTCAGGTAACATAATTTTTTGCTACCAACGAAATTATACCTGTTGAATTTTTCATGCATTATTCTCAATACAAACTACTTTTAAGTCGCTTATAACCGTAGTAAGGCGAAACATTAAAAAACAAGATTTTTAGAATGGAAAAAATTGTAAAGATCCATAAGTATTCTTACTATATAGTTTTAAACTAGACCTCTCTCAAATATCTTAATCCATCTAGTCGGCAGTCTTTAGTTCGCCAGCCCCTTTCAACTGTGTACGACTTTTTTTTCCAACCAAGTACGCTATCCAATGATGTTTGAATTCCTACTGTTATCTGGGAGTCGTGCTACGTGTCGGTGCGAATGGTTTTATTTAGGAACCAGTACGTAGCTAGCTTTAGAATAGTTGTTATTTCGTACTTATAATATACTACGTTGCTATATAGGTATAGAATTGAGATAGCATTTACCTTTTATTTGATCGATTTGATTATGATAAAGATAGCACTTGTGTTCAACTCGTATTATTATCATAACAAGAGTATCTACAACACTATTGCCATATAAAAAAACGATCATTGTTAATCAAACATGATTTGTTAGCAGAGCAGAGGTTAGAGATTTAGAGGCTGAAAAAGAATGGGCACACATCAGAAGTTAGCCTCGATATGATTTTGCAAACGACTCCTTCAATCCAACAACGAGATCATAACATTAAGGAAAATAATACAGTAGCGTTAAAAAAAACGATTCTCGAGACCAGAGATCGATCATCGTAATGTGTTTTTTAAACAATTTTAATTTCTTTATAATCCGTTTATAATTGCTCGAATCGTTTATTCTGCTATTCAGTATATTTAACTATAGAACTTTGAAAAGTAACCATACAACCGGTTAACAGCCGAATGGACAAATACTCCGGTTTCCAATCAGGTGCTTCAGGGTTTAAATCCTCTGCTATGCAAGTCATTAATTATTGCAGAAGCAACCCTTTCCGATTATAATGATGGAAGTAGGAGGAATTTAAATATTGTCAGGTTATTTACAATTTCGGAACGAAAACAAACAAGAAAACAACAGTTGTATTAGATAAAATATTAAATCTCTTTTTGATTAGGCAGTTAGGACATAAAACAAATTACGGCAATGAAGAAAATCACAACATTATCATTAACGGAGGCTGGTAAAAATGGTTTATGGTTGTGTGTTCGCTCGTACCTTGCTTTACTACCAGGCTCTCTCCGAGTTTCAATGTTTTTTTACTACGAATACCGTTAAAGATGTGTGGAAGATTCAAATTTTACACTCGTAATAAATGTGTGTATTTTAATATTTTCATTCAAAATTATTAATTAAAAAAACAATATAAAATTTTCACACTTTCCTAAAGGATTCAAACTGTCTACTACGTCATTATGATGTAGTAAACGCTACTGACTGGTAAGATGGCTGTCACCGACATTGGTCAACAACGCTATATTCGCGAACAAAAAAATGTCATTTGAAATCGAAAATGGCACATTTTAAATCGTTATGGAAAACTTATCCGTCAACACAAAAATAAAAATAAAATGGCGTCATTATAGTAATATTTTTCGAAAAAAAGACAGAATGAAACTACCATATTGATTAATTTGCACAAAAATAATGCTATATGTTACAAAAAAAGAGATTTTTTATGGTTGATTTGGTTTTTAGGACTTGTTTAAAAATAACCGAAAAAATAGAAATAAAAAAAAGAATATTTGACATGTTACGCTTCTACCCCTTTATTGAGCTAATGTTTTAGATTGCTAGTATAGATACATAGATAAACATAAGTATCTACAGGGAAAAATTTTATGGGATATTAACTAGTATAGATAAATATAACCATTGTTACATAACGCAAATAGTCCCTAAAACTAGCCTCTCGTTAGACACCAGCGCCAGAAGTGGCCAAAAAACAACACCTGACACGTACGCGGGTCCCCCCCCCGTTCACTCCGCACTCTCCGCTCGGACCCGGCCTTGGAAACACGCATTCACCGCTCGGACCCGGCCTAGGCAACACACTCACTGCCCCTGCACTGAAGATGGCTTCCTGCCCCGCCGCACTACGCTTCGGAGAGCTAATATTTGCCTCCCCGGAAACCCCATTGCCTCAACAACCTAAACCGTGAGCTGTCTTTACATTTTCCCCTCTGTTGGTGTTGTATTTTATTCAAGTCACAGTTTACATGCCCGTTTTAGAGATTATCAGAGAGAATTTGCCCGTAACATTATTTTGAGGTTAGGTTAGCCTACTGTTCACCATAACTACTTTCACCATGTCTGTACCTTCCTCTGAATTAAACCACTGAGTCTGAAAGCATACGATAGTTTCATTTGACAAAGTATTCGAGTCTGGTTCCCAATTATAAGACCACCTGTCGGCCCACGATCCTGCAGAGGAGCTCCTCGGCCTGCCGAAACTGAGCTAGTCAAAGGTCCAGAGCCGAGCTCCCTGGAAGAAAGCCCCTCACCGGGTAAGTCTGTACAAATGCTCCGTCTCCCGTAACTGCACTTTCCCAACCATCCTCCTCTCCTTCTCCCGCATTCCCACTCCCAGTCATAATCCGTATTCATTACACCATTTATAGAGAAAATTTGTATGGGATATTAGCTAGTATAGATAAATATAAGCATCTATAGAGAAAGTGTGTATGGGATATTAGCTAGCATAGATACACATAAGCATCTATAGAGAAAATGTGTATGAGATATTAGCTAGTATAGATAAATATAAGCATCTATAGAGAAAATGTGTATGGGATATTAGCTAGTATAGATACACATAAGCATCTATAGAGAAAATGTGATATTAGCTAGTATAGATAAATATAAGCATCTATAGATAAAGTGTGTATAGGATATTCCTAAATATTTAGGTATTCGCTAATATCTAATAGATTATAATCATCTTACTAAAATTACTCAAACAGGATGCCAATTAACATAGAAGCTATGCATTTTATACGCTACTGAGTAGGTAACTATTGTATAATCTAGATAGTAGATTGATCTGTTGATATGATCTAAAAACGAAAAGTATTGCGTTATTCTTACACGCCTCAATAAACTGGTTACTTAGAAAACTAACGCAATTAATTTATCACTTTAACACGGATTCATTATTATCCAAATTGGTTCGGCAAGAAAAAAATCACACGGGACAAAATTAGTATCAAATAAATTATCTTAATGTGCTTAAAAAATAATCGGACAATGGATATTAACTTATAAGTAATGTAAGCATGTCCCCTGTTTAAAAACTAAATAAACAATAGTTAGTTATTCATTCTTCTATTTTTGCGATTGAAGAATAAAAGTAATTAGTACATTATAATTTTATTGGATTCATGTTATACAGGGTAGGATCAAGAAGTAGTGGGATAATATAATAATAATACTTGGATGACTTGTATAGCGCCGTTTTGTGAAAAATCACCTCGAGAGCGCTGTACAAATACGACTTGCTAGGGCTTATCTTATTATGTACTCTAAACTAAATCGTTGATTTTCAAAGTTTTCGCTTGAGAAGATATGATTTTGCACGCACAGGAGACAATATTAGAAAACAATGCACATTGCATGATATTGCGGTTACTGTTTAAATCCTATTTGTCATTGATATTATATTTAGTAGAAGGTTATTGGCAAAAAAAGAGTAGGTATTTATTTGAAACATAATTTTATTTGAGATTTTCGATAATAGTCATTTACAGCTACAAATATTTATAATTATTTGCAATGTCGCGGAATACGAAAAGTCTCAAAATTTTCTGTTAATTACTTTAGGCAGGTACTAACGGCTAGCTTCGCTATGTTAACTAGTTATGCAACTGGTATATATACCCGTTACATATGTACCGGGAGAATTTGATATCAACCTAAAATGAGAAATTTTATTAATAAATTTACTAATAAAAACATGAAATTAAATCACGCGTAAAATCTATTATATAAAGAATAATGTCCCGGGCGGGCGGTATTTGTTTGTTTTCTATACAAATCTATAGTTCTATTCTGAGCTTCGTGAAATTTTGCACACTTGACCTTCAAAACAAGAGAAAGGTCAATATCACTATGATATTTCGTATATAGGCATAATTTTGGTACTTGATGAAATTTCGCACATTGACGTTCAAAATAAGAGGAAAATAGCACATTGACGTTCAAAATAAGAGGAAAATAACTGGGTAGGGATTAGGGTTAGGGTGGGGGTAGGGGTGGGGGGGGATAGGGGTAGGGGTAGGGGTAACACATCACAACCTCAAAACTTTTCTCCATACCATTCATAACCCCGGGAACGCAGGGTACTTCAGCTAATCATTGATAAGTGAAACGTTTGGTTGTATATGATTTTATATCTATCATAATTAACAATCATAAAAATTTTCCGACAACACCCATACACATTTAGAAAACATCGATGTCAATATAATTATCGATTGATTTGTTGGTCAACGGTCCAAATTATCGGGTTCCCAATGCTGCGTCGCGCGTTCAATCCTCTGCTAGCTCAAGTCCTCCACCCACATCACACGATCAACATTTTCCGCTTGTTATGATGATAGCAGGAAGAATTGAAATGTTGTCAGGTTATTCGTAGCATGGGAATATTTGCATTATTTTAATCTAAAATTAAAAACCTATATTATTGCCATTGTGTTTAATTCCTAGAAATTTATATAATTTCTTTTTCATTTGTTGTAAATCTAATTTAATAATGTTAGTATTAAGTTCTGTAGTTTTTTATTATTATGATAGCTGTTGTGGCGTTCAGAGTCATTTTCTAATTGTAGTTTTTCTTGATTGTTTTATAATGACGTGGCAATGAGTTTAAATGTATGTGTTAAATCCTTGAATTATTTAAAAAAATTATATTTTTTAGATAATTATATCATTAAAAACTGGAAAAAACAGATTTTATCTTTAAATACCACACGGAATAGAGAATTTTTATTATCACAATTATTTTCTGAGTAAATCGGTTTTTACCGAAAATGTTAATAAATCGTTTCAAACACCATAAAAAATAAAATTTGGTGGGTGCAAATAAAGCCATATAAGTTAGCTGTCTTAAAAATAAAAAAACTTTAAATGTTTACGGAACTTAATTAATAATAAATAAAATTAATATATTATTAAAACTATATTAAAAAAAAAATTGCACTATTGCGAGATTCGAACCTGTCCCTTCCTCTATTATTTATTTATTTTTAAGAGATATGTAGACTAGCAAGCCCCAGAGAATACATAATTTGGAAGTTTTCTTTGAGAGCTTATATTTTTGATTTGTTTTCATTCAGATTATTGTGATCAATCTAGTCATCCTGTATCTAAGACACCTACTCAAATATTTTTTCGTATCTAATGGATTGTGGATATTAAAATGCAGACATGAATGTAAACAGCATTTTTGTTTTGTCTTTTTTCTTGAGCTATTTTTAAGCTAGATGTGACTAGCAAAGGAATTCACTTTAATATGTCTATTTTTGCAGCTGATAATTCTTGGCGGAATTCCATGAATCGGTTCCATTAAACGCCAGGTATAAATAACTTATTTCGCTGGTGACGTTATATTTCCACTTTTTTTTTAGGTTTTAATGCTTAAAAAATTATTTGCCTTAGTCAAAAGGAAATATATTTATTGTACGTGGCGGTAGCGGTTTTCTCTAAAGTGCGTTTGTGCAATGAACTCCCGTAAAAATATAAGAAAATATGACAAACGTTTATCATAATTTTACCCCACTTTATACAGCGCGCCATTTAAATTCTAGGTAATACCACGAAATGAATTCCATATGCGCGTTATGAATTCACCGACTACGGGACTTTCCAACCTAAGAAATAGTCCATACAGCACTAGTGGCGTTTCAGCGGCACGCCGTGGCGAGCGTGCAAACCTTGGGAATTCACTGAACTGCCTGTGCGCGCAGCGACTATGAGCGAATTTGTACGGCATAGTATTTTGCAAGAATCAACAGATTTTGTTCTGTGATTTTCTTGTTATACTCGTAAGTTGTTATTGAAATAAGTTAATTACTGAAGAAGTTCTCCCTTTATACAAAAAAAACCCATAGTTTATTGCGTAAATTTGTAACCTACGAGATTATATTTTTCATTAGCTAAAGACGATTTAATGAATCGCAGAATTGTTTCTTGTTGCTAGGTCGCTAATCTCTGGTGAAGTGTTTATGATTTTTTTCATATAGATGAGGGAATGAGGGAACTCCCAATGAGATGGGCCATGAACCGCCACTGGTAGGTACCTACCTACATGGGTACATTGAAATCAGTCACTCATCAATTTGACAGATGTTATTATATCGCGTGTAAAGTTGAACAACACTACGATTTTTTCAATATCTATTTTTTTGTAATTTCAAAGCTACACAGCTCATTATAATATAAATGACGATTCATGCAGAAAATTGTGTGCTTTTTAGTTGGCGAACAAACCGAACAAACATCTGTTGTGTGAAATTCTTATTTTAATTTTTTTCACTACTATAATATATTTATTTAATTTATGATTATTATACCATCGTTTTTATGGGTTTCTATTCAAATTTACGGTCTTTATTGATCTATTGTAAAACCGAAACAAACAAACGAGATTTACAGTTTTTTTTCATACTTTCAATAAATTTTTCTCGAGGTGTGGGTGACCACAGAGTTTCAAGGATTCGTTGACCCGTAACAGGAAACTGTTGTGTATTTTAATGTTCGATTCATTTATAAACTTTTAGGGGTCATTTTACCGTTTCCATCTTTTTAGCATAACACACGACGAACGAATCATCTATAAAAAAACGATTGTTTGCGTGACGCGTAGCCCTTATTTATTATGCTCTCGGCAGTGGCGTAGCGTGGGCCATCGTCGGAAGCGGTGGCCCACATCCCGGGGCGGAATCATAATTTGCTGCCCTTGTGACGTCATAAAAATAATGATGTTGGTGGAAAAAATGAATCATATGAAAGAGCGAAAAATATTTATTTCAAAACCAAAATAGTATACACCGTCAGAGTTGTTGTGTCGAACATAGTTTTAAGGCTGCTGTCATTTGCAATATCCAGCATTTGATCTTCTTCTTTCGCATTCATGCTAGATTCGCCTGGCTTGTTGATAATTTTTTAAGCAGGCCCTTGCGCGGCCCGGCACCATTTGATAATTATTTTAAGCTATTGACAATTATTTTGATTTTTAGGCAGGCGGCGCGGCCCAGTACCATTTGGTCCGCGGTCCGGTACCGGTCCGTGGCCCAGGGGTTGGGGACCACTGGTGTATAGTATAGCACAATCAAATTTTGACGCCCTCTTAATAGGGCGCCCGGAGCGGTCCGCCCTTCCGCCCCCCCTCGCTAGGCCACTGGCTCTCGGAATAGTAAATTGTTTTCATACGTAATGTAATAAGCAATTTTATCATTGTTCCTATAGTGTAAAATCGATTTTTTAACTGTTAAGTCGGAAAACGATTTGTTTTACGAAGGAGCAAAAATATGATCCCTTTTCCTTCTAGAATTTCGGCTGGAAATGTGATTTTGCTCCTTTTCTTTCTAGAATTTCGGCTGGAAATGTGATTTTGCTCCTTTTCTTTCTAGAATTTCGGCTGGCAATGTAATTTTGCTCCTTTTCCTTCTAGAATTTTGGCCGGCAATGTGATTTAGCTTTCTTTCTTTCTAGAATTTCGGCTGGCAATGTAATTTTGCTCCTTTTCCTTCTAGAATTTTGGCCGGCAATGTGATTTTGCTCCCTTTCCTTCTAGAATTTCGGCTGGCAATGTGATTTTTCTCTTTTTGCTTCTAGAATTTCGGCTGTCAATGTGATTTTGCTCTCTTTCCTTCTAGAATTTCAGCTGGCAATGTGATTTTGCTCCTTTTCCTTCTAGAATTTCAGCTGGAAATCTTATTTTGAAGCTTTGAAATATGTAAGTTTTAACCAATATATTGAAAATATAACATGGCGACATTTTATTTATTCATTTTTCAATTATAAGGTAAAATATTTCGAAAAGCAGAGTATCAACTTGTGCACAGTTGGATAGTAAAGCTAGCGTATTGTAATAAAATAATATGGTTAAAAAAATAAATTTATTCGTATCTTATTAAAAAAAGCCACAAATCTTTCTAAGTAGTATTTAATATCATTAACACTATTACGGCCGTTACACACGACGAATATAATATGCTATTAATTTAAATGGGCGCGACATATCTAACGATGCCGCTTGCCATACAATCCCATACAGTATATTTTAATTATTTTTATATTATTCTATTTTTGTACATAAAACAGGCAATATGCCTGAAAGTTACTACATAATTTATTAGTACATTAAATAACAATTATTATCCCATTTAATACTAAAGTTCATGTCAAATAGGTTAAAGGTAGAATATGTAACCACATCGATTATTGATTATCGCCACCTGTGCTACACAGTTTTGGTACTATTGATTGTCTAATATAGGACATTATCAGCTTAATATTAAAAGCAGAACTTTTTTTGAAATTTTTAACCGGGCCATTAAAAATGTTTACTTCATTGTTAATATTTGTACAGCGCCATTGAGGTGATTTTTCACAAAAACGGCGCTGTACAAGTCATTCAATTATTATTATTGTTATTATTAAAGAAGTGTAATATCCGCTGTAAATAAGAGAAATAACCCGTATTCGTGTGGCAGGGTTTATTATATAAAATGTTTTTTTTTTATCCTCCGTGTTGATTTTATACTCGGTGTATAAATATTAATTTGGGCTAAAATGTTTGGTGTATCAATTGATGCATGTATAATTTTATTTAAAAGAAATACATCAGAAAGTTTATGTCTGGCTGTCAGAGATTGTAGTTAATAGTACGAAATTCGATCATTATTTATTTATTCGAAGGACACAAAGTGCTTTTAATACAAATATATGTACCAAGAAAGTTTAACAAAAGGTAAGCAAACAAAGATTATTGTGCTTATATTGGTTATTTAGAGGCATTATATTTATCAAGCTAATAAAAACAAAATAAGGAGGAAGAGGGAAAGGGAAGAGGAAGATATGATCGGGACAGGAGATGTTCTCGATACATTTTATACTCGTTCATCAATTTGTGATCGTACGCATTACTTCGGTCGACATTTTGAAAGGGTATTGTGAATAATGCGGATGATGTTAAAGTTTGTTTTATATTGCCCGCAAATATGGGAAATTGGACAACTTATCCTGGGATTGGTCCTGCATGCGGGAAAATGAAAAAAAAATCTATTTGATCAAATGTTAAACGTCGCGTTTGAAGCGTTTGTTGTTTTATACGTTCAAAATTGTCACAGACGGGTAAAATAATGTAAAATATGTATGGGCGTGGCCATGATGATATTCCTTGATCCGCTAGCCGAGCGATATTTCTAATTTATCTGTCCCCCTCTCCTGCTAAATTGTGCTCCCCACTCCGCACCGTGCCCTCCCCCACTAAAAAAATAAATTTTACATTTCAATAATTAACCCCACTTGGACTACGATTTTATCGATTAGTATTTATTGTCTGTAAGAATTCTTTCATGAGAATGAAATAATATTTTTTCTTTTCTTTATTATGATTTAAAATAATATCAAGAACTCTATTCGTTAACTATAGTTAAAGCGTTGTTGTTTAAATGTACTTAAGAACAAGCATACATGTTCAGAATTAAATTAAGAACAAAGCAGAACAAACTGGCTCACTGCATAAGTGCAACGTGACAATGGCACGTAAATTCAATAAAACATCTGCAATAAGCGTTGTGGAAAAGTAAAACTTGCAGCTCCAAGTTCTGGCATTGAAACATTAACCTTTGGTTCTGCAGATGCCGACACAACTCGCTCAGCCGCTGTCCTGGAGAAATTACCAATCACTATTATATGGGCCTTTCAATCCAAGATATCGGCTACTAAATAAGTTGGGCTTGACTTATTAAACAGGCTTTCCTTCTTATCCAATTCATAAACAGTCGCTGATAGTGTATACGAGTATGTTTGACTTTTCAGGTCGTGGCATAATAAGTAGAGTAAAGTTGGACCATTGTGGTAAGAATACTGACCGCATGTTGGAGTGTGGTCAGTATGTGAATCAGATTATTGCATAGTTACATACCAGATTTTTAAAGAACCGTTGAAATCAAACCACTAATTTTCGGTATAAAAGTAAGTTCTTCAATAAGTATGATGACTCTGTGGTGTCATTATTAATAAAATTAATAAGAATTACTTTGGAACACCACTGTTTAATATATATATCAACATTGTTTTATGTTAAACATCGTTGATATTTATATATTAAACAGTAGTGTACACAAAGTAATTTTTATTAATTTTATTTTATAAAAATAAATGTTTATTTTGTTTCTTCAATAAATGCTAAAACACTTCGTGCTGTTATTTTCAAGTGGTTTAAAAAGAATATTTCCTATTAATTTTATTGTGAATTTTGTTGTTTGAAATTCTCCATTGACAATGAATAACTTCGGTTTAGGAAATGTTTATTCTGATTAATGTACATGATGAGAAATTAAGTTAAAGTTAGTGTTCAGTCACTGGAAGGTATTTTATACCTAGGTTTACACTTTTTACACTTTTTGACAGTTCCTATAATTCGGTACTTCATCTCCCATTTTGTATGCATCTACGCATTCGATCAAACTATTTGTACCATAAGGTAAAAGGGAAGTAACACGGACCAAAATATTTCACATCCAAATGTCTTTTGTCCGGAAAACGAATTTCGTATTACATTTCTTAAATAATTTCGTTTAAAATTTTTTTTTTATTGTCATATTTGTTTTTTACATAATTTTTCTCATTTATTGTTAAATACGTGCATGGATAATATCACACCTAAGGTAAAATCTCTTAGAAATAATATTAATTTAATTTAACATCTACTTTAAAATCTGTGAAAAATTAATAAATAATTTGTTGTAAAGCGCATTTTCCTTCTTCCCTTCTTCCATTCATATTATTTGTGATCGTAGAGACGAAAGTCTAGGAGGTATTGAAGAGTACCTTGAAACTGAAATTGGAACAAAATCGTCTTATAGATACATTTTCCATGACTGGGGATTGTTTTAACATTAACATCTTAAGATATTTTTCACGATGTCATAATCGTTTATCGCAAGCACATTTAGGTATTAAAAAAACATTCACGTAATCACACAGTGGCAAAAACCCAATGAAATCAATCGTCATTCAATGACCTCTTGCCATATCGTTCCAGACGCACTGACTCCAAAGCATGAGAATTTTGGAAACACAAAAAAGGTGATGATGTGAATATTGATGTGTACAATATCCACATACAGAGTTCAAGTTCACCGCTGGTTCAATGCACCCATATTGTTCTATAGCAGAAATAATCTATTTATTAATTTCACCGGCGGAGTTATTTTTCAAATCGATCAATTTTGACACACGTTCTCGCACATTTCGCTCTGAAATTGGGTCTATTATGGCGTGAACGGTCTTTGTGTAACCAATTGTAATTTCAAATCATTCGAATTGGATATACTTTTTCATACTTAAACTTCACTACGGTAGACAATTACGTGGATCTCCGTCCGGTCAGTGGCTGAGTTGGCATCGCGTCTGGGTCCCACCCAGACGTTGTGAGCTCAATTCCTCGGCTGGCTAAGTCCTCCATTACGACACAAGCAACATCTTTCGCTTACTGGGACGATATTTTCAAATATTATCAGGTTATTCGTAACCCTGGAATATTTGTCTCTGTAATTTTCGGACACTAATTTAAATCAAAAACACATAAATTTAAAGGGCGGGCCACTGAATAAAAATAACCCTTAATTTCTGTACGATACTATTAAAAATGTCCTTTGTTTTCTCAATATTTTATTTATTTATAAAAATATTTTATTAAATTAAAATTAGGTTAATTTTTTTTCTAGTACAGCTATTATTTCACGGGTTGATGAATCTTTACCAATAGGTACTACCACCATCGGACTATTTTGAAGAAGTTAGGTTTTTAATTAATTATTAAATACGAATTACTTTGTTTTAACCAGTGTTTTTAATATATAAATATCTACATGTTTCAGAAGCAAAGCTCCCTTCATCAAAATAAACAGTACACCATAAATACATGTATCTTGTTTAACCTAATGAGGGAAGCTTTGCTTCTGAAACATGTGGATATGTATATATTAACACAGAGGTTTAAACAAAGTAATTCATATTATTTAAAAATTATGACGCCACAAAGTGATCATCTTTTAAAGAAATCAATTATTATTTAAGGATAACACAAATGATATTATTAAATATTTATATTGTGGAGTATAAGGTAGATCACTATCACTAGGAGAACCAATGGTAAGATGTTCACATGTTTTAGTTAGTATTTTAACTAGGTAAAAAAATTTAACAGTACAAAAATGAATTCTAATTTTAATAGTGTTATTTTGATGGTTAGGAGTATTTAAATATATTTAGTTCGGTGTTTTTAAAGTTTTAGGTACCCTTTGTTTTGATCCAGACCGAAACCTTTTACTGAAGTAAGTTTTAATTCTGAGCGGTCTATTGAAATCTATATCAATGTGTTTGAGTGATTCACGTTGCGGTGCACTATCCCCCGAGGCCGGGCTTCTTCAGCTGACGAGAGGCAGGATACAAGACACATTGACAAAAAAAACAACTCTTGCTTTTGTTCGTAGACTTGTTTTTCCAGTGCAATGGCTCAGGCTGCTTTTTGTCAGACTATTTCCTTCAATGAACGAATGAGCTTTACAATATGTATTTTAAACTGTACCTAATATTAAAAAAAGTGTGATCTAAAAGAACCACTATTACGTACTATACGGAGAGGATACGATAACATATAGTACAAATATTTTTTAAAGGAATCTATTTCTCTCTCGTGGATTATTTTCCTTGCGAACCAGAATTCCGCACAAACCCTGTCTCAAGCGAGGTCATTGTTCCTGTGATTTTATTCACCTGGTTCGTATATCGGAAAGGCGATATACTTGGTTGTATTCTTCCTGGAAGCTTTCTACTAAGTTGGTTTGTGTCAGATTTATTCTTCGCTTGCAATGCGATGTCTATAGAACTACGATTATTTATAGGTAGTATTAATTATTCTTAATATTCACAAGAGTTCTTGCTGGATACAATATTGATCTTTATTATTGTCCTTTACCATTTTTATGTCTTCAATTTAATAATTTTTTTACATTAAAAATTAATAATAATTTTTAATAAAATATATGGATAGTAGGTATATGTGTACCACGTTCCCCGATGGTGGGTACTATCTGATTGGTCCTTGTAAGAGACTACTTATGCTTGAAATGCATTTAGTCATGTTTAGTGACCACGTTTGAGGAGCCAGATCGGTATTTCACCATTTTCACCATTTAATTCCTCTCTCCCACACGCTCTGGCCTCACGACATACCCCAACTGATAATTGAAAAAAGTTTGTTTTCATAAAATAATAAATACTTTATAAAGCTAGTCATAGTCCTCTTCCCTAAGCGATCCTGCTCTGAGGTGGACTAGTTATGGATTTAATAATTTGTTTCATATTCTAAGCTCTTGACTTATTTTTTAATGCCGTCAAATTTAACTTCTTTAATATCCATAATCCAGAATCTTAATTATATTAATGATAAATATTATTTATCTTCCTCGATTTCAAAGACATTATACGATTTTCATAATAATCACATCTAGTTAATCTATCGTATTCAACTATTTCCGTGATACTTCCGATGGCAATTATAAAGTCTTTTGTCTGGGGATCACATAATTGATCATGAACTTCTCATAGTTCGATACTTCCTGATTACAAGTAAAGCTTCTGAGTGAGAAATCAACGGAGAGTTAAATTGGCTGGAAAATTATTAAAAGAGTAATTTCTGTTGGTAAAAATTTAATTTGGCAGGGTTTAGTCGGTGGCAGTCAAGGGCGTCCAGAGAAGGAGAGAACGGGCCGCGCCGCCCGTGGAATATCCTCCGTCCCTTTCCTCCGCATCGCGCCTATCAGCCCACGACAAGGCCGGCGACTTTTAATTTCGATGAAAAAATATCCGTCGAAACTAGAACTAAACCCGATTAACATAAAGATCAATGACGTATGATTTACCGATCCACGTCTGACCGCTTACACCCGGCGATCTGTATAAATACCGCGAGATGCGTACTGGCAGTATCAGTCAACCGAATTCGGTTATCTAGTGAACTCGTGTCCAAGTCGGTAAACCAACACAGACCACAATGTTCAAGCTGGTGGTGTTGTCCGCTCTCCTGGCTCTGGCCTGCGCCAAGCCCTCCCTCACCTACTCTTCCCTGGTGGCTCCTGCAGTGTACGCCGCCCCTACTGCCGTATCCCACCAGTCTCGTGTTGATGTGCACTCTTCTCCCGTCATCGCCTACTCCGGCCCGGTGCTGAAGTCTATTGAGGTTGCCGCTCCTGCCGTCTATGCCGCTCCCGCTGTATACGCCCAGGAAGTGCACGCTGCCCCCGCCGTGTACTCCGCTCCCGCCGTGTACGCCGCTCCTGCGGTGCACTCTGTTAATGCCGTATACTCCGCTCCAGCCGTGTACTCCGCCCCCACCGCCGTCTCTCACCAGTCTCGTGTTGATGTGCACTCATCTCCCGTCATTGCCTACTCCGCCCCCGTGGTGGCTCACTCCGCTCCTCTGGTATCTGCCTACTCTACCCCCATCGTGTCTGCCTACCATGGAGTCGGAGAACTCGCCCTGGCACCCAACACCCCAGCTGTCGTCAGCAAGGCCAACGGAGTCCCTCTTGAGACCATTGAGGTTGTCAACGCCAGGAACGCCCACTACACCGCCAAGGCCCTCCAGGCTCATGGAATCCACAAGAGATCTCTCGCTTACTCTCCCCTCTTGGCTCCTGCCGTATACGCCGCCCCCACTGCCGTCTCTCACCAGTCTCGTGTTGATGTGCACTCTTCTCCCGTCATTGCCTATTCTGCCCCAGTGATCTCTGCTCCAGTGGTGTCTGCCTACTCTCACCCCCTGGTGTCTGCCTACTCCAGCCCTCTGATCTCTGCCTACTCCAGCCCTCTGATCTCTGCTCACTCTGCCCCTCTTCTGTCCGCTTACTCTACTCCCGTAGTATCTCACTCTGCTCCCCTGGTGTCTGCCTACCACGGACTCGGTGAACTCGCCCTCGCCCCCAACACCCCTGCTGTTGTCAGCAAGGCCAACGGAGTCCCCCTTGAGACCATCGATGTTGTCAACGCCAGGAACGCTCACTACACCGCCAAGGCCCTCCAGGCTCATGGAATCCACAAGAGGTCCATCGCCTACTCTTCCCTGGTTGCTCCTGCCGTATACGCCGCCCCCAGCGCCGTCTCTCACCAGTCTCGTGTTGATGTGCACTCTTCTCCCATCGTTGCCTACTCCGCCCCAGTGATCTCCGCTCCAGTGGTGTCTGCCTACTCTCACCCCCTGGTGTCTGCCTACTCCAGCCCCTTGGTGTCTGCCTACTCCAGCCCCTTGCTGTCTGCCTACTCCAGCCCCCTGCTGAAGTCTTACTCACCTCTGGTGTCAAGCTACTCATCCTCCGTTGTCAACTCTCATGCCGTTCCTGCTTACAACATCCACTATTAAATCGAGAACCTTATTTTATACGAAAAATAACGAAAAACAAAAAAAAAAACGAACACCAACAACAGAGACCTGGATCGGTCGACAGATACGATTTCAAGTTTTTAATGACTGAACATTTGGATTTGAGTTTTTGTGTACCTACTTATTTTCTTGTAGGTACAACATAGTCTCCTATAAATTGAATATATAAAAATATTTAAAAAAAAATGCAAAGCTTTTATTTCAATCAATTATTTCCAACCCCCAATCCAATTACCCCCATTACTTGAAACATCTAGTTTTTCTGTTGGACTTTTCTTTGCTCCAGAAGCATGATAAATTTACCAAAGCCAACGTAATACTTATTACTGACAACAATTAGTTGATACCTCATTAATAATTTCAAGGCTCAGGAAGCACTTAATTAAATAAACGCATTCAAGAATTCGCAGCACATGTAAATTATATCCTGTAGTATTTTAAGCAATTATGTCACACTTCGCATATTAGTAAGATGAACACGTAAATCTGCTACCGATGCAACGTTAGCTTTCTACGAGTTTGGAATTTAAGAAATGCCAAAATTGGCAATGCCATCTCGTGGTCAAAATATATTTTTAAGTTACCTCAAATTGCTTGATGAGCTGCATACCCTGATCAGTTATTTGCATGTATAAGACGACGATATTTCAAGTTTAAAATTTTTATTTTTAGGAAACAATTTGTAAATAAAAATGATGCATGTCATAATAAAAAATAACGTGTTCAGTACCATTAAATTAATACACAATTTCTCTTAAAAAATATATATATATATTTATTAATGTTTCTATGTTAAGTTCTGCGCAATAATATTATTAAATTCAGTTTACTTTAAATTAATATAAATAAATAAATGGAGTCCTATGAATTAAATACAACAATTAATAATTAAATAAGTATATAATTGAAGATACACTTTGTATATACCACTTTATTTAAAATATATAAATATTTCTACATGTTTCGATAGCAATGCTATCATCTTAAGGAATAAATGAATACTAAAAAATAATTTCAAGTATAGAAAAATACTTTTTTCGTATATACAAAGTGTATCTTCAATTATATAATTAATAATGATGCCACAAAGTTATAAAGCATTTGAAGAAAATATAATTAAATAAGTAGTTAAATGGTATAAAGATTTAAGATGCTCGCGTCCCTGGTTACTTTTTTTATTTACTTTATTCAGGTTATTTTTTGGTACAATTGCATTTTACATAAATCTTACGAAACTGAGTATATTCAGTTTGAATGTAAGAAATCTTTCATTTTTATTATTATTATTTATTTTTTTAAAATTATTTTTTGTATTTTTTTTTACATATTTATTGATTTCAGTGTGTATCAAACTTACACAACGTAATCAATAAATTATATAAATATTTGATTATAATTATATCTAACATTAAACAATGGCAGTTATTCGTGACAGTATAAAATATCAAAGTTTCTTGGATCGATCCCGTAAAAAAAGGATGTTTTGTAATAGCCTTCCACAATTTGACAACAGATGTCAGGCGTAATAGTAACTTTACTTGGTTTAATGAAGGATTTAAACCAACTACTCACTAAACACTAACTGACTATCTATCATACCAGTTCCCCACCGAGGTAGACAAAATAATCAATTTCTATTCATTCTATCATTCACATTCACACTTCATCTCATACATACTCTTTTTTTACATGAATCGTCTCAATTATTTGATGCAATTGTTCGTGCCATGTCTTCCTGGGGCGTTCCCGACTTCTTCCATAACTTATATATCGTAGGTATATTCCCCTTACACTTCTTTCTCCACCAGTTCGCAATGTTTGTCTAAATCCAACCGTCTAACCATTAAACCAAACACAAAAACACTAATAAAATTCAATGACGTAATAAGCATCCTTTTTTTAGGTGTCGTATATATCTTCTAAAAGCGCAGTTTTTGTCATAATAATACAATCTGTTAAAAAGAAACTTATGATAATAATCGTCATTGTTCCTTTGTTGTGAAAACGGTAGGAGTAAAAACGTTGGTTGGCGATCACCATTAATGGGAGGCATTCCGTCTTGGTATTTCTTTTAATCGCGGTCTTGTTATGGACGACCTTGGAACCACGCCTTCCTATAATAACACTGAATAGGTATAGATGGATAAAGCGAGATCGAGATCATGTATGTGTCTCAGTGTCAACTCGAAAATCTCACAAGTAATCTGGATACCCAAGGTCGTTTCGCTAAAGAGACGTGCCTTAAAAAGTGGACGTCGTATCAGATAAATCAGAAATGTAATTAAAAACTATTTATATATTCCCGAGGATGACAGCATTGCTGTCGAAACATGTAGAGATATATATATTTTTATGAAAGTGGTGTAAACAAAGTACATTTTTAATTATTTAAAACAATTTATTTTATTGTCACCTTAGAGATCGAAATAATTATAACAAAACCTTATTTTTGTGTTATTTTGATATGGCCATCATCCATATAAACTCTTTCACGTGACCCAGCTCAGTTGTGTAGCATCCCAACTAAAAGATTTTCACCAGAGAATATTTCAACATCATATCCTAATATTTAAATCTTCATAAAACAAAGCAGAGTGTCAGATTTACGTTTTCTCATTCGTTACATAATGCGTTATACAAATTGTTTCGATTTTTCTATCTGGCTCAACTATTTTCAAGTAAAAATATCCTTTTACGGTAAAAAAAAATACCAGATCAGTGTACTAAAGAAAAGTAAAAAAATAATCGTATTAACACTTTCATCTTCAGAGCAGAATATACTTGTGCATTTCTACAATAAAAGTTAGGGGATTTATCATATTTACGAGTTTCGTGAAGCAGCGGTTTAAGGCTTTTACTCTTTGGTGGTCATGTGATTTTTGCACTAAGAATTATTTGTGTTGAACTGAGGATGTAATTATAATAACATTCAAAATGATTGCACGTTTTATAATTAAACGCATAAAGGACCGGTTTCATTTAACTAATATAAATACGTAATAATTGTTACAAAAAATGCATTTAAATTTTGTGTAATGTTTGTATTTCGTATAAATGTTCAGCTGTATCGAAACTAGGTGATATTAATGGTCTATTTAGTGCTGTAGAGTTTTTTATAGAGAAAAAGGATTTATTTTATTTGCTTAAATAATTTATTTCCAATTTTGATGAGAGTATGCAGTACTAACAATTGGTACACAGAAACCCAAATACAAATGATTCAGTCAATAAAAGCATAAAACTTTGTCGATCGCATTAACAGGTCAGTTTTCGGAAAATAAAAAAATAAATTATTTATAATATTCGTTCGTTATTGCTTGCCTCCAAAATATCATTGAATTACCAAGGGCGGACGCTGTAGGCGGGGGCGACGTGAGAGTTCACAACGGAGGTCGAGTATCCGGATACCAGGGGGGTAGAGTAAGCAGATACAACAGGGGTGGAATAGGCAGATACAACTGGGCTCGAGTAGGCAGACACAACAGGGGTGGAGTAGGCAGACACCAGAGGGTGAGAGTAGGCAGATACGACTGGAGCGGAGACCACTGGGGTGGAGTAAGCGATGGACCTCTTGTGGATTCCATGGGCGTTCAGGGCCTTGGCGGTGTAGTGGGCGTTCCTGGCGTTAATAACATCGACGGTTTCCAGGGGAACTCCGGTAGCTTTGTTGATGACGGCGGGGGTGTGACGATCGAGTCCCACTTCAGGTACACCGTGATAAGCGGATACCAAAGGAGTGGAGTAGGCAGATACCAGAGGGGTGGAGTATGCGGATACAACAGGGGTAGAGTATGCAGACACCAGAGGGCTAGAGTAAGCCGACACAACTGGAGCGGAGTAGGCGAGGGCGGGAGAAGAATGCACATCAACGCGAGACTGGTGAGAGATAGCGATAGGAGCTGCGTATGCTGCTGGAGTGATCAGAGGAGAGTAAGCAATGGATCTCTTGTAGATTCCGTGAGCGTTCAGGGTCTTGGCGGTGTAGTGAGCGTTTCTGGCATTGATAACATCGACGGTTTCCAGGGGAACTCCAGTGGCTTTGTTGATGACAGCGGGGGTGTAACGATCGAGTCCCACTTCAGGTACACCATGGTAAGCAGACACGAGGGGAGTAGAGTAGGCAGATACCAGTGGGCTTGAATACGCAGATACAACAGGAGTGGAGTAAGCAGACACCAGAGGGTGAGAGTAGGCAGTTACGACTGGGGTGGAGTAAGCGATGGACCTCTTGTAGATTCCATGAGCGTTTAGGGTTTTGGCTGTATAGTGGGCGTTTCTGGCGTTAATGACATCGACGGTTTCCAGGGGAACTCCTGTAGCTTTGCTGATGACGGCAGGGGTATGACGATCAAGACCCACTTCAGGGACACCATGGTAGGCGGATACCAAGGGCGTGGAGTAGGCAGATACCAGAGGGCTGGAATAGGCAGAAACCACAGGGGTGGAGTAAGCAGATACCAGAGGGTGAGAGTAGGCAGTCACGACTGGGGTGGAGTAAGCGATGGACCTCTTGTAGATTCCGTGAGCGTTCAGGGTCTTGGCGGTGTAGTGAGCGTTTCTGGCATTGATAACATCGACGGTTTCCAGGGGAACTCCGGTAGCTTTGTTGATAACAGCGGGCGTATGACGATCAAGTCCAACTTCAGGAACACCATGGTAAGAGGATACCAGAGGTGTGGAGTAGGCGGACACTAAAGGGCTGGAGTAGGTAGACACTAGAGGAATGGAGTAGGCAGACACAAGGGGGTTGGAGTAAACAGAGGTCAATGGGGTAGAGTACACTGCAGGAGCCACCAGGGAAGAGTAGGTGAGGGAGGGCTTGGCGCAGGCCAGAGCCAGGAGAGCGGACAACACCACCAGCTTAAACATTGTGGTCTGTGTTGGTTTATCGACTTTGAAACAAGTTCACTAGGAAACTGAAATCGGTTGACTGATACCTTCATTATGCATCTCGCAGTATTTATACCTACCATCGAATTTTAGCGGTCAATAGATAACAAAGGTCTCAATAATAAACCAGAAATCTAATCCACTTTTTGTCTTCATTATTAGGCATTACTTATTTTCCGTTGAAAAAAAAGATACGCTACACCTCACCAAAATGTCAAATGCATACACGCTATCATAATACTAAAATTAATTATTCAGTAAGGCGAGCTGACACCGTTTTTTTAACATTACTTTGGGAGTAGATATTTCTTACGCAATTCAAGTGCTTTAACGCTAAGCCGAAAACGAATAATTCCCCCAAGATTTTTTTTATCAAAACAATATTTGGAACTAAAAATTAGGTGTTTCTTAAATCGTTGTCTTTATTTTTAAATGTCATTCTAAATTTTCTTGCAAACGTTATTGCATAACTCTTTGATGCATTTTTCGCTTCTCTTCAAACATATTTCTAGCAGAGAACATGCAAATTGTCACCGCTATCAGCGTGATAATCCATAAATTGAACATAAAGGTTGTACCTTCCACCTACAAGTTGCCATACAGATTCCGGTTCTCAGTTCCGCATTGCATCATACCTTCGTCGGATCAGATAGTCGGCCAGCTAGGAACCGCGACAACGTATATAATATTGGCAATGCATTGGTCAGGAGCCTCATTGCATTATTCTCTATAGAGTCTATTATAAATATTCTTGTGTGGGAGTAAAGTGGATCAAAACAGGATTTCTGTCGGCTTTAGCAACCGGGCAGGCAACGAACCTTTGCGTTGATATTCTGATTTCAATCAAAGCAAAATCATTTTCAGGCTGATGGCATTGGCCACAATGCACACAATTTGTATTTTGCTCTCCTATCTGAATTGAATTCTCAGATATTATGTCTTATTATATTTTAATTAAAAAAAGAAGTAGGAAGTATAAAACAATGAACACGCAAAGAATACGTAGAATAGTATTGAACCAAAACCCAAATATTATTGATAGCAAATATTAATTTGCAATAATTATTTTTAAAATATTTTCTAATCTAATAATAATTTATTAGAATTAGTTTTAAACATTTAAATTTCCATAGAAATATCTAATCGAAGAATCTATTGAATTGGTCGGATAGTCATTGAAAGAAAATTTTTTCAGTTTTGCTGTAGCAAATTTTAGGCACAAATTGTTATCGTTTTACCTCATTCATCATAGAAGTCGATCGTAAAATTGAAACATCAAATGATAAATAAATTTATTAATATTCCATTTACTATCGTTGGCTAATTTTAAAATCATGTTTATGCATTCACTTTAACATGTTGACCTACCCAGGTTGAGTGAGAAATATCTCTTTGAGTCCCAACTGTACCGAGACAGAAGGAAAATGGCATCCCTAAATGGGGTATGGGGTTTAGTATTGTATGGTTGAAGAGAGTGGGGAAGGGGAAAGAGATGGGGTGGAAGAAGGTGGGGACGTACTTGGCTATTCAGATCGGGTCACCAAACACTGCTAAAGCCATTTCAAGCAACGTTTCCACTCTGTATAGGGCGATACTAAAAGTATCTACCACCACGGAACGTGCCGTAAATAAGTAATTTATATATTTTAATGAATTAAAAGCAAAATAACACATAAAACAAAATTTATTTGTGCAGTTCGGGATACGAACCAATCAGCAATCTTTGGATTCGTAGTCGAGGGTCTTAATCCCTCGACCACCAGTGCCGTCAAATTTTGATATTCTTTTCGATTCTTGAATGTCTCATTTTGGTAGGTTTAGATTTTTTAAATAAATTCTGAGTACATAGGTTTTATTACAAATTACGTAGAATTTGTAAATCGTTATTTAAAAAATAATTAAAAACCATCTCATTAAAATAATGGTTGGAGTGCCTTTACCTTCAACGGTGTCATATGGTATTTGGAGGGCAATGCGATGCCCATTTAGATTTCAAGACGTCAAAGTTCACGACACGAGAGTGTTTAAACTTTACGCTCAAACTTTTAATATAATATTGATTTTATGAATGATAGTAGGTATTTAAGATTTACAAAGTTCTATAATATTATTGTCTGTGGTCATGGAGCGTCAAACATGACTGGCCTTATTTCTATGGCTACATGTTCTGATGCAACTAGATACCATTTTGCGTAAGACACCTATGTAAAATATATTCCCAACTTCAATTTAATCTTGAAACAGGTCACATGAACCGAACATGGGTTTTAGACGTTCAATTGTCCAATGTAGGCGTTATAGAAATTGCAACTTTTTAATCGCCCAAAAAGCATGTCCATAAATTGGTGTATTGTCATGTGTCTACCCATTAGCTGGCCAACATGCTCGTACATATTTATATTGTCTACCCTCCCAAAACTATCAATTGTAAAATGTCGTTTCTCATTTGGATTCTTAAAATAATTAGAAATAGGTGTCCCGATCTGAAGGCATCTCTAGTTGGATAGGAAACGGAAATTTCATGGTAGTAATAATAACGCTGTTCCTTATGCATCATTCATACGGAGCGTTTCGTCACTGCTATGTATCCGCCTTGGGATGTCAGACGAAGCGATACTAGCGCCACGTAGCGTGACTGCCAACTAGGTCACATGAGCGCTAAAATTGTGCATTTATCTCGATCAGAATTGAACATGTTCTAATTGTATCTACATGATTGCGAGGCACTGCTAAAAACCAGCTGCACTGCAGGCTCCGGAATGTATTGCTGAACAGTCACCATTTTGTCAATTGCTGTAATTAAATATAATGTATAAATAAAATAAAAATATGTCTAAATAACTTATTGACAAATAAATGTTTTTTATTATTATCATTTTTTCATCGCTACTATATAAATGGCAGCGACAACATCTTAAGAATTTTTTTTATTGTTTAAATGCGATGCCATAGCCGTAATCTCTTCAAGTACAAGTCATGTTCGTTTTTAAATACATGACTATCGTATTAATGGGATTGTTCCGGATTCCATTGTTTTTGGCGGGAAAGATTTCCCCGATTATAGAATACCCCCAACAGGAGAGGGCACCCGAAAAAATACGGAAAGATTTGATAACCAGTATTTAGGAATGTTTTGAAGACAAGCCATGAAAAAAAACGAAAAAAATTATCATGCTAGGCAGGCGCAAAAAATACTATGATTGGCTATTCATATCATTGTCGGTCGTCGCATCGGTACTATATACATCTACGTACTTACTACCAAGGTAGATTCAAAATTAAGCTACTGTTTGAATAGTAGAACAATTAAGGTGATTGATTCATCGATTACTACTTTCACAGCCTAAACGTTACCCTTGCTCTAAAACGAGTTGGTTTATTGTTTATCAGACGGAGATCTTTGCTTATTCAATGTATTTTATGATCACCTTGCACTACTTATCATTCTTAACATTTTTTGGTACACGATCAACAGTTTGTTTTGTTAATTTTATTTAGACTAGCGCCACCTTACGGTCAACTTAAAACTACAGCTTACAAGAACGAAGGTTTAAATTAGTATACATATCACCCCCGAGTTGACAGAAATCGGCAAGATAGATGTAACATATTTTTCCAGGATAATCTGCCAAACAACAAATATCTGTTTTTTAACGTTTTCAGTCTTTTTATATTTATTTCCAAATGAGAATGAAACCATCGCCATAATCTGTAAGTCATAAAACACTTTTAACTGTGATTAGGTAGCCACGTGGAAAGGATGGCAGATGAATATGTAAAATAACGACCCAGAGACAGATCGACGCCCAGAAAAATATTTGAGCGGGATGGAAAGGCTAGGTTGCTAGTTTCCTTCAAAGTTTTTTATCTTTGTTGGGAATCGAATCCGAGAGTACGAATTCAAACCCAAACCTCAACCTCATTCAACAAAGCTCGCCTCCTTAACATAAAACAAAGCAACACGGTAAGTACCTAGAGCCTACACATTTTTTTGATCATCCTCATCATCTTTTAGGCTTTTGTACTTGGCCAATATTACGCGTTCCTTGCTATCAATAAATAAGTATCCAAGTATTTACGTCCATACGCATTTTGTAATGGACCATGAAAATTATTCCGATGATCTGCAGATTTGATAGGTGATTGACCGTGGGATAAACAAGAATATCAAAAACGTTTGTACTTCAAGGAAATTGGTTTTAATCATATTTCCGTGCATTGAATCTTGGAACTATCCATTATTTTGATTTGCACGAAGTTACAATATATTATATTTAAATACGTGTATCATTTTAACACGTATTAAATTAAACCGGTTAATCGTGATGTCGAAAATTAGATAATAAATTGGAAGTTTAAGTCCTAAGCAGCTAAAAGCTTTGCCATTTTTCGGCCCTAATGTCTAAATGTTATTAAGTATGTATATTTATTTGAATTATGTTTATTTTTAAGATAAACTACTTATAAGTATAGTATTTTCATGAACACTAGGAACAAATACGTATTTTTGTATCGTACATGAAAAATTTCTATAAAAAAATGCTAAAATAACAACATTTGGTAAAATATGATTTCATCATTGATTTCGAATGATTATTACAACAACAAAAATCGGTAGGTAATCTTATCTATTATTTTGATTAAAAGGATTGTAACAAGAAAATTATTACATTTCCAATGATTGATAGAAGCATTTACCTTTTTTATTGTATTAGTATGGAAAGATACAATTTTTGACGTTATAACGGATTACCAGGCTGTACCGCAAAAATACTGATAAATTGGAAAAAAACTTTTAATTTAATTTATTTATTTATATCTATATATTATACAGTAACATTTCACAAAACATGTATAAAAGTAAAATAAAGGTTCTTTGTATGCTGTTTTATGGTTTGAGAAGGTGATACTGTGAATTTAATATTATTTGTTTCTTGAACACGTGAGGTGTTTACATGGATGAGTTAAATGTGGTACAAGTATTGATGTGTATTTGTTAGTTTTGCTATATATATATATGTAAATTACGTGTACAATTTGAAGTGAAATACATTTATATTAATCAGAAATCAATTAAGGGATAGTGATTTAGCCAATTGCTATCTACCTGTGATTCAGTTCGGAACTTACTTAAAACCTTTTTAAAAAATCTCGCCCTTAAGGGAGCTAGGGACGTCGGAGAGTCATAATTTATTAATTCATAATAATGAAAGTATTATTACGCAATACGATAAACATAATGTTTTTAAATAGAAGTTTATAAATTTACATAGGCTTAGCATTTATCAAAATCTAATCAGAAATATTACTGACCGTCCCATTGTATGTTTTACAAAATATATAAAATACAAATATGGTTTTTAAAGTGGAGAAAAGTATGTTTAATCATTTATCGTTGCGCTTTTGTAAATAAACGTAACTAAAGATTTGTAATCGTTTGTTTATAGTGTTGCGTAATAATACTATAATTATTTTGAATTAATAAATAATAATAATTTTTATAAACAATAATTATTAGCCTGAAACACTCATCCAAATTGAAAAAACCTTCCGAGAAAAGATAAATGTCGCCGACAGGACTCGAACCTGCACCCCTTTGATTGGCGGTCAGATGCTCTACCGTGAAATATAATAAAAAACAGTAATTTTTGAATGAAACACTAGTATATATTGATTAACTTGGCGGGTTTGCGATAAGCCGACGTAGCTCAACGGTAGAGCATCTGACCGGCAATCAGAAGGGTGCAGGTTCGAGTCCTGTCGGCGACATTAATCTTTTCTCGAAGGTTTTTTTCAATTTGGATGAGTGTTTCAGGCTAATAATTATTGTTTATAAAAATAATTGTTACCCTTTGCGCTATGCACAAAAATCTTGTCTTAAAAACTTTAGTTTATCAATTAATAATAAATAATAACTCTCCGTCGTCCCTCTCCCCGTTAAATGTACTATTGAAATATATATTAAAAAATTCCAATTCCACAACTATCCAAGTATTAAGAGACTTGTTTAATCTGGGTTAAAACTACACGATGATTTACACCATGTTTAAAAAATAATTATACCCGGAGATATTTTAACGATATAGTCGTTTTCTCACTGGAACCGATTTCATACTTGGACGTACAATATAATATTTTTAAACTGAATCCCAACACCAAAAACAATTATTTATTAATTCATTCAATTAAAATCAGTACACATCAACGATTTACGCACGTCCAGTGATTTTGCAATCCTTATTATCGACAATTATTTTATTAATTTCACGTAAAGTTCAAGAGCTTTGTAAAACTTGAATCACCGACCACGCCATCTCGCATCTACAGAATGCGTACGAATACCTCAACCTGGAAACCAAACTCAAAATCGAATTCCGCGCTTAATCCAGTTAAAGTATCAGTTACGATGAGATTGTTGTTACTGGTCGCGGAGTTTTGGGAGAATGCTGCGCTGTAATTTGGGTCCGGCTAGTAATGCTTCCTACAAGGCCATGATATCTTATATAATTGATCTGGTATTGAAATAGATCAATGAGATTTTATGCAATATGTATTAAAATGCATGGTCATTTTATCGAGGAAGTCTTCCAATTAATATGAATCCTTTGATTATGTTTTTGATTTAACGCCGAAATTTTTAATGTATTACAATATAATATTAATAACCGAAAACCGATGTAATATAATAATTGATGTAATACACACCTTGTGAGTACAATACAAGTAAATAAATTATTTTGAACTGTGCGTCATCGCCTCTGTTATTTTGATTCAAAATTGCTTTGAACTTGATTCAAAGGCAAAACATACATAAAACCCCATAAATTTTCAAATTTACGTGTTAAACCTGGCAATAAAACAGTTCTTTATGCATTTGCTACAAACATAAAAAAAAACTAAGAATGAATGTGGTCTAGCAATAAATGTGATACCTTTATTTTATATAAATGGGATAGTTTATTATTTGTTGGTAATGTACTGTGACAGCATTCCTTGAACAAAATAATAGAAGCTTTGCAATGTGGCAGCAAGGAGAGAAAACCTGTCTTAATACAATACCTGCATGAGGCACGAGTATCTCGAACTGTTCCCGATATAAAAGGATTATTTTCATTCCGTATCCTGTTTCCCATTTCTGCATTTCTTGTCGTACCACCGCGTGAAGGCTAATGTGAAATATGTCAGCAATTACCTGTAAATTGGTAAATTACACCGAATGCAAGCGTTAATGTGGTAAAAACAATTTTATCTTCACATGCGAAGGGCGGCTTTGTAAAAGTACAAAAATGGTTTCGGTTAGATGAATATTTTTAAAACTGTGAGTTCTGTGAAGGTGATCATGTAATTCTTGACTTTTTTGCTGATTACTATTTTTAAGATATTTGTCACCTTTGATGTAGCTAGAAAATGCAAGTAGTGTACTTATTCAATTAAGGAAAAATCGCCTGTGGCATTATTTTCAATAAATTTAATTGACAGTAAAGGCAAGTTGAAATACTATCCAACTTACCTTTACTAATTATAATTTTTTTTTTTTAAATAACAAGGATAGGCATGACATTTTGAACAAATCGGAGGTGTATCAATTAATCTGTAATGAGTGTAACTTTTTACAGAGGAATAGTTAAGGAGCAACTAAGGTGTTTGAACAAAAATAAGTATTTTTAATATTCACTTTTGGCATAAACAAAAGTCTAAAATTTTAACATGCAAAGTACATTTTTACATAAGTTTATCTGTTCCTGTTTCAGACAGTTTGAACGCCGAAACAGCTGTCACAATAATAAAAACTAAAATACATTCAGAACTTAATAATAAAATAATTAAACTTCGGTTACATTAAATTTTGAAAAAAATAAATGCAGTTCTACGAATTAATCACGAAAACAATTAATAAGTTTATGTCATTAAACATATGCAATTATCAACGAAAAAAAAAACGTACAAAAATTTAAGAAAAGTTCCAAATTATTACGCGTTTGTACAATGTTTTAAAAGCTATTCCAGATGTTCATATATATTATTCGATTTATTAAAAAAAAACATTATAAATGAATTACCTACCCATATTTATATGACGTTTTCCTTGTATAAATTATTTTGAAATAGATTGAGTACACTATACACGTCCCATTCAAAATATATATATTCATATAAGGTCAGATTACTATTATCTTTTGTATGTAAAAAGGCGATATTAATTTCTCTTCTAGAAGTCGGTATAAACCATGTGTATTGTTCTACCACCTTGTCGATAGTCGATAGTGCATGTTTAATAATACTGGTTGTCAGACTTAGCCCTTCCGCCCCTGCTGGTTTATTTTCCACGTTACTCGGTCGCTCCTCAATAACAACAACTTGCCAGCTATTTCTACGGGGCAAGTGATCTTTCGAACATGGTGCTTTTATTTCTTTAAGAACAGGGTGCTGCACCACTTTGCCCTTTGAATACCAAGTGGCTTATTTACTGCATGAAAATAGCTTGCCTTTTATTTGTGCATTGTACATGTAAAAATATAAAATTAATTTCATGGAGTTTATGATTATAAAGCCTTGAACATTACGCCAAGAGATTGATTGAGTGGAACAGCTTTTCCTATGTGATGTGGGAGTTTAAAATTAAAAAATAAATCACTTTTGTAGGCCTAGAAAGGTCAGTGATCGATGGTAAGATCATTGCTCCTTCATGTTGAGAGGAACGGCTGCGCGGCCTGTTTCATACAAAACTTAATATTGAATTCGAGGCCAAAGTACTGACCTAAACCTAATGATTTTTTTTTCATCAAAAAGCATAGTAAATATATAGTACGGATTAGAAGTAATTTATTTATTTTTGTTTTACATTATGAAATATACTCCCTTAAAGGAACTGATTTATCGCGATTTTAGAGACACCTTTAACAATTATTTGGGGGCTATTGGTGATTTAAAAAAAAGTTTTACTCCATCTACTTTGAAAATATAATACAACTGTATGAAAATAAATAAAAATCAATTAATATAAGCATTATGGCGGACTTTAAATTAAATTAAATATTAAATTAATTATTATTTATTAATCTTGTCTTAAGTTTTAAAGAACTTTAGTTTATCAATTAATAAATATTTGACAAGTCAAAGCAATTTTCACCAATAAAAATGTAGACATAATTTGTCTCGACGCCATCTATTTGAGGGATTTAGCCGTTACAAGCCTCTCTCATACTAATAAAGTTGGTAGTTTACAGGTGAAAATATAATAAAAACATTAATTATTGAATGGAACACTAGTATATATTGATTAACTTGGCGGGTTTGCGATAAGCCGACGTAGCTCAACGGTAGAGCATCTGACCGGACATTAGAAGGGTGCGGGTTCGAGTCCTGCCGGCGACATTTATCTTTGCTCGGAAGGTTTTTTCAATTTGGATGAGTGTTTTTAGATTAATAATTATTGTTTATAAAAATAATAATTGTTACCCTTTGCACTATGCACAAAAATCTTGTCTTAAGTTTTAAAGAACTTTAGTTTATCAATTAATAAATTAAATATGGCTAATTTACGTTGGAATACAAATTTGCCGTACATAATTTAAAATATTCACCCGAAAAATCGTTAAGTTACTTCTAAAATTACAAAAGTAGTTTTTTTTTTTTCATGGCATATACTTCACAATTTTAAACAAAAAATAAATAAAATACTTCTCATATGTGCTAGTTATTTACTAAACCTTTAATTAAAAAAATGTATCATTTAGTTTAGATGGGTATTTTGGTCTCAAATCCGAAATTAAGTTATGCATGAAAGAGGCAGCGCAGCCGTTCCTCTTAATAAAAACAGACCAAGAAGAAACAGAAAAATAGACCGATAAAACAAAAACAAAAAATAATGTAGATCAAAACAAAGCTTTTCTGCAAACATCCAGCGGCGTGAATTACTCTATTACCAAAGGCGCACGTTCCAGAGTGGAAGATACTCTCAGTATCGCCCTGGTGAAGACCACCATTCAGAATTGAAATGTTGCTTGAAATGGTTTTTAGCCGTGTTTGGTGACCAAATCTGAATAGCCAGGTATTTCCCCACCTCCCTCTTCCCCTTCTCCTTCCCCTCCCCAATACCTTCAGCCTCACAACATTCCCCTAGTGGGAATGCCATAGTCTCACTGGCTCCAGACGGTTGGGAGCAGTTGGGACTCTTATGCGGTATTCATATAAAAAAAGGTAAGTGTGTGTATTTTTTCTAATCGAGTATCAATAAGTGTGCATTTAATATTGAAAAAAACTAGTTTATTATTATCACCTTACTCTGATTGTTATGACCAACTGAATAAAGGAGCGTACAAATTCTTTACTATATTCACGGAAAAAAACATTATGTTTAGAAATTTGTCACCTATTTAAAAAAAATTGTAATTTATTTTTATTGTTAATTTTTCTTAGGGTAGGCAAAGATTATAAACCTATATGGACTGCACGCCACTGCAACTGTAACTGAACTGATTCCGCAGAACCGTAAAAGATTTAGCTCTTTTCCCAATGGTGGTAATTTCAAATTCCGGTGAACATGCGAATAACAAGCATATATGTTTTTCACTATACTATAGTAATCGTCTACGGATAGTCTGGGAGAGTCTTGTCCGCCTCCAAGAACCGCCTTTATTCCTGCCAGTCTCCTGCTGTCACCCTCCAGTTCCTCACATATACTGATGCGGTGTTCGCCTCCACGTCATCCAGCTTTATCATCATGCATACTTTTTTTAGAGATGCCTATTTGGTGGTCGGATATCTTCCATCATTTATCACGTTCTTCCACCGCATATATAATTACAACACAAATAACAATAAAACAAAAATTAGATTAATTTTAATTTTGTATTTCAGTCTCTGGGTTGTGAGAAAGCAACCAACAGAGTTGACAAGTTGATTGTAATGGCTTTGGTTATGTTTATTAGTCAGTTCTAAATTACAAGATACCTACTTCCCAACCTCTCGAATGCCTTATCCATTTCCCATACTAATTTCCTTTGACGGCCTCCATGGTCGAGGGGTAAGGCTCTCAACTACGAATCCGAAGGTCGCGGATTCAAATCCCGGCGTGCGCAAGGAATTTTTATGTAATTAATTTGTGTTGTTTCACAAATAATTCATTTAAAAATAATATGTAGTATATTTGCGCACGTTCCAGAGTGGAAGATACTCTCAGTATCGCCCTGGTGAAAGACCACCATTCAGAATCGAAACGTTGCTTGGAATGGCTTTTAGCCGTGTTTGATGACCAGATCTGAATAGCCAGGTATTTCTCCTTTTTCCCCACCTTCCTCTCCCCCTTCTCCTTCCCCTACCCAATACCTTCAGCCTCACAATATCCCCCAATTGGGAATGCCATAGTCTTACTGGCTCCAGACGGTTGGGAGCAGTTTGGGACTCTTGTGTGGTATTCATATAAAAAAAAAAATACCCCTAAGAATATCTTACTTGCAGATGCCATAGGCTTCAGGTACATAATGATATGGTCTCCTAATTTTTTGTTGTTGATGAAAATGTATTATTTTTAAATAGTTAATAACGATAGTAAATTGGTTTTTGGATATCTTCAAAAGTGAAATTTATAAAATATTCAGGATTTTTGAGCACGTACCCGAAAAAGTGATTCCTGAGCTCATTTAGAATAAAAAAAATAATAAAATTTTGATCTCCGGTGAAAATTTTTTGAGATGAAAAAAAACTTTCACATGTCGCCAATAATCCCTACCCCCCCCCCCCCCCACTGCGACCCCAACTGTTTAATACCTATTTTTTAAATATTTTTAGAAGAAAAAAAGTAATAGGAGACCAAAATGCCATCCATATTTTTACTCCAAATAAGATCAGAAATCGCTGGTTAAGTTTGTCCAGTACGTGCTGATCTGGTATACCCTATATCAGTGCTCCGCACTCATTTTCTTGAAATTGAATTTTACAATAAATTTTCGAATATTGCATTTGACCGCGGCACACCTGTATTCGGCTCACGGCACACCAGTGTGCCACGGCACACCGGTTGCGGAGCACTGCCCTATATACACACTTTCATCATTCATATTTCTCCTTCTGAAATTGCAAATTTGTGAAAAAAACTACATTGGAACTTATTTATTTTAGATTTCACCCCGCCCCAGCATCTTCAGACCATTTCAGTAAATGCTCCATTCAGCCAGTTTTCGTAAGCAGCATGCAAATAAAAACTTACATTAATTTCGAAATGAATTTTCTTAGTTAAATATATAGTTAAATTAATGCATTTTCACAGTGAAAAGGTAAGATAATAATTAATCTAGTTAATTAACCATCACAGTAATGTTGTCTGAATAATTATCTTGAAAGGTCATGACAGCCATTATTGGAAATTATGACTGACTTAATTGGCAGTTGTGTCTTAAATAAATACTTATAATTAAACATTTATAAAATAAACTACTGAATTACGTTTTGATTGCAATGTGACTTTATTTATTGTTAATTATTTATCTTGCTTAACTTTAAAAAAAATATATTATTGTATAATATTCATTATATACAGTGGGAACGTATACCCGCTAAGCCACTGCAAGTAGCTTGTCAGCAGGAGTTTATTTCAACAATATAATATAATACAACAATAAATTACAATCATCATACAAATGTAGGGCAAAATTATTATATTTAGACGCATGCATGTTGTGATCAATGTACATAAGTTGAAAAAAATTAAAAAGAAAAAATAATGGAAAAAGTATGACAGTTTTGTTATTGAGATACTAGAGTCCAATTTTATAACACCGATTTAAATAATATTATAAAAATGTCAATATCATAAAAAAATATCAAAATTATAAAAGTACCAATATTACAAAAATATCAATATTATAAAAATATCAATATTATAAAAACATCAATATTTTAAAAAATATCAACATTTTAAACATCAACATTATAAAATTACCAATATTATAAAAATATCAATATTATAAAAATACGAATATTATAAAAATACCAATATTGTAAAAAATATCAATATAATAAAAATATCAACATTATAAAAACATTAATATTACAAAAATATAAATATTACGTAAATATCAGAAATATCAAAGCATCTGCAAATATTAAATAATTTGAGAAATGAAATGAATATATATATGTATATATATATATATATATATATATATATATATATATATACATATGGTATATACATAAAACAGCCGTACAGGTTGGTTACAATGAGGATAGAATTAAATATAATACTAACACTGTAACAGTAAATATACCAGATATCGAGGAGCTATACAACCAAGGAGATCGTCATATTTGTTACCATCAATATACAAGGTTACTTTCCAAAGCCAACACTTTAACAACAGTGAGAATTTCATCATAGGGCGATTGTTTTTAAATTCGTACGGCAATTTGTTAAATATAAATGGTACAATGTATTCAAGGGTTCGTTGACCATATTTATTTTGAAATATTGGCACTATCATTCCTATATTTTGTGTGAAACGTGTATTGTGTACATGATCCACCGTTTTTATAAGCACATATAATTTTACCTTATGGAGTCTTCCTACAATGGCTCGAAGTCGCTTACAGAGGTTGGAAATTTGTACGTCCCATTTCATGTTACAATCCACCGTAACACCTAGATACGCATACTGGGTGACTAATTCGATACTTGTACACGCTCAGGGCTGTTTGGTTTTTGTAAACTATTTTTAATTTATTAATTGGTGTAGTTTTGGTTGGGACTGGCATTATAACATTTCACCCCTTTATAAAATAAACTGTTTTGCGTATTGGCTTTATTATTTTTTGCTAGTCTGATTTCTTTACATGTTCTTGTATTATGTCTGTGAATGTCCACGTTGTAAATAATACTGTTGAAGAAATATTTTGGTAAGTTGTTTGTGATTTTATGCATAAAAATCATTGCGTTCAATGTCAGCATTTGTTTCACTGTTAGCAAATATGATACCTCCGACATTTTAGCTACTTTTAAATATCTGTTACTTTTTAGTATTATTCGCATTCCTCTATTTTGAAGAAATTGTAACTTATTTCGTTGTGTCGTAACACAAGTAAAGTATCGGTGAACAGTAGTTTAAATGTGGAACAATACTATAGTTGTAAATTGCAAGTGTTGTTTTTCTGAAACTTATATAACGAATTCTTCAAAAAAAAAAAATGGAAAAACTGAACAACGTTAATACTATTAGGGCGTTGTTCGTACACTCCTTTCCAAATGGGTCTTCTTAAAAAAATTATAAAATCTGCACACTCCTCTACCACGTCGATACATATTCGTAATTAATAGATTCTTAGTCTTTTTAAATAAAGGGTAATACCGGTTATTAACTCTTTTTGAAATCCAGGACACTTTGATGTCCTGACGGAATCTTGAAGACCTCAAAGACGTTGATTCCGATACGGTCCTGGCCAAAGCGGGACAGTCATTAGTCCTAATTTGTCAGAATAATTGCATCATCTTTCCGGGAGGGCAATTAATAATAAATCAATTTTCAACAACAAAAGGAATTTTTCATAATACATCTAATAAAATTATTTACACGACAAGGAAAAGTTATGACTTAATTGCGTTTGCCTACACAAAAGCTACTATTCAACCCACGTCGCCTTAAAATATTCAGACCTCACACATGCAAGTGTGTGAAGTTTTCAGATTCCATCGTTATGACAAAAAAATGGGTATTAAATGGAAATTATCGATGGTAATTATTTAATTAATAATTGGTAGCTAACCTCAGCTGCAACTTCTGGTTATCTGGTTTTTAAAATAACTTAAAATAAATTGAACATTGTTTGTACTTTTTTATTGAACAATTTTAAGAAATACTCGTATTAATGCTGTTGGTTTTTGACCAATCTTATCAATTTTAAGATCTATTATTAGTATTTAAAAATATGTGTTGTGGAATAATATTTTTGTATTATGTTTAAGCAGGAGTTTATTTCAACAATATAATATAATACAACAATAAATTACAATCATCATACAAATGTAGGGCAAAATTATTATATTTAGGCGCATGCATCTTGTGCTGTACATAAGTGAAAAAAAAAATTAAAGAGAAAATAATGGTAAAAGCATTACAGTTTTGTTATTGAGATACTAGAGTCCAATCTTATAACACCGATTTAAATAATATTATAAAAATGTCAATATCATACAAAATTATAAAAGTACCAATATTATAAAAATATCAATATTATAAAAACATCAATACTTTTAAAAATATCAACATTATAAAAAACATTCATATTACAAAAATATAACTATTACGTAAATATCAGAAATATCAAAGCATCTGTAAGTATTAAATAGATTAAGAAATAAAAATTTAAAAGATATATACATAAAACAGCAGTACAGGTTGGTTACAATGGGGATAGACTTAAATATAATAGTAACACCGTAACAGTAAGTACACCAGATATCTAGGAGCTATACAACAATGGAGACCGTCATATTTGTTACCATCAATACACAAGGTTACTTTCCAAAAGCCAACACTTTAACATCAGTGAGAATTTCATCATAGGGCAATTGTTTTTAAATTCGTACGGCAATTTGTTAAATATAATTGGTACAATGGTTCGTTGACCATATTTATTTTGAAATATTGGCACTATCATTCCTATATTTTGTGTGAAACGTGTATTGTATACATGATCCACCACTGCCTTATACGGACTTTCAGATATATGTTGCAGTAGAATTTTATGCCACAAAATACCACGAACAGGTAATACATTAATTGATTTGTACATGATATCACTGTCTCGCCTTTGGTTAAAAACTGTTTTACTTACTAACAATTTTACCATGGCGTTTTGAATCAGCTGTAAATGTTTTATGTTGGTCTTACAGGAGTGTCCCCAAGAAGTTATACCATACCTTATAGTCGATTCTGCTATAGACAAATAAATTAGTTTCATAGTTTTTATAGGCACGTATAATTTTATCTTGTGGAGTCTTCCTACAATGGCTCGAAGTCGCTTACAGAGGTTGGAAATTTGTACGTCCCATTTCATATTACAATCCACCGTAACACCTAGATACACGTACTGGTTGACTAATTCGATACTTGTACACGCGCAGGGCTGTTTGGTATTATTGTGAATGCAATTAAATGAATGGGATATGATTACAGGTGCCTCTCTGTACCTTGCATGCGGGGATCTTATATGCATCAATTTCGTTTTTTTAGCATTGATTATTAGACCAGAGTCATGTGACCATTTTAATAAAGAAATAAAGTCTACCTGTAACAATTTTATTGCAGTATCCAAATTTTCATGGGATATTATAAGTGCTGTATCATCAGCATATACATAATGTTTAACAAACGAGAATATTTTGTTCATAAGTGATACAAAGATAATATAGAGCGTTGGACCTAAAATTGACCCTTGTGGAACTCCTGTTTTGACATTTCTTCTTTTACTAAATTTGTCTGATATTTTTACCTGGATTTGGCGGTTGGTTAGGAAGTTTTTGAATAGTTTGAGAAAGTTTCCTCTTACCCCTATTGCCTCCAAAATATTTAACAATTTCATCGGGTCTATAGTATCAAATGCCTTTGAATTGTCTATAAACAGTACCAAAACATGTCTTTTATTATTCAGTTCATTATTTATATAGTTAGAGAAATCCTGAAGTAACATTTCAGTACTTTTTTTTTTTTGAAAACCAAATTGATTAGGATCTATTAAAGAAAAGCACTCCAAGTATTTGGTTAGTTTTAAAGATATGTATTTTTCAAGAATCTTTTCTAGAGCGGGTAATATACTAATCGGTCTATAGTTTTCTATATCAGTATGTTTCCCATTTTTGTAAATAGGTCTGATAATACTACATTTGAGTTCATCTGGTATCACAGCTTGTGTTAAAATTGTGTTGATCAGATGGGTTAATATAGGACCCAAAATATCTATGTGTCTTTTTATGTCAAACATTCGGATATTATCTATGCCAGGGGACTTTGAATTTTTGAGAAGTTTGACTATACTCAGTATGTCTGCGAGTGATGCTCGTGGTATATACAAACTTTGCGGTGACTCTATCGGGACAATATTTGACGCCTTAAAATCACATTTATGAACCATTGAGGCTATGTTATCTGAAAAATAATTAACAAATTGGTTTGTAACATTTTCCGCAGATTGATTTTTTAACATAAACCTACTAATTACATCGTCACAGTTACTCTTTGTCCTACGTCCTAGAATTTTATTTATTTCATCCCATGTTTTTTTGATATCTGAAAAATTATTCTTAAATTTATCATTGAAAAAGGTTGTTTTACTTTTTATTATTAATTTAGTAACAAAATTACGAAAAGATTTGTATTGTTTTTCATAAATTGCATTTGTTGGGGAGCTTTTCCACCGCTTAAATAAAGAATCTCGTTTTTTAATGTGTGATAGAATATCTTCTGTCATCCATTCTTTTATAATCCAAGGTCTTGCATTGGGTTTTACATCTATAAATATTTTACTATTTTCATATACTTCGTTAAACTAGCTTTTTATTTGACTATATAAATTATTGCAATCATTTGTCTGAAGCAAAGCATTCCAGTTATAATTTCTAATTGAAAAATCTATTCGTTTTTGAGATAAAATTGAGACTTTCCGCCCTTTATTTGTAGGCCGTTTATTAGTTTTATAGTACGGAATGTTCACAGCTGCAAAGTGGTCTGCAATGATGAAGTCACAAACACATGCGTAGAGTATGTCAGTTTCTTTGTGTTTGCTATTATATCTAACAAAAATATGATCCAAACATGTTCGTGTCATTTTACTATTTGCTATAGCTTCCCTTGTAACGTCGTTTATACATTTTGTAAAATAGTTATTTGAAAGAGCATTTTCATAGTGAATAATCACAGGATCTATATAATTTAACAAATCAATATTTATGTCACCAAATATTAGCATATTTTCATTAGGGTTTGAACATTTTGTTAATATTGATGAAAGTTCATTGATAAATGATTGTTTACTAAGATTTGGTGGTCTATATATTGCTAGTACATTGAGTATAGAATTATTTGGTAATGTTATTATACAGGAAATATTCTCGAACAACTTTGTTTCAAGTAAATTTTGGGTGAAAGGTAAAGTATCCCGAATATACAAGGTTATACCCCCTCCAGATTTGGATGTGCGACAGTAACTAATGCTACTGTAACCGGAAATTTCGAAAAGACAAGTATGTTCCCTTTTTATTGAAGTTTCACATAGCATTAGGATATCTATATTATTCCAACAATTTTGGAGGTTAGCATGTAAAACATCCCAGTATTTAGATATGGATCGAATGTTTAGTTGAACGCAAGTAAAATTACCTATATTATGGCCAATTTTATGTTCTTCCGTCCACTGTTTCAAGTCATTAGTCCTCGTGTAGATAACATCGCCGTCGTCATCAATGTATTTATACGCCATAATCGATGGTGGCAAAGTCCTTGGAAAGAGCAGCCTTATAAGCTGGGCAGGTGTCCTTGTCTCCAGTCGAATGTCCAGCGGGCTTGCCAAACCTGGTACAGGTGGCACATACTGGCTTGGCGGCAGCTTTTGGGCAATCTGTCCTGGCATGACCTTCACCTGCACAATGTCCACATCTTTGCTGGTCCTTGCAGAACTTGAAGGAATGTCCGATCATTTGGCACTTGGAACACACTGTAAGCCCAATAAAGTCACGAACGCGGCACACATTCCAGTCAACAAAGACCTTTCCTTGCTTCACCAGCACGTGACGTAGATGGGCAGGTACCTCGTAGACCCGGTGGCATGTCGATCCTGTCCGAGCACCAGCTAGATGACTTAGCTTGCACGTTTTCACTGTGGGTTCTAAGTCTGCGTTTTCCTGGATTCCCGTTAAGGCACTCCTGAGAAAACACTCATCTGTAAGGTCCTGAGGAACATTAAAAAAGATCACTCGTGGATGTCGTTTTGTGGGTAGTCGGGCACTTAGAGTAGCCGAGTTTGCTAGACATGGGGTTTTGAGTATTTTTTCCCGGTCTTCCCGAGTAGCGGTTTGGATAACTATGCCTATATAAGTTGGATATATAAGTTTTCATTATTATTTAGTTTACAAAACGCTGTAGTTATAAAAAGTTCTGCTTGGTAATTATTATTTAGTGTGACAACTGTTTCGCCTTAACCTAAACCGTTTTTTAAACAAAATAATAAATTTTTTATCATTTTTCTATACTTGAAATTATTTTTTAGTATTCATTTATTCCTGAAGATGATAGCATTGCTATCGAAACATGTAGAAATATTTATATATTTTAAGTAAAGTGGTATATACAAAGTGTATTTTCAATTTATATAATTAATAATGATGCCACAAAGTTACCAAGCATTTGAAGAAATTATAAAATAATAATATTTATTATCAAAATTTCTAATACTGAAAAACGCGTTAATTCGCCCGCCATGTCCGTTTTGGTGGACGAAAATTGTAGCCTTTTGAATATTATAATGAAGTAATTTGTCTTATTTTAAATTGTGACAATTAATTTGTACCGTTGGAACTTTTTACTGTTATTTTATATTTTATAATAGCACTTAAAAAACGAAAATAAACTCACTATGAAATGAAGTCCTTCCTCGTATTTATATGACAGTAATAATACCTTACATAGCGTTACTAGAATTTTTAGAAGTAGAATTTTTATTTAAGCCTTTTGACAAATTTCTTACAATTTTCAACATTACTGTACTAATAATAAAAATAGGATAATTTGTATAGCGCCGTTTTTCGTGAAAAATCACTGAATCTCTGAACAAATGTTACTTCCTAGGCATCAAATTATGTACAAACAGATACAGAAAACACACTCACCTGGCAGATCATTTCACACAAACAATGTTTAGAAAGAAGAAGAATTAGAAAGTTTATGCTTGGAGAAGATACGTTTTTTCAACCAGGGGACACAATATTAAAAACACTGCACTTTGCGTTATGTACAATTCCTGCTTTATCCTTCTTTATTATTGATATTTCATTTGTTCGATGTTTAGCGGCAATCGATGGTGTTTGTGGAGATCTGGGTTTGATATATTAGTCTTTGATTTTTTGAGCCGAACCTTTAATATGAGTGTGGAGATCTCTCTGTTTGGTTCGGAAACATAACAGAGATGGAACTAATGAGCAAATAAGCAATATCTTAAATTTACTAACTATCGCTACGTTATTGTATTATTGTTGTATTTTGGGAATCTTCATTAGAATCATTGATAAGCATCATACCGGCCACTATCCACTATCCGCTGTCCGCTGTCCGCTGTCCGCTGTCCGCTGTCCGCTGTCCGCTGTCCGCTGTCCGCTGTCCGCTGTCCGCTGTCCGCCGCTGTCCGCTGTCCGCTGTCCGCTGTCCGCTGCCGCTGTCCGCTGTCCGCTGTCTGCTGTCTGCCGCTGTCCGCTCCGCGTCTGCTCTGTTGCTCGTTGTCTGCTGTCTGCTATCCTGCTGTCTGCAAGCTGTCTGCTGTCTGCTGTTCAAGCGTCTGCTGTCTGCTGTCTGCTGTCTGCTGTCTGCTGTCTGCTGGGTTCCGCGTGTCTGCTGCTCCGCTGTCTGCTGTCTGCTGTCCGCTGCTGTCCGCTGTCCGCTGTCCGCTGTCCGCTGTCCGCTGTCCGCTGTTATTAATTGAATTAAAAAAAAAAAAAACAAAGTGCGAATACTAACTAAAATCGATAGGACGATATTTCACACTCGTGTCGGTCCACAAATAACTGTTTTTTTTTTTTTTGAAATATATAAATAACTGTTTTTGCCAAAAAAATGATCTGAAGACACGATAGAGTTCTTGATAGAGAAATTGACACTTTTAACCCACTTTTTTTTCCCGACTTTGAGTATCAGTCTGGGGTTTCCCTCGCCTATTGTAAGTTTCCCCATTTCTCCCTTTTTGTCCCAAGTTATACAAATTTGTAAGAAATTATCTCGGAACGTTTGTTTTTTTTGTGTTTCGTGACCAAACATCGATAGTGACGGTCCTCCCAACTCAAGATGGATTCGGAGGATGAGGATACGAATTACTTAACTCAGGACGAAATACTAGACAGACTTTTGGCCAAGGAGGACTCAAACGCTCTAATCAAGCGACTCCTAGCGGAGCGGGCTCACAGGGAATCTACGTCTAGATCTTTTGCCTGCATCGAGAGGATGAAGAGACAGAGAGATCTGCCAGGCCCTTCAAGACAAGCCATGTCGCCAATTGAGACAACGAGCATTTGCACAGCAATACTCGCTGCTGAGACGACCAACTCAGCGCCACCGACGTTAGGAGACACTACCTCGGATCTGAACGGGCAGTCAGGAGCTGCAGCGCTGGCATCCGCCTTCACGAGCGGCACTTCTAAAGTTATTTCACCCAACCAGGAGAACAAGAAGAGGTCGCGCACGGAGGATATCTCGGAGATAGAGGATGACCGCCTCAGTGTATTCTGGGCTAAGATGTCGAATATTACTGAAATAATTCATTCAAGTAAGAGTAAATTAAACAAGGACGACAGGAGCACTATTCAGGTAAGCCTCGACCTAATGTCTCACGAACTAATGAAACTTGCTCTTGACTTGGCAGTAGCCAAAACCAAGGCAGCTACCTTGCAAGAAGTCATGTTGGCTCAGAGGGGCTTCTCTGATAAATTGGATGTACTCATCAAACGAGTACCCATAACTGTGGCTGCACAAGCTCCACTGCCGCAGCGTAAGTCTTATGCCAGTGCTGCTTCAGGTCCCCCTCCCTCCGGTACCCTTGTAGTGGATGGATTTGAGAGGGCTCTACCTCCGCTCCAGCCGACTGTGTTGTTTTACCCAACCGTGCCGGAAGGAAAGACTTCAGATGAGACCCAAAAGGAGCTCATGAAGGTCTTGAACCCATCAAAGGATGGGTTTCAAGCTGTCCGCACGCGAAAATTAAAAGGAGGAGGATTGATGGTTCAGACTTCTAGCACGGCTGGTTTAGACAACATCAAGAAGGCGTCGGCTAAAATCGAAGCCAGCGGCCTGAAGATGATTCACCCTCAGGGCAACCTCCCAAAAATTGTCATATATGACGTACCAAAGGGCGAACCGGCAGCAGACCAAGGGCTGTTCACGGAAATTTATGCCAACAATATAAGAGGTAAGTCAACGCTCTCCCTAGAGGACCACCTCCGGACGATGCGCCGTGTGTCTCTGTTCGGGAAGAGGGATTCCTCTTCCATGAACATGATAGTCACCTGCCATCCTGAGAGTCGAAAGGTGTTGATTGACAGCGGCCTCTGCTTTCTTGGATGGAATGCCTGCCGCGTGCGCGACTATTTAGGGGCCACCAGGTGTTTTAAGTGTCATTTGTATGGCCACGTCAGCAAGTTCTGCACCATGACAATTAATACGTGCCGCCACTGCGCCGCAACCGGCCATGACATCGAGGATTGCCCCAAGAAAGCTGACGCTGCTGTCTGCGCCACCTGCAAGCGCTTTAACAAACCTTCCAACCACCCAACAGGTGACAGATCGTGCCCGGCCCACCACGCTGCTGTAGAGGCCCAAGTCCGTAAAACTGATTATGGTAGGCGCTAACTCCCTTACAATTGGACAAGTAAATCTGCAGCGCTCTCGAGGGGCAACCCTTGAGACTCAACGATTAATGGCCGATTTGGACCTCAGCATTATTCTGATTCAGGAGCAGTATCTCCGGCAAGGCAAGACAGCTGGTATAGATTCTCCAGGGGAGGTACTCGAAGTAGGGAAATCCCCGGGTGCGGGTGTTCTGATCAACACTTCAGTGTTCAGCCCCCCTTCTCGAGGGGCTCTCGAATGAGTACCAAACCTGCGTATCGATAATCTTCGATGATATCGAGATTGTTTTCGTATCCGTCTACTTTAAATATGGAAATCCCGTCGGACCACACATCCTTAGCCTGACGCGCGCTCTTAACGTTCTGAAGGGGCGTAACATAATTATAGGGGGGATTTCAACGCGCGCTCCTCTCTGTGGTACGATAATAACGAAAATAGGACGGAAAGATCAGACGCCGTCGAGGACCTCATCTCTGCGCAAGGTCTTTTCATCATCAATGAACCGGGATACCCTTCAACGTTTTCTGGCACCGGAGGGGAGAGCAACATTGACTTAACTCTTTGCTCTGGGTCAATTGTGGCTAAGATGTCTAACTGGATGGTCCACGAACGCGCTCTTGTAAGTGACCATAGGCTCATCACTTTCTCCCTAGGAGTTAAAATTGATGAAATACCTCGCACAAACTGGCACTTCAAAACACAACAAGCGGATTGGGATAAATTTGGTAGGACACTGCGCGATAATTTAAGGGGCTTGTATGCATTGGCTGCTAGTGATCCTGATAAATTGGGGGGATTTTTCAACGCGGCGGTGGTATCAGCTGCAGATTCCTCCTTGGGAAGATCAAACCCAAAGAGGAAAATAAGGACGCCGTGGTGGTCAAATGAGCTGACTTTGTTGAAGGGCGCGTATAAGAGGGCCTATAGGAGCCTTGGAGTTGCCAGACGGGCTACGTGTACCCCTGACAAGGAGGCGTTCTTAATGGCTAAACTGAGAAGCTCCCGTAGTGCCTATCGAATAGGTGTCTGCTTAGCAAAACGAGCTTCCTGGAGAGAATGGGTAAAAGGGGTGGGAAATTCAAATCCTTGGGAAGTTTACAGCGCACTCCAAAAAACGGGCAAAGGATCTGAGCGTTACTTATCCAGCATAACACTGGGCAATAACGATGGGGATGCCGAGAGTTGTGACATTGCCACGACCCTTGAAACACTTCTGGGGAAGCTAGTCCCTCTAGAGACAGTAACAGGGGAAAATGACCACCACAAACAAGTGAGAATTCTCTCAAGGCTTCCTCCTAGGGACCTCCCCCGGACGGTCGAAAGCTTACCACCATTCAGTAAAGCGGAGTTAAATATTATAATTAAGGGTCTCGGTCCGAAGAAAGCCCCGGGTATCGACAAGTTGAATGGTATAATCGTGAAGCATGTTTGGATCTTTGCAAAGGAGGAGCTTTTCCAACTCTTGGACACATGTCTGAGACGCGGAAAGTTTCCCACAGTATGGAAGAGGGGTGTGCTCAGGATAATCCCTAAGGGAAACAATAAGCCGAGAACGGACCCGAAGGCGTACCGCCCCATCACCTTGCTGCCCATCCTCGGTAAAATTCTCGAGAAAATCATACGTAAGAGGTTAGACCATTACCTGTCGCCCGGTAGCATCCACCAATTCGGCTTCGTTCCTGGAAAATCCACCGAGCACGCCATTTCGTTTGCGCTCGACTGGGTGAAGGTTTGTAATAAGAAGTATGTGATAGGTCTATTTCTAGATATTGCCGGGCTTTTGACAACGCATCATGGCCAATGATACTTATCAAACTAAAGAATAGAAACTGTCCACCGGATCTCTTTGAGATCTGTTCGGACTATTTTAGGGACCGATCCATCGTGGTTGCTCACGGGAGCACCACTATTATCAGAGAAGTGGATATGGGCTGTCCCCAAGGCTCAGTTTTGGGTCCGGAATTTTGGAAAATTCTTTTTGACGACGGCCTCAGGTTACCCTTGCCTGAGGGTTGTGTATCAGTGGCATATGCGGATGATGAGCATCTTCTTGTGGCGGGCAACAGCAGGAAAGAGGTCGAAAGTAAGGCCGAGGAATGCTTAGAGATGGTTCTGGAATGGGGTAAAAGAAATAAATTAACCTTCGCTCCCCACAAGACAGTGGGTCTCCTTATGAAGGGTTCCTTCAGTCGAAGACGTAACCCTTCTATTAAAATGGGAAACTCCACAATATCCTTTGCGGAAAACACCAGACACTTGGGAGTCATTTTAGATAGATCGTCTTCTTTCCTGGCCCACGTCAAAAGCGCGTCCAGTAGAGCCCAGGCCCTCTTTCATAAGTTGAGAAGACTGTCAACGGCCGAGTGGGGTCTCCGCTCGCCTGCGCTCCGGCTAATCTACCGGGCAGTGTACGTGACCCAAATCTCATACGCTGCTTCGGTGTGGGAGCACCGCCTTGACAATGTCCTCATACTCTTGGCTCTGAAAAGGGGCCAGCGCACTCCTTTACTGGCGCTCTCGGGAGCTTACAGGACTGTAGCATCAGATGCATTACCGGTTCTGGCCGGAATCCTGCCGATTGATTTAGAAATTAGGGAAGTATTGGCTAAGAAGGCTTTAACAAGAGGTAGAGAGGCTGTCCATCTGGGTGTCCACGTGACCGTGGGTGGTGAGGTCTCCCTGCCAAAGCTTCTTAAGGAGATGCGTGATAGAACTCTGGATGATTGGCAGTCACGTTGGGATAGGGCGACGACGGGAAGATGGACTTATTCTTTCTTCCCCTCAGTTAGAAGCAGAATGGAAGGGGCATTTTTACACCTGGACCACTATACCACCCAACTACTATCGGGGCACGGTGAATTTAGGGGTAGACTTCATAGTTTATCTCTATCCCTCACCCAAACTGTGCTTGTGGAAATACAAACCAGACCGCCGAGCACATTCTGTGGCACTGTGAGATTTTGATGGATGCGAGAGAGGAAATGCTGGATGGTTTGACTGGAATTACCAGACCAGCCTGGAATGCTGATCTGGTCTGCAATAAGGTGAATTTCGAGTGTCTGAGAAGGTTTGTAAGTAGATGGGTGGAGAGATGGCCTGAACTTAGAGTCGCGGAATAGCTTCGTAAAATCATTTATCGTTTCAGGTGCCGGAGGTACTGTCCTCTTGAATCTCTGGTACTGATTTTAAATTTATTTAACTACTGTATATGCTTGGTTTTACATTTTATGTTTCCCTTTGTAAATGTTTATCTTCTACTTGCTATTTTGTTACCTTGTTTCATTCTCTATTTCTGTATTTTGCTCATTTAGATTCCTGCCATTTTTAATATATCTTATACTTTTTTTTTTTAATTTTAAATTTTAGCTTTAAACTTTTCACTCTGGACTGATGCCTCTACTGTTGTTATAATTTTGTTTTCCATTTTTATTTCCCTATTATGAGTTTTGTTTTCTTTAGGTACAAAAATTTTTCTTTGTGTAGAACTCAAAAACATTTTGAGATATTCAGGCGAACTGAACCCAAAAATATTTTTATTGTGTACTGTCCACATCCCCTCTTAGGGAGTGGAAAATTAACCCTATCCCTGCAACCCGAAGCAGTCATCTACTTTTGACTTGCCCTAGCCGGATCCCTTGTGTACTTCCCGATGGAGCAAGCTTGGTGGTGACGGCCTTCCCGTCTCCCCGACTCAGTGGCACGCTCCCGGCCGCCTGGACCCCTCCATATCCCCAGGGTCTCAGGGTTTTTTTTTTTTTTTACCCCCTCCCCAATTACACTTTTCTTAAGGGATAATCTTGACGACTGGCGCAATGTCTCCTGGGAAGGGTGGCGGGAACAAGAATCCACCTAGCACTGCTTCAGAGGGACTGCCCTGGTGTCCTGGCAACGGCTCGTCCCAAGTACTCTCACTTAATCTATTTAGTTTCTCCCTTTTACTGTTTTATGTTAGTATTTCTCCGCGTCTCACCATGTTCATCTACGGACGAGTAGAGCAGAGCCACCATTATTACTAGAGCCACTTTTGTCGACCGTATGTATGTACTAACCATTCTGGGCTGTGGAATTTTACTAACCTCCTTCTAAGCTAATGCTATGCAGGGACACTTGAGGGTTTAGAATCATTTATAACCTTAGCTTCGTTGAACCAAAAAATTAGAGTCCTTGAGGTGCACCCTGAAGGAGTAACCATAAGTTACTTATACCGGGGTGGGAAAGTGGTGGATAACCTCAACTGTCCGCTGTCCGCTGTCCGCTGTCCGCTGTCCGCTGTCCGCTGTCCGCTGTCCGCTGTCCGCTGTCCGCTGTCCGCTGTCCGCTGTCCGCTGTCCGCTGTCCGCTGTCCGCTGTCCGCTGTCCGCTGTCCGCTGTCCGCTGTCCGCTGTCCGCTGTCCTCTGTCCGCTGTCCGCTGTCCGCTGTCCGCTGTCCGCTGTCCGCTGTCCGCTGTCCGCTGTCCGCTGTCCGCTGTCCGCTGTCCGCTGTCCGCTGTCCGCTGTCCGCTGTCCAGTAAAAGCAGTAGATACTCTCAGTATTGACCCGGTAAAAGACCACCACTCAGAATCGAAACGTTGCTTGAAATAGCCTGTGCCGTATTTAGTGACCAGATCTGAATAGTCAGGTACTTTCCAGCCTTCATCTTCCCCATATCCTCCCCTTTCCCATTCTCTTCAGTTTCATTACATACTCCAATTGAGTACGCTATACAGGACAGTTGCGACTCTTAATTAAGAAAAGGGCATCATGTTGCTATAATTAGATGAATGATAACTAATCTACCCACGTGTATAGTGTAAATAACAGTAGCGGTTTTCTCTAAAGTCAATTTGTACAGTACAATGAAAAACATAAGATAATAAGATAAACTTATATAATAAGATATAATTTTACCACATTTTAAACAGCCCGATATCGAATTACGTGTTAAAATCCACTCATCCGTATTAAAACTGCCCGAGAGCGAGTCAGAAATAAATCCCATACTTGTGTTATGAATTCAGCACCTATATAGAACTTTCTGTTCTAAGAAAACGTTCATACAAAATATGCTCGTGGCGCTTCAGCAGCAAACCGCGGAAGCGTGCAAACCTTAGGAATCGGTTTGTTAACACCAAATTTGTACGGAACAGTATATACTGTGATCATCGTGTTTTAAGCTTTTATTAAAATAAATTATTTATGAAGATGTCACTTTTTATTGAAAAAAAGATTAGTTTCTTGCGTAGATTGTGATTGTCGAATAATTTTTTTTTATAACCTACACTATTCATAAACCACAGACGCTTTAATGAATCGCCAAATTGTATCTTGTTTGCTAGTTCGCTAATTTCGGGTGAGTGATACGATGAAATTCACTTAGATCAAGGGAAAAATACTAATGAAAAAGACCAACATACGATTTATAGAAGAGGCAATTTTTTTCTCCCTTTTTTAATAGCCGATTAAATTCCGAATAGGATAGGCCACGAATCATCACTGGTAAATAGTCTTATTCTCATGACACGTTCATATATCATTATCACCCAAGATTATATTAAGTTGAGGCCAGTGATTGTAATACTTGGTAAACCGCGAACACCTTCACAGAGAACAGGAGATCACTTCAATGAAATGGATTTATGTGCGATTGTCATGCTGTCATCGGCCACTACTGCTCGGCAATATATTTTAATTTTTATACCGTAATTGAATATTGTAATCAAACAGTTATGATAATGGTTCACTTAAATGCAAATTCACCTTTATTTAACCCCACCGAAGCCTTGCTATAATAAAAAACAGTTTGTAAGATGAAATATTTATTATTTTTAAACACGATCCTTTTTTTAAACCTTTAAATGTGGTATACATTTTTATGATAATATGGAGCGTAATCAAAATTGCACATTTTATGAAAAAAATTATGTTTTTTAGAATTTTAGGCATTCCTAATATTAATTTATGCGTTCTGCTTGCTCTCTACTCGTTTCCAAAGTAATATCTACTGTTATCAAGAGCATTCGAGTAAAACATTTAATTGATTTGTTCAAATACATGAAAGAGTGTTGTAGAAATTTTGAAATATTCTGATCAAAAGGATATAAATTGTACTATTTTTTTTCCTTTTGGGAGTCGGCCAATGCTTCTTTTTACTTTTCAAATCAAGGTACAATAGGTACATTAGGTACAGTAGGTACAGTAGGTACAGTATGTACAGTATGCATAGTAGGTACAGTAGGTACAGAATGTACAGTAGGTACAGTATGTACAGTATGTATAGTAGGTATAGTATGTACAGTAGGTACAGTAGGTACAGTAGGTACAGTAGGTACAGTAGGTACAGTAAGTACAGTAGGTACAGTAGGTACAGTAGGTACAGTAGGTACAGTAAGTACAGTAGGTACAGTAGGTACAGTAGGTCACATAATATCCGTTCGTTGTACAAATGTTAGCAAATACATGCAATCTACATTCTCTTCTGAAGTATTACGAATCTATATAAGAGTATAACATGATAAAAATACATATTTAAAAAAATTTATTCGAGTATATGTATAAATATATATATTTTTTTTAAGGGTTACGAATTATCTGAGAGTATTTGAAAATCTCCTACTACCATCACTAAGCGGAAGATGATGCTTGTGTGGTGAAGGAGAACTTAGTGGGACATTAACGCGATGCCAATCCTGCCGCTGACCGGTTGGTGTGATATTTTGAATCGATAATCAAAAACACCCAAAGATAATGGTGAAAACCAAATGGAATTATTGAATAAAATCAATTACCTACGAGTATGTATTATAGCACTGTTAAATTATTATTTTTTAACGAATGATGCATACAAAAGGTTGTCCTTTAAACATTAAAAAAGAGAAGAAGATAATATTAAGACATCCCAAAATGAACCACGAAACTGAAAAAACAACAGAAATTAAAAAGATTTCAGTCGCATCTGGGACTCGAACCCAGGACCTCTACCTATCCGGGGTAACCGCTTAACCAACTAAGCTAATGAGACCAGTTCAATTTACGCCATTTACACCGATATCATACTTCAAGTTGAACTTGATTTGTTAATATTATCCTCCATTTTTATAAATCCCATATTATTGGCTGCTATCCTTATGATCATTGCAAAGTTTCATCCCATTATTACACTTTATAGTATTATAGAATAGGACACAAAAAGGAAAAGGAATCTTTAATAGAGCCGGTACGTTTATCATGTAGCCGAGCCTACGTGCAAGATCACAGGTAAGAATTTACAAGAAAAGGGGATAAGGGTAGATACTCGCTTGCAAAATGTCAAGGACATGCTATCAGGGGGGCGTGCATCGGGTACAAAGGATCGATACACGCGGACGTTGGTGGGTAGATCCAACAGGATGATACTGCCTTTTTTTCGTTCGCTTGCTCCGAGGTAGACGAAATTTTCTGTTTTCCTAGAGGAATTCCACGTAAATTAATATGTATTTAAACTTCCAAAGATATCGAAGTCCAACCACTGAAACTTATAGCATCGAGATCGTGATATTTAAGCATTTATTCTATTATAATAATAAATGAATACATAATAATAACATGATGTAATAATTTGTTTTTTCTTCTTATCAAAGATTTCGCCGTCATTAATAATGGATTATTTCCGTGTTTATATTTTAATCCTTGAAAACAATATCACATTCACTCCTTGTTTAAAGCGAGTGTGCACTTGATTGTGTAGGCGTTTTAAGCAAAATATTCGTGCTTCTATTCTCATTCTTAAACTTATGAAAAAAACTACTTAATTTATAATAATGGGGAATGCCAAAAGCTTTTAGTTACTTTTGTAACCGATAAAGACTTTAGTTATTTACTGTTTAAAAATTAGTTAATGATTTCTTTTATGATAACCACACAAGAGTCCACCTGACGGAGTCCGTTGTTTTATGACATTTTGGGAAATGTTGTAAGGTGAAAACAAAAATGGGAAAAGGAAGGAGAAAAGGAGAGGGAGATTTGAAGGTGTGTTTTGATTCTAAACACGGCCAATGCCGATTAAAGATTGAAACAACAGAATGATGCCTTTTCAATAGGGCGATACTGAGAGTATGGCTTTATAATATTTTACAATACTAATTGTACAAAATCTACTGTTTTATTGAAAAAGAAACCTAGCCACCATCTTGCCGACGTGTCATATTTTTTTTGACTGTTACAAGCTTCATAGATCATAATGAAAAAAAAACATTGCTAGTAAAAAAATAATAAGGTTGACCCAGATGTTCTAGAAAGAAACATCTGTGCAAATTTCTTAAAGCTCTAACTCAACGTATGGGAGTTTTTGCTTCTTTGATACACAGATATTCGTAACTAATTTATCTTTATTCCTTATTCGAGTAAGTACGTACTTATAAGTTTTGAGAAAAAAGTGTTCTTGATTTCAGAAGAAAAAAAAATCGTTTCAAATATTAAGTGACGCGAAATCGTCAAAGGTAATCGCGTTGAAATTTAATCGCAAAAAATTAAAATTATTTTATATTTTTCTTTGTTTTATATCGCGTTATATTTTACCCAACATCGATCGTTAAAATACCATAAATTTATACCTAACTAGAATATCGAACTTGGTGTATTTTGACCGAGTACATGTAAGCTTCTATTAATTTAGTCAATTCAATAAATAACGTTGATGTTTTCGTAGTGAGTTTTATTGGAAGTTAATGGTATAAAACGTAAACGATCCTTTCGACTGGATATTTATTTATTTTGCAGAAGTCCAATGGTTACAAACTGGTTCAGAATGATAATTCTAGTAGGGACTGGAGATAAATGCTGACACAACGGAAGCCTACTTTATAACGACCACGGATTTAACGAATAGTTTATTATAACGAAGAATTAAATCCCAACTTCTCAACAGTTTTTAAGAAAACTTGTAAGGACTTACCAATAAAATAGTCAAATTTGTATAAGATATGATTGATTTAGAATACATATGACGCTTTGCTTAATTAAGTCGTCTTCATCTCCTTTTTCCGGTGCCTTCTCCTATCGGAGGTTGGCTTTTATCAAACGCCCTTGAGTTGATGTGGTCACTAAACGGCGCTGTACATAGTCGACTATTTTATTTATTAGGGCAATTCTCCCTATAAATAAGTCATGAGGAGCAGCGGTGTCTTTCCCTATTTCGCATAGTCAGTTAGGTTATGTTGCATTTGTTACTTCTCTTGTTGTAACCAAGCCACGAATATGGTACTTTTATTTTTGTATTTACAAAAATTTGCAGTTCATGTACAATCTTTATAGATTCTTTGTTCTATCGAGGTTCTGTTGACTCCACCCAACAAGGATGTGTAATTTGCGCGCTGTACCTTTATCGACTGCTTTTCTATGGGGCGTTCGCGGAAAAAATGCACCTTGCTAGTCCATCGGTCGCATCTAGAACCTTCGATGCAGTTAGACCGGATTACCAGCGAAGTCTTTGCCCAGAAGGGTGGACTATATAAGGCAGAAGAGGTACTTCCTAGGCAACAGTTGCAGAGGAGACTTTGTAGTGACTTATCAAGTTAGACAAGCTAAACACAGACCAAAATGTTCAAACTGGTAAGTACATTTTTCATAAAAACCATTCAATTCCTTTATACATCAAACAAACAGGCTGACACGTATTTCCAACCGTAATCATGCTTACTAGTTCTTTCGAAACTTTTATACTAGTGACTCTAAGCTTCTAAAAATAACCAACTATTTTTGGGTTTGAGTATTATTATTCAATATCATGACTCCTGATCTAAAGCCACGATTGCCTTGTTATTGCAAAGAAAGCACAAACATCTTATGTAGAAGCAAATGCACGCCTAAATTGATGTTCAGTCTGGTTAGTAAATATTCTATGAAAATTGTTAATTTGCCTTACGTATCAACAAAAAACCGCTGCCGGAAAATCACAGCACAATCTTCGGTTTTAAAAAAATCTGCAATACGTCCACTGAAAGTTCAAATCGTTTGTTGTATTCGTTGCTCTTTAAAACTATTTTAGTTTCGTTAGCAACAAGATAACACAACACGAAAATTTAAATCCAAAAAAATAACAACATTTCAAAACTTGGACTTATTAGCTTTAAAGATAAATCTCACTTCCCACGTAGAACTATTTTTACATTGAACTTGAAATCGATGATAAAGTTATTTATTAACCTGCCAATTCGTCGTATAAATTGCGTCTCTCTAATCAGAAACCAGTTAGCGTCCGTTTTTAGATGTGCGTAAATAATATCAACGTCAGAATATTTTCCTTCCATGGTTCCAACGCAACTTCTATATAAATCTTCTGGTAGACATTCATGTAAAATAACCAAACACGTTTTGATGTTGAATCCGTTCATTAGGTATCAGCAATAATGGTCAGAGAAGGTATCAATTCACTGTCAAGTCCTTCGAAATGTGAATAACTCATTTACATAATATATGTAGGTATGAAGGCACCCGAGATACATATTAATATAAGATATTATTGGAGATTTTAAAGAACCTTCGAACATGTTGTGGAAAAAATATATTTTATGGCCTTGGTAGTCTCTAGCATGTGCAAAAATAATTGATGTTGCAATGTGTACAAGTACTTCGTTTTGAGAATAACTTGATCTTAAGGTGGATTCCATGATATACCTACTTAATGGTTTGGAGGGGTTACTTAGAAATCGTAGTTAGCGTGGTCGATTCTCCAAAATTTGTAAGATATTTGGATTTGTGATTAAAACAGTGAAACATCCAATTGAGTTTAATGTTTTGATTTCATCAAAATCTCCATCTTGGCATTAGCTTTGTTTAGTGACTGACTGCTAAATCAATTTATTTTAATAAGTCAGTGTATATATTCTGGGCGAATACATTTAAATCGGTGTTTATTGAGTTGAATCAAACGACACTAACCCTGATTTAATATGACAGTGAGGCTTGAAACTAATGGAGTAGGGTAGGACAAAAGTAGACTGAATGCAGAAAATATGAGACCCCCCAGACGTATCTGTGGTACATCCATGCAGAGTTATATGAAAAACCTATAGCGTAACAGATTTAAAAAGGGACGTTTAGATGTCATGTAAATAAGATGCACGAACGGGTGTTGAGAGAATATTTATTTGATGAGCAAGTGAATGGAAGATGATGTTTGGATGCCTCAGCAAGAGATGGCACGACTAAGTTAATTAAATACTTAAAACGAGTCATGCCACAAACCGATAAAATAAAATCGCAACTTCTATATAAGACGATATAAGAATGTGAAAGAAGCAACTAGTGTAAATTATAAACAAATAAAAATGAATCCAATACTGATCCTTGAGGAACACCAAGGTTGTTTTCAAATGGTTCCAACACTGATAGTGTGTTCCATGACAGAGTTATATAGGTAATTTTCTGATCTGTGTCTCGTATCGTATTCTTTATTTTATGGATGGAGATTGATGTTTGCTACAAACTAATCCTGAAGTCCTTCAGTCCTGTGGGATCCGGTGTTGTGTCGTGTTGCATCTGGGAACAGGAGGTTATTGTAAGCTCAATCGTATATAATATTTGTTATTATTTCAGGTGGTATTATCAGTCCTCCTGGCTATGACTCTGGCCGCTCCCGCCCCCGAACCCGCCCCGGCGCCAGCTCCGGTCCCCGCTGCCAACCCCGACAGCATCCTGGCCTACGCCGCTCCCCCGGTGGCCGTGTTCCACTCGGCCCCCCTGGTCCACGCCCCCCTGGTGGCTCACGTTCCAGCGGCTATCTCCTCCCATTACACCGCGGTCTACCACGGCGCTAAGGCCGTCCCCGTCCATGAAGCCCATATCGCCGCTATTCCCTTGGCTCATCCAGGACTCGTCATCTCTCCCTACGCCGTGCACGCCTGGTAGATGTTAAATATTTCAGAGATGAAACCACCGATTCAACAAATTCCAAAGATTGTTACAATTGTAATTGTCTTTTTTTTCTGAATCGTTTATACAATCCCGCCTGCATTGGCTTGGAGGAAAATTAAATGGAATGAAATGAATTTTCATAATAAAAAAATTGTGTGTTTTATTTTGACGAAGTTTATATCATCAAATTCCTCAAACTTCAGATTAAATGTTAATACTAGAGAAACATTATACGACCGAGTGAATTGAATAAAATTGTTAGGCCATATCAAGAGTCTGATTAACAGCAGAGTTATGTGGTGGTCCATTCTCTCTGCCCACGCCCACCCTATCGGGAAAACGGCGTAATTGTTAGCTAGTGAGTTAGTAAGTTACTCGAGGGATATGAAAGATGAACTCGTAGTAGGTATGTTTTTCAATTAAGTACAATATGATATGGACTAAATTGAGATAATATTTTGGAAATTGACTGGTGACTAATTATACCATGCGTCGGGATAATGTGCTTTACCACTTTGCATGTAGAGGTGCTGTCTTGAATTTTGCTAACGCAGGCAGATAACCACGCGCATTTGTATATTGTTCTCCTGGATAGTTGCTCTAATAACTTCGTGTAACACAATCGTTACATGTCATATTAAACATCTCATAGCTAATAGAACTGAACCCTCCCCCCCACATAGGTAATATTGTGAGGTTGAAGGAAGTATGTAGAGGAATGAAGTGGGAAGAGGATTGGGAATTATCAGATTAATTTGGTCACTAAGCCTAGTTAAAGCCATTTCAAGCGACGAAACGTATTGAATTAAATTATGTAAGAATTATATAGGAATAAGCTACAAATATTATCTCTTGCATGGTTGACTGCCTACAAAACTTTAAACGTAAATATCAGGGAAAAACTTAATAAACGTATTATTGCAAATAATACAAAAAAAAAATTGTCTGTTTTCTGTTATTAGTCCGATCTAATCTAGATTGAAACAGTTTCGTGGTTTGGGGTTAAGTACTCACGACTCACCCCCGAAACAGTTCCGGGGTTCGGGACCAAAGGGTTGGCACTTTTGAATTCGCAAACTTTAGATCCAGAGCAAAGGAGCTACGGATGACGTCATCAATTTGTTAAATGTAAAACATTTTCACAGGTAATATTTTATCAGCAAGTGCCATTTTAATATTTTTGTACAAATCTTATTTCAAAACATTATTACTACATATTTTATTTTTAGTTTAACAGGAAACATAAATACACGCCATTTGATTCCCCTGTGGGCGTTTATCATAAGAACATAAAAGCGATATGTTGGTATCTAAATAGTAAAGGTAGATTGATATAACATTGGATATACAAAAGTATACAGTACTCAATAGTGCCATTTATTTTAATAGAGAACAAAGGGTAATAAATTTAAATAAGTTGCAAAAACACAATGTATTGTTGCCAGTATTTCCGCAATATTTATATCAATAATTAATATTGGGTGGTTTGATAAATAATAGAGAAAGATCAATTGAAACATTGATAAATAATTAGTTTATATTTATTAAAGCGTTAAATTTGTGTTTATCAAAGCAAGATAATTTATTAAAAAATTAAATTTGTGTTTTATATATTAATCGGCTGATTTAATAATAATAATAGTACTTGGATGACTAGCGCCGTTTTTGTGAAAAATCACCTCAAGTGTGCTGTAAAAATACTACTTGCTAGGGTTTATCTTATTATGTACAGATACAGAAACATACTTTTTTTTATTTTTTATTTTTTTAAATTTTTTTTTAAAATTTAATGTAAATCAAATTTAATAATGTTATTATTAAGTTCTGCAAGTATTTTTAGTTGTTATTATTGTGACAAGATTAAATTTACTTGAACAATTAGAAATTAACAAACGAACTAACGACCCTAATATAACATTAATTAATAAAGTAAGGAAAATTATATACTCACCGCTTCTCAGTATGTTCACATTGTCAAAACAATACAACACATTTAATAATCAATTAAGAAAACATTGTCAGTTACGAGTAAAAACACATTATAAATGTGAAAACCTCACAGAATTCAGAACTTTAATTGCTTTCTAACTAAATCGGTTTTACCGATAATAAATCATTACCCACCCATCGAAATTTTAAAGGAGTGGGGGTAAATTAAATCATATAAATAAGTCGTCGCAATGTGGATTAACCACACTTTGGAAATGGCCTTAAACGCCGAAACACAATAATAACAACTAAAAATACTTGCACAACTTAATAATAACATTATTTAATTTGATTTACCATACATTAAATTTTAAAAAAAATAAATTAAATGGAGTTCTACGAATTAAACACAAAAACAATTAAGAAACATACTTACCTGGTAGGTCACTCCAGATTAAAACGTTAAATTGCAGAGTTTTCGCTTGAGATGATATGATGTTGCACGCACAGAACACATATATTAGTAAACACTCCACATTGTATGATATTGCAGTTACTGTTTAAATCCGATTTGTCATTGGTATTATATTTATTAGAAGGTTATTGGTAAAAGAAGAGTAGGTATTTATTTGAAATATTATTTTATTTGAGATTTTAGATAATATTTATTTACAAGTTACACATATTTATAATTATTTAGAATGTCGCGGACTATGAAAAGTATCAAAATTTTCTGTTAATTACTTTATGTAGGTACTAACGGCTAGCTTCACTATGTTAATTAGGTATGCAACTGAACCACTCATGGATTTATAATGTGGGATCTCGGGATCTTCGAATATACATATTTTTCTGTAAATACATTAATAATGATTAATTTTAATTTTACACCTGATAATTCGTGGTTGGATTTCCATTTTAATAAAAATAAGTTATAAAAGGTTTTTTTTATCATAAATTCTCTACAATTATCAAATGAAGCCATGAAATGCAACATCGCAAGTATGTATTTTTTATTTATTATTTATTTTGAATGCATGGTCACCTTCATTTAATAATTGATTTAATACGGTAAGGATTAAGCGTCTAAAAATTTTTTATTGATGTGGAGATCTATTTATTTATTTATGGCACAAAAATGCCGTTTAATGATGTTGTAGAAAAAAAAATTGCAAAATATAATATCATAAATATCCGTGTTTCCGGCAATGGAATAGAATAATCATGTGAAAAGGTGAATAAACCTATTCTCATGCTGACAAATAATATCGTGGTTGGTGGAGATTCTTGCCTTTGAATCGGCGAACTGTATAAAGATGAGAGTTACCAATCCGTAAATGAGAAATCGATGGGAGCTGTAATCACGTCGTCATACTCGACGATCGTATCCTCAGATTTATCGGTGAAAATAACAGGAGCTCCGAGGGATGCGTAAAATGGATTGTAAATGGGGGCCGAATACTGCAGGAGATCTGATCTCTCAATATTAGCCGCGTGGAGAATGGGAGACGGAGGAGCTCCATAAGGTCCGATGTGCCTTTGGATTGGAACAATCCTCGCGGTTTCTGGGTCCAGAGCTCCAACGTCTGAGTGGATTGTTGGTACTAGCACGATTTCTTCTGGTACAGGATCGAAAAGTCCTCCAACGAAGATGGAATCCTCGACTGTGGTGGGTCCTTCGATGGCGACTAGGGAGGGATCCATGTCCTCGAATATGGAACTGAAGGTGGAATACAGTGGAGGGGTTTCCACGATACTTCCGATGGATATTATGAAGGTGGGTTTAGCTGCCACCAAGGCCTAAAAAAAACATTTAATTAATAACAAACAATAAAAAAAAAAAAATTATTTGTTGACGTGTTGTCTTTGCAATCTTCCAAGATAACATTATTCCAGAACGCAATTATCAAAAGCTTTGTTCTTCATTTAGCATAAAATTAATTACGAAGTTAATGTATTCCTGGTTACAAAAAATCACCGTTAAGTAAAATCTGTTTATCAGATGCACTAAAAAAATAAGTAAATCTAGCGTCAACAAATTCGCACAGCTTTTCATGTCTACAATTTCCAATAGGTACTATTTTTTGCTTACAACGTAAAATGAATTTCTTTAGCTGTCAAAAATAAGACCCTCGTTGTTTACTTGCTCTTGATTCTTGCTTGTTTCATATTTATCAATAAAAAAATCATTAGGAGAAAAATAGTTTTTAGACTCAGGCGAAGCCGATCAGTTACTTCAAATGTATTTAAATGACATTTTTTTAATGTCGTAATGAACAATTATTAACTAGGTTACAAATGTTCATTAAAATATATTAAAAACTGTTACACAGAAATCGATGAATCCAAAACGGCAGCAGGCTCGTTGTCAAGCGGAACCTTTCTCTTCCTAATTTGTGAGATATTTCCTACAAGATTCTGCAAAATTTTGCGTCCCATCTTATATAATAAATATCATTTTCGACCTTTTCCACCCACCAAATTTGTAAAAAGACAACTTTGAATTTCAATAAAATTCACAAATTCTAGGAATACTGCTGTCGAGACAGATTTGTTTTTCACTTGAGAATATCGGTAGGTAGGTACCATACAAAGATATTTGAAAACTGAATGGATGAGAAATTAGTACCGTTGAACGAAAAGATGCAAAATAACAAATAAACATCACCAGAATCATTCCAAACATATTCATTGTAATTGCTATTGAAAAAAAATTGACTTCAATATGCACCAGAACCAAAAAACATACTGAAGTGTCCTCATTATTCACGTGCTTAAATACTAGGAATATTTTACACGCTGATTAGGTTCTTAAGTGTGGTGATTAAGAAAATAAATATTTACAATGAACTGAAATATGAACAGTTTAAGACCAATTTTTGAATATTGAGGTCTGAGATTTTTACATACTTGTAATTAAAGTCAAGATTCAGGATCAGGGTTATCCAAGATTCATAACTTAAAAAAAAAAAAAAAAACAGTCAAATAAGATCTCCGTAGCGTAGTGGTGTACACATTTGGCTATGTGTTGAAATGTTGATGTTTGAATATTGATTGTTTGTGAAATAACAAATAAAATGAATATGAAAATAGGCCCCGAAAACAGAACAAAAAAAAAAAAGGGAATATTTGTTTCAATAATCACTTAGAAATCAAATATTTTACTATGTAAATTGTAGATATATAAAAAGGAAATGTATGTAATACGGTATGAATACGAATTAAACAAAGAGCGTGTACAAAGCCAGAGTTGTGTGCCAATAATAAAAATATTGGTTTTGTTTTTCTCCTTTTTTGTTACAATTTTTAGAGAAAATGATATATCGCCGAGACATGGGAGGATTTCATTTACCTACATATTAAAATTTGAGTACTTGATTAATGTTAAGTTAAAATTTTATACCTACATATGCAGTTGAGTGGTGCATATTTATTTTAATTTGTGTTTGGTTTGTATTTTTTATTTGATAGCTCTATATTGCAGAATAAGTTAAAAAAAATAATTTTCATTCCCGCAACCCGGGCGTTCATTTTGAATATTAATTTGAATGCATGTACTTGCACGTTATCCTTATGAAAGAGAATTTTTAAAATATAAAATTGTGTTTAGAAATCCATTTCCTCGAAAACGATCATGAGATATTTGCATTAACATACTATTTAATAATAATAATAATAATATTTATTTGAAACACACATTATTTTACAGAAATATTTAAGAAGGTTTGACTGTCTAACTGGGAGCAAATCCCGTTTTAGGACAGTCAAATTGATAAGTTTATTTCATATTAATATACATATACATGAGAGAATATAAAAGATTCCCTAAAGTAAATTTAAGAAAAAAAAATATTGTGTCTGTGTGTGTTTTTATTTTATTTTAATTTATTTTACTGTATTGTAGAGTAATAATGAATTACATATGAGATATAAAAGTTTAAAATATAAAGTATAAAAGTTTAAAAAATTAAATTTAAAATGCTAACTAACTAACTAACTAACCATCACGCCGTTTCCCCGCAGGGGTAGGCAGAGAGGACGGACCGCCAAACAACTCGATCTTGGCATACACTTCTTGCTTCATTCACATTCATACAACGCCTCATACATTCTCTTCTGTTATTCCGACTTCTGACATGGCCCGACTCGAGTATTTGATTCACTTGATCGTGCCATGTCTTCCTCGGGCGTCCCCGGCCTCTTCTTCCATTCACATTCGCGTCATATATTCTCCTTACACTCCTTTCTTCGTTCATTCGCTCTACATGCCCAAACCATCTAAGCGTCCCTTTCTTAATCTTGCTCACTACGCCTACATCAGCCTTGCCAATACAATTTAAAATGCCATACTTTTTATTTGTAGTTTTTTACGATAATAAGTGCAGTAAATTAGGTTTAACTGTTGCCGGTTTAATAGGTGAATAAACCGAAGTGGTAAACCCTGCCAAAACAAAACGCTTTTGAAATTCGAAAACTTCACAATGTCTACAAGGACGACCTGAAATTATTTCGCAGTACGTGTCGCTCAGCAAACATTGTCAGCTACCAAATAATATTATGTACTTTGACAAATTATTTGTTATTTCTTTTAGCCGATCGCATTAATCATGTACCACGCTTCCGTAAAAGCTATCCGGAACCCGTTAGTATCGGATTTAATGTAACTCGATAATATATCATATAATATAGCATAGTACAGCGTCGTGTGTGAATGTGTGGAACTATCCACTATCCAGTGTCAGTACCGGCTGCGGCTATCCATTGCCAGTGGGTGGAACCCGATCATCTGGTTATGGAGTATTTAAGGCGGCCACCGGCGGGAAGATCTATCAGTTCTCTCAGAGACACATTGTAGTGACTTATCCAGTCAGACAATAGCAATACAGACCAAAATGTTCAAACTGGTTAGTAAATCATTCATATTCATAAGAGTGGACACGGCATTATCTATTTTTGCTACCGCTCTCAGTGTCGCTAAATTCTTTTGTACATTCGAACAGAGTATTAAGTGAAAGAAAAACATAGTCACGGCCTAAAAATAGTACAATACTTCTATAAATTATTTTTGTTCGTGAAATTGAATTGTGTTCCTGCTGCTTGTAATCAATATTTCTTTTTAATATGGGTCCTTTATGAGATGTTACAGCCGTGTTCTTAGCGGTATATCTGAAATATGATTGATTGCTAATATGTTTATTTTTTTAATTTTTTTAGGTGGTATTGTCTGCCTTAGTGGCTGTCTCCATGGCTGCTCCAAGCAACCTGCTGGCTCCCGTGGCCTACTCAGTAGGCTCCATCCCCACTTCCATCTCCAGCCAGTCCAGCAGCGTGGTGCATGATTCCAGGCCCGTGCTGGCCGCTTCCGCCTACCTGCATTCCCCCATTGTGGAGGTTAAGTCCGTCCCCGCCTACGTGCAATCACCCCTCGTCGAGGTCAAGGCTGCTCCCGCTATCGTCGGATCAGTACCCACCTCAGTGTCAAGCTACTCCAGCGCCATCGTTCACGACGCGAAGGCTGTCGTAGCAGCCCCTGCGCCTGTACAGATCATCCAGACAGCCCCCGTGGTTGAGGTCAAGTCTGCTGCGGTGTACCAGTCTGCTCCCCTCGTGTCTCAGGCTTCCGTCATTTCCGTGCCTACCTCCATCTCCAGCCAGTCTAGCAGCGTTGTACACGACGCTAGGGCCGTGATCGCCGCTCCCCAGGTGCAGTACGTGCAGCAATACGCCGGTGCTCCTATTGCCAAGTACGCGGCTGCTCCTATCGCTCACTACGCTGCTGGCCCCGTGCAGTACGCTGGTCCCATTGCTACCCAGTACGCCGCCGCCCCTATCGCCCAGTACGCCGCTGGTCCCATCGCCTACTCCAGCTACCCATCTCACGGTGGTCTGATCGCTGGACCCGTTGCCAACGTCTGGTAATCAGCATTGCGAAACTAGATACGATAATCAACACTGCCAAAATGAAAATAAAAAAATAATAAACAAATATAAACCGAAATCAAATTGAGTTTAAATCATATTTTTATTATTTCATTGTGTTTACTTAATAATATGATCGTCTCACGATGTTTGTTTTAATCGAGCTGTTTTAAGTTCTCATTAAATAATAAAAAAAACATCCACAAAAAACGTCGGAATTGAAATGAAGCTGACCGCAACCTTGGCGTTCATAGAGCCTTTGAACTTAGGATAGTTTTAGATGGTGACTCACGCATAGTAAAAATATGGGGAACTATTTTACCGTTCTCGATACACGTAGTTACTAAATTATTTAAACACCTAGAAACTAATGTATGCAATTCCATGTTGTGTTAAATTTACGAACGGATCAGTAACGAAATTATTTTGTTATGGTGGTTTTGTTATTTATATAACAACGCCACTACTTTCATCTCACAACGTCGTTTCCATTCTGAGTTTTGATCCTTTCAAGTTTCTATTGAAAACAATGCGATATTTGCGTTACTTCAGTGCATCATAAATAAAATGTTTATTTTTTTCTGTAATTTCTGAACTGTTGTTTTCAAAGTAAATTAATTAAATAACTTAAAAACAGTTGCAGGCATATCATTTTAAAGAGATTCTTGCTTGTGCTGCGGTGTACACTGATAGTGGTTTAAATTGATTTAAACTAGTTTGGAACACCCGTCCGCAGTCCTCCCCTTACATCGCAGAAGTCCTGTGATACAGTATATCACTACACAAGAAAGAATCCATATGAAATGATTCTTCCGTACGCCTTTAACAAATAAAACCCATCGTAAGGAAAATGGTTTTTTTTATATAAGATTCCTTAATAATTATAACAAACCCTTTCACAGAAATTTTTCACAATCACAAGGACAATTTACTTAGTGTGACGGGAATGACTTTTTTCAACATCGTCCCAATATCATGAGAGAATAGTTCTCAATTTATATGTGTCGTCAGATTAAAATATTTACAAATGAACATCGTTTTGGTCAAGTTTTGAGCGACTGGAAACATGACAGGAGCATAGCCGGGTACGAAATGTAATCTGAGTTATGAAACAAATTGAAGTGTAACTTTTCAGCCAATTCCAAGCTTTGAAGTGGTGATAATGTTAACAAAACATTTTCAATCTTATTGATAGCTTACGAACTGCCTCAACAACAACACAGGGATAGATTACAATTGAAAAAACTTAAATCAAAGAAAAAAACAACAAGGATTGCGAAAAAAAATATTTGCTCTAAAACGGTAATCATTGTCGTAAGAAGAATTTTAAAATTAAGGGAAAATTTTACCTGTCTACTGTTCATAATACTAAGAAGAAACGTAGATTGTTTACCTCCTTCGATTATTATTATTTCCTTTGTGGAATTGTTCGTTATGATTACATTATACATTTAATCGATTTTCTAAGAAAAACATATCCATCTATATTTTACAGGAGAATCTTTTTTCGGCTTCAATGACCGATTGAAACCTTCCGTGAAATATTATGTTACATTGCGCAGATTTTATTGGATGGAAATTTTATTCAATTTATTGGAATAAAGCTTATAAACCTCATTGAATAAAAAAAATCGTTACAAATAAATTATTACGTAACGAAAAGGATATTCTTCTTTGGGAACTTCATGGAATTTTACAGGAATTGGATAAATAATGGCAAGAAAACGTGTTCAATTTTGAGTGCTGTGAACGAATATTTCTTTTTTCGCAGAAGGTTATTCGTAAATTATTATAAAATTATAAAAACACCCGATTAAGGTTCAAAGAAGCAACACGCGCTCACAGATGGCGCAAATTTAAATATTTTAGAAAATACGCTTTTAGCACGTAACGCTTCTAAATGTTCTAATGAATTGTTTTTTTCGGTGGGTATACACACGGAATATACAATGGAATAACTTGTTATTGTAGATTTAAAGCTTTATTAAGCTTAAGAAACTTATAAAAATGCAATATGTTATTGTAAAACTAACATATACAGTATTTTTATAAGTTTTTTTAAACTTACACGAACAATTTATTCCAAATCATATTCTGTATGTACACCCACAAACAAACAATTCATTTCAATATTTAAAAGCATTAACTGCAAAAAGTTTTTTTTATTCGAATTAGCGCCATCTGTGAGCGCGTATCCCGTTTCATTTAACCTTAATACAAAATTGTATGGCAATAAGTTTAAATGGAACAGAAAAATAATTAAAATAATTAATGTAAACTAATATTCGTTCCTATTTTAATTAATTTTGTTTTTTTTTTGCGTAAGTAATTCACTTATAATGTTTTTACCACTTTTGTCTCGAATAAAAAGGCTGCATTCTATTGTAACAAAATGTTTTGACTCACCGACAACAGATGGCAATGATGAAACGTGATGTATTTTATTTCAGAATCAAAACGTCGCACGTTATCGGCAATTTCCTTTATTCACGTTATTTAAATAATCTCAATTTGCAAATCGTGGTTATTTTGTTAAAATTTTAATGCTTTTTTAATAAACGTAAATCACCCAGATTAAATGTTTTTTAAATTACATTTTTCATCTGTGATGGTTGACATTTGGACTTTTCCATAAATGTGTACTTTAAAAATGTACAGCGTGAGAAGGTTCTCTTATTTTTAATACTTTTGTTTTTATTTTATGTGAACATCGCACAAGATTCGCAACCGTCTGGAACCAGTCGGACTACGGCACCCCCAATTATGTAGAGGTGGTATGTTGCGAAGCTGAGGGTAGTGGGGAGGGGAAGGAGATGGATAATTGTTAGATGCGGAAGTACATGGCAAAGCCCTTTTAAGCCACGTTTCGATTCTGAATGTTGGTCTTTCACCAAAAGTATCTTCCGCTCTGGAACGTGTCACAAATATAGTCAAGTTCTTTTTGCAGTTGGTCAAAGAAGGAACTAACTCTTTTTATACCTAGTTTTTTTTTTTATCCACAAAATATTTTCTAGTGACGCCACCGACTGTAAAGTTAACCGTGTCAAGGTGTTTTTCGGTACCGGCGGTGTTTATTTCACTCGATACTTCCGATATTATTCATTTCAACTTTGACATCTAATTTCCTAATATTTTATAAAGTTGTTTGGGTAGGTACTCACCCTGTTATTAAATTGATTTTAGGCCATCTTGGAAGTAAAATTCCATATAACTGGCGTTAAATTTATGATAATTTATGACATGTTGTTGTTCCAAACGGTGTGTATTGTTTTTCGCACGTACTCGAAGGTACTATTTATATTCATTATTTTGCGGACCTTAATACCTCTCTTAAAATATTTTTCTTCTTTCTAGGTACCTACTTATTTAAAATGTATGTGTTAAGTGATGTTATTTATGAAAAAAAAATCTTAACTTAAAAACTAACCGTTTTAAAACGATACGTCATTTAATAGAAATTGTTGTGGAAGAAAAAAAAAACCTTTTTTCGTTTGTCCATGTGGCGGAGCCATAATAAATATTCATATAAAAAAGGTTATCTGCTAAAGTTATTAATCCTTACAATACCGCAAAACATAATAGACTAATAGTGAAAAAATGGGACACTTCAGATATTTAGAGAAACTGTTTTCGCCGAAAGGCTTTTTTATTTATTTTTATATGAATACCGCACAAGAGTCCCAACTGCTCCCAACCATCGAGCCAGTGAGACAATGGCATCCCCGATTGGGGAATGTTGTGAGGCTGAAGGTATTGGGGAGGGGAAGGAGAAGGGGAAGAGGAAGGTGTGGAAAATACTTGGCTATTCAGATCTGATAATAAACATGGCTAAAAGCCATTTCAAGCAACATTTCAATTCTTAGAAATATTCAAAAGTTCTTAAAAGATTTTCAGGATCTTTACCTTTTGCGTGTTGCGTAATACCTTGTACTAGTACCTTTTGTACGAAAATACTCCCAACTAACAACAAACATGTGGTAGGTGATTGACCTTGAACCATATAATCACCTTTCAACATTAAGACTACACCATAGTCAGTAGAAAGAAAAAGAAATATATATTAATTATGTGCATACGTAATATAGGTATATATACATATATGTAATAAGGAGCCTCAGTGAGAAATATTATGACTTTAAAAATATGTATTCATATAGATCAGCAAACGCCGATTTTGAAAACATATTATAGGTACCTGCTTTGTAAATTTAATTTCTAGAAATTGTTTTTCACTGTAACAAATGTACTATTTTGTTTCTATAATAAAAAAGAAAAAAAAACAAAGCTTTTGAAGGAGAGCTCCGCCATAAAGGAAAATACGCAGATTTGTTTAACTGTCTGGAAAATTTGTGTTATCAGCGGTACTATTTGAAACGCGCAAAATCACGGCGCAAGTGAGCACAAAAGGACGGCCTCCGTGATTGAATTGTTACGAACCTCGGCTACTAATCTGGAATTGCAGGTTCAAGTCCCGGCGTGGCTATTAAATTTTATTTGAATATTTTGTATTATTTCACAATTACTTCAATTAGAACATATATTTGCGGCACGTTCCAGAGTGATAGATACTTTCACTATCGTCCTGGTGAAAGTCTGAACCGAAATGGTGTTTGAAATGGCTTTAGCCGTGTTTGGTGACCAGATCTGAATATTTAGGCACTTCCCCACCTTCCTCATTCCTATATCGTTCCTTCCACACTACCTTTAGATTCACAACATACTTCGATTAGGGATGCCATAGCATCACGGTTCGGAGCAGTTGGAACTCTTGTGAGGTGCTTAAAAAAATTATCACGAGTTATGAAGCTTTAAAAAAATCATTTGGCCGTTTAAAAGACCAAATATTGTGTGTTCTAGTTTTTTATATTATTCTATGGGTAAATTTATGTCAGGGCGAAGCCGGTAGTAAAGTTAGTATTTTGTAGAAGTTGGTATTAGATACTGTCAAATAACTTTGGGAGATCGAGGAACAATCTGTTGAGTCGTTGATCTGCGCTGTGTTATGGGAAGTGGGTAGGTAGATAAAGCTTTCTTCACAAATCACGTTAATATATTGTGAAATTCATTTCTAAAATCACAAACAATGCCTTGACTCGTGCCTTTCCCATCTTACTTTTTTTGGGGGCGATAAATGACAAAAAAATAAACAAAAAAGATTTCTTAAATCAGTTAAAATTAAGAAAATCTCTTAAATTTGAAAATGGAACTTTATTTTTTTATTTTATTAAAATGGAACGCGTCTTACAATACGACAACAAAAATAAATAAATTAATGTAACACGTGCCAGTGTTGCTATTAAAACATATTTACGAACAAAGCTTTCAAATGTTTATTTGAAGAAATAAACAAAGGAACACACATTTAATGGAATTAAAATGCGATACCTCTTATTTCATAGGTACTCTTTGCCATACATGTAACCGTATATTCTCCTGCTATAAACTGGTTTGAACGTATTTCTACGTACATTCTCTTAATTGAAATAGTATCGAGTATCCAGAGCTTTTATGTTTTTCAGCTTGTGCATTTTTCCAATAATAGAAACGCTATAAACGTTATGCAGCTTGTCGCTTTGGTTTCTTGAAACGGTTCATTCTGGTTTGAAACATCATTGTTAGCAAATTTTAGCATGCTTCATGACCACAAGGAATAAGTGGATTTTATACGCCATTGTTTAAGGTTAATATTTTTAAATCGGTTGAATTTTTGAGTTTATTATTACAAATGAAGTATCTTGATGATTTCTCGATATATAGCAACTTATATTGTATAAAATTGCTATATAATCAATCATTTGGTTGATTTCTCCAAGTTAACCAGACTATGGTCGCATTACAATAATTTATCATTTACCGTGAAAATATTTGTGATTCTTGAGTCTCTTATTTACATAGAGTGATCGTGAACGAGGGATTGGAATAAGATTGTACATTTCACTAAAGGTTTAATTTAGATTTAGATGTACAAGTTAATTTATTTTTATAATTAAATTTATTTATTTAACTAAGTACAGTCGCAATGTGTTATAAGGGTTATGGTACAGTGCTTGTGGTAAGTTTACAGTTTTCATTTTACAGTTAACAAAGTTTCCAGAGTTTACAAAGTTCTTAAAGTTAACAAAGTTTACAATATTTAAATAGCTTACAAAGTTTAGAATTTACAGTATAATGTTATAGTAAAAAAGTGGAAGCCTCAATTAAACATTGTTCCACATTTATAGGGATGTTTTAAAAAAGATCTCTCTTGGCTAGTGATCAAAATCTTGGGGTTCAATTTATATTTATCGTAATTCATGGTCAGTTTAATGGCCATTGGAAGAACATTGTTTAAGTTTGTTGGAAAGTATATAAGATTTCTTTGTCAAATGTTGCTTTAGCGAAAGTAAGTGATTATGCCCTTTAGATCTAGTATCGCGAGCAGTTTAGAGATTGTCAAATGGAGTTCTGTGTTTAAAGAGATATGCTGGTATATTTTGGGGTAATGTTGTCTAATATTTAAAACACTGATTCTCTTAGAGATTTCGTCCGGACTGCTGGTGATCGGTAGTTTTAGAATAATCTTTATAATTAGTTTCTGAGTTTTAGGACGGAATCAATGGATCCACCCCATGCTATAATACCGTATTAGATTAAAGATTGGCACAGTGCACAGTAAATTGTTTTGAGTAGATTCAAGTTAAGAAATTTATTCGTTAATCGAAACTTACAGTTATTTAGTGCGTATGTCGATATTTACAAATTAAGCAGTGAGTACACGTCTGAAAAGTTAAAGCATCATTATTTGTCATGTAGAGTCCGAAATTGTAGATCATTCCAAATTTGGAAACGTCTTCATTCGTTCAAATATGGTCTTGCATAGTTTACCATAGGTGGAGGGGGGAGGTGTGCGGGGCCCAGAGGGGTGGGGCAGGGCTGTAATGAAGGGGCGCTGGGGAGTAATGCAGGGGTGCAGCACTGTAATGCAGGGGGTACTGGTAGGATAGCACAGGGGTGGAGTGGATGTCCACACGCGACTGGTGGGACACCGCCGAGGGAGCTAGAGCATAGGCCAGAGGGTAGGCAGCAGACCTCTTGTGGATATAATGATGAGGTCCATGAGCCAGAGCGTGGGCCTGGTAGTGAAGGGCTTTAGCAGCGACGACGTCAGCGGCCTCTATAGGCACACCATGAGGGGTCAGCACTGAAGCGGGGATGTAAGGACCCAGAGCCAATGGAGAAGACCAGGCAGAGTGCAGCGGGCTGGAGTACAGAGCGTGCGCAGGGGAATAGCTTGGAAGAAGTGGAGCGGAGTAACTCAAAACTGGAGAAGAGTGAATATCAATCCTTGACTGGTGTGACACGGCTGTTGGAAGTGAATATACTGCAGGAGCCACCAGCGCCGAGTAGGAATGGGAAGGTTTGGCACATGCCTCGGCCAGGAGAATGGACAACACCACCAGCTTAAACATTGTGGTCTGTGTTGATTTAGCTACTTGTTACACGACTGAATACACTGAATTAACTGATACAATTCCTTCTTCGTAATGTCTATTTATACAAAATCCTTGGACTACAAACGGAGGTTCATGGCGGATACAGGCTAACCGACCGACACATTTACTTTACGTGTTTGCCTTTACTCGTTTTGTCGTAATAATTATTTAGGAGAGTTGGTATTCCGCTTCGATTGTTCGCAGTCTTAGAAAACTGTCGAACCTATTTTCTGGGAACTTGCACTAATTGATTTTTGCATCCAATTAGATTTGCGATCTTTGGGACTTCATGCTGTTGTTATTGATAGATCATGCACCTTTAGGAAGAACCTAATTATTGTTTTTTCTATTTTTCTCTTACGAATGTTTCATGAAATTTACAGCAAGGAATTATATTGTTGAGAGAATAGGTTGACTATTTATTTATTTACAGCTGGATTGTTTCAATGTTCCACATTCCTATTGATTACAGTGATTTTAACATTATCGAAGAGACCCCCAAAACTTGGAGACATAATGTGAATGATTAATCAATTCTAACCTGCCGCTGTTTACCCTTCCATTTCCATTATCATACTATACCACTATACTACACATATAAATTAATCTCATCCCGATGAAATTTACATTATATTATATTAATTTGTGTCATTTCACAATTTATTTATTTAAAATAAAACGTAGTATATTTGGAGCACGTTCTAATGGTAGATACTTTCAATATCGTTATGGTAAAAGCTCACCATTCAAAACTGAAACGTTGCATGAAAGGGCTTTAGCCATATTTGGTGCCCAGATCGCAATAGCCAGGTACTTTCCCACCTTCCTTTTCCTTATCTTTTTCTCCCCTTCACTACCTTCAGCCTCACGACATACCCCAATTAGGGATGTCATAATCTCACTGGCTCCAGATGGTTGGGAGCAGCTGGGACTCTTGTGGGGTACTCACATAAAAAAAAACAATATCTGAGTGTTACTAAAAGGCAAAAGGAAGATCGACGGTCGCTTTGCGATTTTATTGGGGATCCTAGTGACCTCCCTTCGGATCTTACGTATTGTTTATTACCTTCAGGTACGTAAAAGTTAAATCGGGGTTGCCATACTTCCATTGTCTCACATCTTAACAATGTTTTATTATCGAACAAAAAAAAAACAGATTTCATTATCGAACGATTCTGCACCGCAGCTATCACGTTATTTGTTTAATGATTTCAATTAATATAATTACAGTAAAGTTAATTTGCAATTCCTGTACCTCTGATCCGAGGGCGATTGGTTCAACATCGGCAATAATTTATCAGTAAGTGTACTTGATACCCACGAGCCAAAGTCGTTACCATTCGCAAACCTAACCAATGTCCGGAAACAAGAACCACTGGACCCGCGCACGCGGGCTGCTCTGTTTTTGCTGAATTAAATACGATTAAATGTATTATGATCCTTGCTGGACAAATATGGATTGTTTTTATATGACTAATCAAGGAATAAAACAGATCGAATGATTGTCGACTATTATAATACGGGTACCTGCGTAATTTGGTGATCGTAAGATGGTTAGATAACCTATTTGAAATTCTGTAAATTATAAATAAAGGCGAGCTTCAAAATACAGGCGAGTTCTTAAAAATACACTAGCGTAGAAGAGAAACCAAGCTTTCATATTATGACCTCTGCTGAAATTGGAATAACTTCTTCTGAATTAGATTTTTATGTAATTTATTTTTATTTTTATTTATTGGACATTAACTATGTAACCATTTCTAGATATTTTGTAATTAGGAGTTTTATCGACTACGTGCGTTTGTTACTTAATTTTATTACTGTAAAAAAAATAGTAATTAATGAAGCACAGTAACAAAATTAAGTAACACGAGTACATAGCGGATAAAACTCTTCACAGGATAATTTTTTTGCAGCTAGAAAGTTCATTTCCATAATAAATCTTATTCCATATTTTTCGATTGGGTAATTAAAAAATAAAATTGAATCATGTTTTATTGATTTGTACATGGAGATAATATAACTCTTTCATTCCTACATCAACTATTTTGTGGTACTCACAACTTAGGTCTTAAATTAACGTGATTTTTTTTAAAGAAGACAAAAATTCCTAATTAGTAACCTGACAATATATGAAAATCTCTTACTAACCCATCACAGTAAGCGAAAGATGTTGCTTGTGTCACGATGGAGGACTTAGTCAGCCGATTAATTGAATTCACAACGACTGGGTGAGACCCAAACGGGATGTCAATTCAGCCACTGACGGGTCAAGTGATAGATATAAAGCATGTTTAGTTTTTTTAAGGAATCATTATTTCCTGTTATGTAATCAAGTCGTTGGAGGCCATCGTAAGTTGTGCTCTTTTGTCATAAAAAGTTAAGGTGTTATATTTGCCACCTTATTTTAAATACAATAAATCAAGTTTTTAAAATAGCATTCCAATAGAGGAAATAAAAATAAAAATAAACATCACCATAAACATTTTATGATTAAAAGCATAATATCGACTTCTCCAAGGAAGACAGCAACAATTGAAAATATTAAGTTTTTTTTTCCATTCTGGGTGTCATAAATTAATGCCAAATTGAGCAACGTACTAAATAAGTTAGAAAATTCACTATAAATTAAATACAATAAATAAAAAAAAAACACTCACCTAAGAATAAGAACAAGATTTTAAAAATTGAAATGGCTCTTCTATAAAATTACTCAAAGCGAGTTACTACCGTCTTCCTTAAAGCAGTCGATATATAAACTACATAATAGTGGTTGGTTACTCGTGAAAAATCATAGAATGCGTGTAAAAATTGAAAATTGAAAAAAAAATTATTACCGAATTTCGATTGAAAAATAAGAATAGTTTTGTAAAATATATCATAGGTTTATCGCTAGTCTGGATTTGAAAAGATTATTTTCATATATTAAAAATCCAATTTTGAAAATGTCACATACAAGTCTCTCGAGTTAAGGTGAAACTTTAATTATTATGCTATACCATATTTGAATGTATTTTTATAAGTCTGTTGAAGGAATTGAGCTTTAACAACAATCATAATTATTCCATTTCACATCCCGTATGTTACACCCCGCCAACAAACAAATCATATCAATATTTGAAATCATTACATGCTAAATGTGTATTTTTCTGAAATATTAAGAATTAACGCCATCTGTGACCGCATTATTACATAAAAAAATTAAGCTTCACCTTAATCTAGTAATTTAATAAAATTGGAAAAAATTTCATTACGCCACACCGATTTTAGCACAAAAAATATTATGGCTCCAAATATGATGTGTTTGACGCCCAAATTTGACAGATTGACTGGACGGGAAAAATGACTCACCTCAGTTTTTTTACACCTTTTTTTCTTTAATTTCCAAAGCGCGCGCTTCTTCCGAACAGTTTAACTTAACATCTAATAAAAGGCTTATTTGATATGTGCATTTCGATAAATTCACAAAATATATTTAATTATCTCGCTAAGTGTTCATAACAAGTTCGAATATTAAAATTCCTTAGAATATGATGTAGAATCATCTCTTTTCAGATTTTACAACTAATTTCTGAATAGAACCGTTTGACATTGATGTGAAAAATATCTAATGTGCGAGTTATTCAATCAAAATCAAACTTTGATGGATTCCGACATATTTTTTGATACATATAGTACTTTTAAGAGAAAATTGAAAGCTGTTTTCACATAAAAAATATTAAACAAACAGTGTTTAGACATTGTATACTTTAAAAAAAAAATCTTTGTATAACAATATTTTTAATTTAATCATAAATTTTTCCTTATTTTTATAAACAATAATTATTAATCTAAAACACTCATCCAAATTGAAAAAACCTTCCGAGCAAAGATAAATGTCGCCGGCAGGACTCGAACCCGCACCCTTCTGATGTCCGGTCAGATGCTCTACCGTTGAGCTACGTCGTTGAGCTAAGTTAATCAATATATACTAGTGTTCCATTCAATAATTACTGTTTTTATTATATTTTCACCTGTATTTTAAAGAATATTTTAAAGAACTTTAGTTTATCAATTAATTAATTTTTCCCTTTACATTCTTGTAAATATTATTTGTAAAATTTATTTACCTCTTGTTACTTTATTTAGACATTGTGCACTTTTTAATTTTTTTTGTGTAACACTTTCTTAAATTCCTTAACTTGTCTAAATATTGTATGTTACTGTCTGTATCTGTAATTTCTCCTTAAAGAAAAAAAAAATAGTTTTTCTTATTTCTATTTTTCTTTCAACCATCTTGGTATTGCAATTTATAACCATTTAAACATGTGGGAACCTCCTTTGCTATCAACATTATTTTGACGACCCGCATGCACAAGGAAAATATATTGTGTAATTTAGTGAACATTTGCCATATCAAGAATTCTTTTAGCTTTAAAATCTGATTAACATTTTGTTCAATGGGCAAAGCTAATAATAGCTTCCCTTTGTCCAACGGGAGAGTAAAATGATTTTTCGTAGTAAACTATCCTTTCCCTTTCCTTTCTCACCCCTTCATCTAATTGCAAGGCCAGTCCTTTGTTCTCAAATACCGTTAATAAGATAATAGTTACCTATCTCAAGCCAGATGATAATAGAAGAATACGAATGAATAATTCAAAGAGATACAATTCGTTATTGAATAGAAATGTAAGTATCGTACAATTTACAATGATTCATTTAATCGGCTTGAATTGTTACGAAAATCAAACAACTGAAGTGAACACCCACTGCAGGCTGGTACCAGGGGCGTTCAGATTATAATTAAAAATGAATTGGAGAATATAAATATATTTTTTAAAGTTACTATGACAAGTAACACTTTTTTACCATAGGGTTACGTACATTTACTCCATATTATCATTTTGTTACATTGGAGATACCTAGCTGCAAAGAAAATATATGCTAACAAAATTTCCAGTGATCATAACAATAATCTAATATACTTTTAATTGTTGTTCTTTGCGTGAAACGTTTCTATATAATCGAAATTTTGTTTGAAATGGCATTAGTTGTGTTTAGTGACCAGATTTGAATAGGCAGTTGCTTATTAACCTATATTTTCCCCATATCCTTCATCTTCACACTTTCTCCAGTCCCGCAATATGCCCCAATTGGGGATGCCTTGGATTTTACTGGCTTCGTGCAGTTGGGACTCTTGTTCGGTAATAACATAAACAATCTTTCATGCTCCAGTAATAGTCGGATTATACCTAGACTGAAATTTGTTTTGTTGAAATAGGTCATTCCCTCCAGAAATGGAGTTTAAACGGAGATTACCTACGCCCCTGATAGGTAAAGCCTCGATCACACGGAGAAATTTCAATGCTGCTATTTGAATAATAACGTCGAAATCGCTTCGTGTGACAAGGTATTAATTGCACTAAATCAAATCGCACTTTCAGACATTCGCGTTATTCGATTAAAATATGTTCAATTCTAAACGCGCGAATTTTACGGTCACGTGGCTTCTTCGCCGCTACACGGCGCTAATATCACTTTGTCTGACATCCAAAATCGTATTTATCGACATGTAAGACATTTCACTCGCTACTACCTGTGCAGTTTCAGGACCTACAAGTAACCGTACTAGCAGCGGATACAAGTGGCGATCACCCGCTACGGCATCATAGAAACGATGAAATCGCTCAGTGTGACGAGGCTTTAAGTAAGCCAATATAGCGAAGTTGATGGGCGTAACTCAAAGAATATGAACTAGATTTCCTTGAGTGCCTACAATGAATTATATTATGTTTATTGTTGAATAAATTAAAACAATTTATTGCTCTATGACAATGAGAAGCGTTCATTATAATACTTGGCTAATTTTGATAGTACCATTATGAAATATTACCCCAAGGTCGCTCGCTTTACAAAGCTTCAAAATTAATAATACCTATATTCGTACTCAGTGGGTACTACTGAAATAATTGATTTTTAACATCTTAAATAAGAGATATGTTAAGTATTAATTGATAAACTAAAGTTCTTAAAAACTTAAGACAAGATTTTTGTGCATAGCGCAAAGGGTAACAATTATTTTTATAAACAATAATTATTAGCCTGAAACACATTTTTTTTTTTTACAGGTGAAAATATAATAAAAACAGTAATTATTGAATGAAACACTAGTATATATTGATTAACTTCGCGGGTTTGCGATAAGCCAACGTAGCTCAACGGTAGAGCATCTGACCGGACATCAGAAGGGTGCAGGTTCGAGTCCTGTCGGCGACATTTATCTTTGCTCCGAAAGGTTTTTTTTTTTTTCAATTTGGATGAGTGTTTCAGGCTATTGTTTATAAAAATGATATGTTAAGTATTTACAGTTCATGGTTCATATCCTTTGTTTCTATCACCTATGTTTGAAACTAAGCAAAAATTAGTAATCATATTTTATGAAAATAATTGGAAAGATACTTTCACAGAAGCTGAACGTCGGCTCATAATTCTACAAAAATGGTTAAAAACCAACTCACTTACGTTGAATGTAAATAAAACAAAGTACTTAACTTTTTCAATTGACACAAGAGGACAACCGGGGAATGAATACAATCTAAAATTACATGAATGCCAAAACAATATTTCACAGTGTTCTTGCCCCTTATTACACATACAGAAAGTATAAAATATCTTGGCATACAAATAGACCTAAATATACGGTGGGACGCACATACCATATATGGTATTACAAGGAAACTTACAAATTACACAATTCTGTTTTTAAAAGACGAGAAATATTTTATGTCAAAATGGTATTAAAAAGTTCGATATTCGCTATGCCACTCCCTACTCAAAGGATGGGGATCGGCAACCACTAACCGTATGAAACAATTGTCTAAAACCTAAAGGGGTATTATAAAGACCATCTTAAAAGCCCCTATAAGAAAGCCAATAAAATAATTTTAATTTTTTTAAGAAAATTTCTTCTGTAAGGGTTTCACTTTGTGATGTCATTATTTTAATCAAAAGAATAAATAACTTAGTTTACATCACTTTATTTATATACAATCAACATGTTTCATGAACAATGTTCACATTGACAAAAACCATGGACTTAAAATATTACATACGGGTTATAAGGAATCACAGATAAATAATTTAGAGATTTTAGAAATTAGGAAAAATGTAAGTAATAAAGCAGACATAATTAATAAGCAACAAATTTTTATAAACCCTCTTTTGAACCTTTTCCCACTTAACCGGTCTTTCCCTGCTAATGACTTTGAAATCCCTGCTAATGTCTTTGAAATCCCTAATTGTAATAACCTTCCCCCACTCTTACCCATTCCCCTTCCTTCTACCCTTTCCAACAATATGTGATCTATATTTGATTTTTAAATTTAGTATACAACTAATCCTGATGATGTGAACATTGTTCATGAAACATGTTGATTGTATATAAATAAAGTGATGTAAACTAAGTTATTTATTCTTTTGATTAAAATAATTTTAAATATTTTGAAGTACCTAGAATCCTAAGAATGTTTACATCAAACATTTCAAAAGTTAAAAAAAAATCCGACGAAACTTAATTTTCGCCACACAAGAGCGAACTGGAATGACATGTAATAATATGAATATTTATAATTTTAAAACTGCTTTTGGACAAAGGAATTATAAATATCTCTCCATTAAACTATATAATTCACTCCAACCGGCCATAAAAAAAAAACAGTAAATGAAAATGATTTAAGAAATCAAATTAAAACCTGCCCCAAAGAAATCAAAAAGGAGTTATCCAGAATCTTCAAAAGAACTTCATTGGAGCTTAAACCATCAGTTTTTAAATTAAATCTAGTCAGTCTCAGCACAGGTACCCCTAGTGAGGAGGATTATAAAAACAACACAAATTGTCTTATTAGCTTTGTAAATTTTTATTAACTAAATGGAAAAAAAAATGGGTACCACAGCCATGTTATGAACAACCAGTTTTGATCTTCGTTTTTTTTTGCGTTGCACCATTTTTACAGCAGTGTGTATAACTCATATATTCTTTATTTCCAGAGTGGTAGGTACTCTCAGTATCGCCCTGATGAAAGTCCACCATCAAGTATCTAAAGGTTGCTTAAAATGGCTTTAACCGTGTATAGTGACATGACCGCATGTAATTACCCGGTACTTTCCAAACTATCTACTTAGCACCTCCTTCCCCATCTCCTTCCTTCAGCATCACAACATTAGAGTATTCTCCTTAGAAGATAATCAATTTCAGGAATGGAGTTTTTAATAATACATTTTTAGTCATCGGTAACCGGATAATCCAACACACGTATGAATCGGCACACTTCTTAAAAGTGATATAGTCATTGAAAGAATGAAAAAAAAAAAGGTTTAAATTAAAAAAATAAATATTAGGTTAGGTTAGGTCAGGTTTTCGGGGTAGTTTTTTGTTCGTACTTTTAATGAATATAACACTTTTAAAAAGTGTCCCGATTCATACGTGTGTTGAATTATCATGGAACAATAGTCATCAATACTCAACTTACACAATAAAAACACAATCACGTTTAAGAGAATTCTTGAAGCTAAAAAATTATTTTCCCAAGAGAGAAATTATATAGGGTTAATTATGTGATCAAAGGGATGCTATCAGTCTAACGAGTCTAACAGTAGTTGCTACAGTGTCCCGTGATGTTTGTTTTGCAACGAACGCATTGATTTGATTATACAATTGAGGTGAAAATTTTAAGTGGACGAAGAGAGAATTCATAAAGTATGTGCGACAATATAACATGAGGAAATAATTTTAATATTAAATATTTATTTGGCGTCTCACCAAGGAAGATATCCGAGGAATCTTACGTCGGTCCTGAAGACAGCTAAAATAATACGTATAGATGGAATCAGAACAATATGCCTGCTGCATTTTTCTCTCTCATATCGGAATAATATTTCTTAAAACTGTCTTCTTCAATGATTTTTTTTTTAAATAGGCTTTTAAAGACAAACCAAAAAATATTAATTTAACCCCGCTTCGCTAAAAATACGCATGAAACTAGCATAACCAATTTGTCCTACTATCGGGAAATTAATATTTTCGTCCACGGTTGTAAATTTAAATGTGGTAATAATGGTTATTTTCAAAATTCGCAATCATAATCATTAGGATCGACCGGTTGCAGAGGCGTGCATTTAATATAGCCACATAAGCACTGCCTACTCTACTTTACTTACATAAAAAATAAATAATTTGAATACTTACTAAATATTGAAAGAAATCAATCCATACTTTCGAAAATAAGCGCGAAGTTACGAATCGCAGCACCGTGCGCGCCCCGCTGATCATCCTACCATGACGTGTCAAAAGCAGGAACTAAGTATGCAAATGTCAAATTTAAATATTTACTGTATTCTACATAAACTCGTTTGTGTTAGTGTCGCAAAAGGCAGTGCTTATCGGTACAAATTTCAAACGTAGCTAGCGGTGCCATCTGTTGGTATCTCTATTGATTAGTGGAACTATATCTAGGAATAACTTTTTTTAACAATCTGCCATCTGATCTTAAAATTATAGAAAATATCCATGAATTTCAACATAGATTAAAAAATTACCTCAAATTACTGTAACAATTTTTTAAATTAATTTTTTTTTAATATTTATTAGATTTTTTTGTCTTTTATTATTATCTTCTCTTCTTTTCTTCTACTTTCTTTTCATTTCTTTTCTTTTCTTTAATACCATTACTAGTTATAAATTACAAAATTTACACGACAAATTCATATTTTCCTGCTATTGTACAACAATATTTCAAGTTATGATCTGATTAATTAAGCGATAATCACTCATCAAACACAAGAACCTTGTTTCTTTATGGTGAGGAATAGCTATATTTTATTTTTGTTACACTATATGAATCATGTCTTATTTATATACTCTCTGTAAAAAAAAATTATATTAAATAAAAATAAAAAAATAAATAAAAAAACTGCTATATAAATAATTATCATATTATTTTGGCTTTCTATCATGCAATTGTGCGGTCGAAATAATACAGATATTTTATGTAACCAGTAATTGACGTGTAATGAGCATAAATGCAGCGGTTATTTCAATATTTGATGTCTCAGGTAATCCCAACCAACATCGGTGGAGTCAGCAGCTTAGCCATTCTTAGCAAAAACTTACCACGTCCGTGGTAGGCTTTTTAAATATCAATGCACCATATACACCACCGACCGGTTGGGAATTTTGCTGGAAAGGGGTGGAAGAGCGAAAGCCGGAAGAGAAGTGGAAGGTTATGAAGTACGAGGCTATTCAGATGTGATCACTGAATACAGTTGAAGCTAATTCAATTTCGATGCTGAATGGTTGTCTCTCACCAGGGCGACGCTGATAGTCTAACGAATTAGACCAAGTATGTGACAAGCAAGTGAATCAAATATCAAGGAATTCCCAGGAACAGTTAAAAAAGGAGGTATATTGTTTATTCTGACTATGGGAACTTTACTTTCTGAAACATCTACATATTAAATACAGTGGTTTTTAACAAAGTAATTGTTATTAATTTAATAAATGTGACTCCACAAAGTGATTTTACGTCATACAAAGAAATAAGTTTAAAAAAAAATTTAGGAGTAATTTTTTTTATAAAACTATGCATAATTATTCAATTAAAAAAGCTATTTATTTATAAAAAGCTCTGCTGGGTAACTGAACTATATTTACGTATTTCAATTTATTTTTCTAACAATAGCCTATTACCTTAAACTAATTATTATTAACTATTAGCTAAACCATTGCCAGGGGTCTATTTCCACGGAAAACGTGGACCTCAATAAACCAAATCCGGTGCAGTCACAGCCGTTGTGCGTATATTATACAAAAATGGGGCCTAAAGGATTCCGAACTTTGTGAACTTGTGTGGACATATTCAAACAGGAATGTCCCCTTCATCAGATTCCCTTTGGCACATCTGTGACATAGGGAAAGTGACTCCTGATGCCGTCGCTTCATAAACTCAGCCTCCCACTATGACCCCGACCAACTCTCCTTTACCATACCAAGAAGAAGAAGCTAAACCGTTAGTGTTTTATACATTATTTTTATATTGTATAAAAAATGAACAAATTGAGATACATATTAATTGATAAACTAAAGTTCTTAAAAACTTAAGACAAGATTTTTGTGCATAGCGCAGAGGGTAACCATTATTTTTATAAACAATAATTATTAGCTTGAAACACTCATCCAAATTGAAAAAACCTTCCGAGTAAAGATAAATGTCGCCGGCAGGACTCGAACCCACACCCTTCTTGAAACACTAGTATATATTGATTAACTTGGCGGGTTTGCGATAAGCCGACGTAGCTCAACGGTAGAGCATCTGACCGGACATCAGAAGGGTGCAGGTTCGAGTCCTGTCGGCGACATTTATCTTTGCTCGGAAAGGTTTTTTCAATTTGGATGAGTGTTTCAGGCTAATAATTATTGTTTGTAAAAAAAAAAAATTGAGATAATTTTATATCAACTATGAACAACTAAACTATGATATTAACCATGTCGCTTTTTGGCTTAAAAATAATAATTGATTTTATCTCTAAATACAAGAGTCGTTACAAAGAAAATTTGCGAAAAAAGTCTAACTACTCGGAAGGATACGAAGACACATCAGTGCAGAATCCCGTAAAACTATATACAATACCATCAATGTTCTTGATATTAATTATTGTAACAGTATTTTGATTTTGTAAAAGAGTAGGATTTTAGAAAACTAACAGTTTTGCAAAACAAGCCATGAGAATAATTTTATGACCAAACAAATATTCTAAAGTAAAAAAAAAATGCTAGTGCATCTTAACATTATTGTCTTTTAAGCAAATTAAATACTTAAATGTAATAGCTTTTCTTTCCAGAATGTTTAACGGCCAACAAAATTCTGAATTCTTAAGAAAAAAATAATTAACATCAACACAGATATAACCACCCTACGAGAAGAAGAAATGAAATAAGACTTCCCTTTCGAAAGAAAACAAATATCAAAATTCATTACTATACGCCCTTGACGTGATTTTTCACAAAAACGACGGTATAAAAATCAACCGATGATTATTATTATTATTATTAGTATTGTTATTAATATTTTTATTATTATTATTATTATTATTAGTATTGTTATTAATATTTTTATTATTATTATTATTATTATTAGTATTGTTATTAATATTTTTATTATTATTATTATTATTATTAGTATTATTATTTATTATTATTATTATTATTATTATTATTATTAGTATTATTATTATTATTATTATTAGTATTAGTATTATTATTTATTATTATTATTATTATTATTATTATTATTATTATTATTATTATTATTACTATTATTATTGTTATTATTTATTATTATTATTATTACTATTATTATTATTATTATTTATTTTTATTATTATTATTATTATTATTATTATTATTATTACTACTATTATTGTTATTATTTATTATTATTATTATTATTATTATTATTATTGTTATTATTATTATTATTATTATTGTTATTATTATTATTATTATTATTATTATTACTATTATTATTATTATTTATTATTATTATTATTATTATTATTATTATTATTATTATTATTATTATTATTATTATTATTATTATTATTATTATCACTGTTATTATTATTATTGTTATTATTATTATTATTATTATTATTATTATATAGAGCCATGAAGATCTTTCAAGAAGTACCGGCCAATATAAAAGAAGAGGAAAGTGTATTGAAATTTAAGAAGGAGGTGACGATATACATCAATTGCCATTTTTAATGTCGTAATTTGTAAAGTTTTATTTGTAAATCTTAATTGTATATTGTGATTTTAATTGTAACATTTTTTGTGCGTAGTACATATTATGTTTATTAGAATAAATGTACTTAACAAACGTATATGTGTTCTAGTTTAAGTTAAATAAACAAATGAAACGAGGTGTGCATTTCGAAATATAGTTGTACAGCGTTATATCTCTTCTACCTACCATAAAAGCTAAAAGTTTCGATATGCTTACATCGTTATATCGAGCACGTAGATACGTCTCAGAGAAGGAATAAGTCGTGGGACTCTGTATTGAAGCATGAAATTATGTTGTGAAATTACCGGATTATTATGTAATCACTCGTATAACAAGTTGTTTACTGGGCGGAACTGTCAATAACCCATTCAGGGCCAAGACATTGAACTTCATAATGTCGGCTTCCAATGATTCATTTGCCTATTTAATATGTGTTGTTTACCTTACCTTCTGATTATAAGATTCTATTAGATTTAGCCTGACGTTCGAAAAAAGATGAAAATCAATTCACTATAATGTGGGTAATTAAATTCTAAAATATTGTTCTGCATCGCGGATGGACACTGTTTAGTTTTTATTTTCAAAACAGAAACAAAATATTTACATTACATAAGATAATATTAACCAATCCTAAATGAAACACGAAAACCACAGAAAATATAAAAGGTATCAGTCGCATCTGGAAACCCAACCCGGGACCTCTGTCTTACCGGGACAACTGATCTACCAACTGAGCTAACGAGTCCAGTTCATTTTGCGCCATCTTCATCGATAACACATCGTTCGTCATTCATATCTTGTATCATATCTAGAGCGAATGAACGAAGAAAGAAGTGTAAGGAGAATATATGACGCGAATGTGAATGGAAGAAAAAGCCCGGGACGCCCGAGGAAGCTATGCACGACCGAGTGAATCAAATACTTGAGTCGGGCTATGTCAGAAGTCGTAATAATAGAAGAGAATGTGAGATAATGTATGAATGTGATTGAAGCAAGGAGTATATGTCAAGATTAAGTTTTATGGCGCTCCGTCCCCTCTGCCTACCCCTACGGAGAAACGGCATGATGGTTACTTAGTTAGCAATATGAATAAGCGTAAAAAATTAACTTTCTATGTTAATCTTATCATCATTTAATTGGCTAGTAGTTAATATGCAGAATGCGTAGGTACTATTAATAATTCTAAGTCATATGTAGGTACGTACATAGATTAAGTGAACTATTGATTCATAAAATAAATTTTAATAAAATAAAGCAAGCTTACACGTGAAATATAGACGATTGAAAATACTAGATTTGTGTATGACTTCATTATGGGGAACTGTTCACTTCAGTACAAATTGAGCTAAATTCGTTTGTATGTACCACTGCAATGGACTCTCAATGAGTACTGAAATGTCTCGCATGTTTTAAAACGCATTTTCCTCGGAATCTTTTAAATTGATGTATTGTAATTAACATCTGGTCATTGTATACACCGCTTTGTCTGTAAACATTTTGCACATTGAGTAATGTTTACCCACTTGTACGATTTTATTTACACAACTGGCATTTTCCCCTAATAATTGCTTATTCGTAAAATTGAGAATATTGAGTGGCTGTTTTGTGATCACAAATTCTAAGTATTTCACAAGGATATATTCATTTTCGCAGCAAGTAACTCAATAAATATATCGAGATAATATTTTTTCCTCGCAACGTTTCTTAAAGGAAGCAAATAAATTAATGATGAGAATTAAATACAGAAGTCTTTTGCTGATGATTATTTATTACTTAAATACGACAAGTTTTTATACACTCTTCATATAAATAATAAATTAATAAATACATAATACAATACAGGTTAATAGGAACATATTATTATTGAATATGTTTTACAAAAGCTGAAATTTTTTGGCTGGAAATAAGAATAAAAAAAATATTGGTAAAACTAATAATTTAATTTGCTTTAAAAAACCTTCACAGTAGATTTAAAAGCGTCAAATCTGATACAGGTAGTGATTTTGGCGTTAAATTGATTTTCGTGGTGTCTTTTTTAAGTGCCGATGGTGATTTTATGGTGGCTTAGTGAAGGTAAGCTCCGGCCAGTCCTGCGGAGTAGGCCAGGGGGGCGTGGTAGGCGGGGGCGGCCAGGACGGGCGCGTGGTAGGCGGGGGCGGCGTAGGCTACGGGAGCAGAGGCGACCTGTAAGAAAAATACATTAGCAGTAAAAATTAGAACTCTGGACCAAAATGTTGATTTATGAATGCATGATGTGGTTGAAGCATGCCCGATGGACATACGAGTATTATGCGGCTAGACTTTTTCAGAACTAATTGGCAACAAATAAAACTGAAGGGTTATTGAGGCCTCCATTCAGCTTTTTATAAATCCAGAAATAAGGTATGGCGTAACGAAACATGGATATATTCAAACATTTAATAACGAAAAGTACGTCCAATCACATTTGCTGATAAAGTGAACAATATTATGTACTAATTGATAAACTAAAGTTCTTAAAAACTTAAGACAACATTTTTGTGCATAGCGCAAAGGGTAACAATTATTTTTATAAACAATAATTATTAGCCTGAAACACTCATCCAAATTGAAAAAAAACCTTTCCGAGCAAAGATAAATGTCGCCGACAGGACTCGAACCTGCACCCTTCTGATGTCCGGTCAGATGCTCATTAAAATAATATTATGTACGTTAATTTATTCAAATGCAATGAAATCATTAACAAAATGAAATATGTATTTTTTTTTTAAATTGAGATTATAAGTAAATGTAATGTTTGATAAATTATTAATTCTGTGAATTTGAGGATTGCACGTTATCTATAATATCTACATACGTATTGTGTTTTTATTCACGCCATTATGTATGTGAGTGCAACTCTTGGAAAGTACAACCAGAGAAGTTGTTTCCCGTCATGCTTTGGAATTTTTAACTAATAGTTTTTTTTTTTAATGGTGTATTGCCTGCGATTGAACAGTGCCACGACTAAGAAAAATATCTGCAGCACGGAAAACGAATTCATACAAAATCGAATGCATGGACAGTTACATTTAGAAACTTTTTTAACTAACGTCATTCTTACATAAGTAGAGCAGAAAAAACAACTACAAAAAAAAACTTAGTTATTCCAAATCTTCATAATATTTTGTTTGAAGTGTTTTATCCACTATGTACTTTTGTTACTTAACTTTATTACTGTGCTACTGGTTTCGACACTAGTGTTCATAAAAGCGGATGTGTCGAAACCGGTAACACAGTAATAAAACTTAGTATCAAGTATGTAATGCATAAAACTTTTCTAACAAAATGTCTAGACATTGTTACATAGTTAATTCCCAAGAAATACAAAAAATCTTTATAATATTATATATAAGTTCTGATCTTTATAAAATAAGTTTTGACCGGTGGTGGCTGAGTTGGCATCGCGCCTGTGTCCCACCCAGACGAAGTGACTTAATTCCTCGGCTGGGCAAGTCCTCCATCATCATGACACAAGCAACATCTTCCACTGGTAATGGTAATAGGAAATTTTCAAATATTGTCAGGTTATTCGTATCCCGGGAATGTTTGTCTTTCTTCGAATATCCTATAACTTTTAAATACTGATAAAATCGTAACGATTTGTACAGTTACTTGCGAAAGTGAACCGTAAAAAATGATGTTGGTTCAGATATAAAATTAATGATTTTCCGAACTACAACGCCCTTGAAAGCTGACAAGTTTAGTCGTTAAAATATGAAGTTCACCGTGTGTGATTAGTAGGCGTCAAAAACTAGATTGATGGAGGGTACATGGTACGTGAGAATGTGACCTCTTGAACCCGTGAAATCTCAACCTCGCCCGGGAAAGTAATACCTACTCATTATATTAACGGATTAATAATGTGATATTTCGTTATTATTACCATCCAAAACTTAGGCGAAACTTTTAAAATGTTTGATATACATCTGGGGCCTGATTTCGTTTCCTTTTAAAGATGAGGCATTGTCTTAATCAAAGAATTTTAGCTTAACTGCGGTTCCGGTTCTTTCGGGTGACAGGTGTCATTCAGCGAATGACATTCTTTAAAAATATCGATCCTAGTTTTAACAAGAGAAAAACTCAATATTATCTCTATCTTGACTTTAAACATTATTCGTGAGCCATTTGTCGCATACTAATGCTATTAAATTCACAGAATTAACGAAAATGCGATGTTTGTAAAATGTCTATGTCAAAAGCCCGAAATGCCAGATGAAAGTGATTAAACTCTTAAATTTATAATACATAATATATAATAAGTGTAAAATAATGAATAATATACTACACGTATTAAGTATGTTTGATGCACTTCTAATTTTTGATAGTTGTGTGTTAATTAAACCACAAACCCCTTTAAAAGTTTACTGTCATTAACATGGAATCGAAATCGCAGTTAAACAAAATGTTTTTAACACCAAAAATAAGTATTCTTAAAAAGAACCGGAATGAGTCCAATAATCTTTACGATAGATTTATGGAAACTTTTAACTTCTTTTAATGCGATAGGTACTGTATTTTATATTGAATTTAAGTTGAATGAACTAAATTGTTTGGATTAAGTTTATATTATTTCCCTTTTAATAGTTTGACAAGAAAAATCATTTTGACTTTGAATTTAAAGGAGGGAAGTGAAATATTTCGTATTTTGATGTATCCGTAAGTTTGTTGTGATAAATTATTGAACTTATGTTTGAAATTAGAAAATTCGTTCGTATGTGTATAATATAATATCTTTTTTCTAAAAAAACATTTGAAAAAGCTAAGGAAGACATTTGTTATGTGGACTCGCCGAAAACATCGTGACGGAAATTGCTACCAAAAAAAGATAAAAAGACGAGTGGGTGCATTATTAAAATTGCTATTTTCAAGGGGAACCATGCTTAACATGTAGCACAACTAATAGATGACCCTTGTAATGCGAATATTGACTTACGTGGAAGGGAAAAATAAATAAATGATATCTTAAACAACTGCCAACTGTGGATTTGTACTGCTCCCAACTGTCCATAGCCAAAGTAGGACTATGCCATCTCCAATAGGAGAGAAGATGGGGAAGAGAGAGGTTGGGAAGTACCTGGCTATTCAGATCTGGTCACCAAACACGGTTAAAGCCATTTCAACCAACATCTCGATTCTGAATGGTGATCTTTCACCAGGGCTAAATTGAGGGTATCGGATGGGGGAAAGTCTCAAAGGTCGGCAAAAATGAGACAAATATTGAAAGAGGCATTTGTCCATGGCTGAACACCACTGGCACTTTGAAGAAATCCAAATTTAGTTGGTTTATCGTTTCTGTTGGTTAACTATTTTTTCCCTAGACTAGCATAGAGATGTTGATATCGATCTTTGATACCAACATAGCTTAAATTAGAAGAAATACATTTTTATACTATAGATCATAGAAACAAGGGAGATGGGTCATCAACCATTATTGGTGTGAAACCGCGGGGACTACCAAAAGAAGTGGTACTTACTTTGTAGGTATTGGCATAAGAGGTTGCCACTGGCACGGCGGCCTTGACAATTGGCGCGCTGTAGGCCACGGGGGCATGGTAGGCCAGGGGAGCAGCATAGGCGGCAGGGGCATGGTAGGCCAGCGGGGAGGCGTAGGCGGCTGGGGCATAGGCGGCGGCTCCGTAGGGCGAGGCGAGGAAGCCGGGCTTGGCGGCAGCCACGGCCAGCAAGGCGGAGACGACGATCTGGTGAAAATTGACAGTTTTTGTAAGAATTCCTGTCGGCCAAATGGTGTTGGCGTAGTCTTATAAATAAAACGAAGTAAAACATATAAATTCTTAAATTATGGTATCGTCATACAAAAGTGCTGATAAAGTTACCATTTTTTTAACCACCATTATCTTTTTATATACCTCCCTCTTCACTGAATATTTTTTTCATTTCTTATATTCAAACTGAAAGCTATACTACTCTATGTAAAAAAAAACCTCATTGGCGCTACATTAATAAATCAAATACTCTGAGTTTGGGAGTGATTACTCAGTGAACCCAAGTTCCAGCACAACGTTCCTAACTTACAAACTTATATTTTACTTCCATTTGGTTTAGGTCGATAAGTAATTTTGAAACCTTTAAGAGAAGTGTAAAAACATGTCTACTTAAAAGGGGCTACAAATTTAAACAAGATGAAAAACGCCCCTAAAAAAATTTACCATTTATTTATAATTATTATTACAAAATACGATACGAAAATATATTTTCAAAAACCTCATATAACTTGGATAAGAGTGGTTTTACCCTGTAACAGGGATCTTTAGAATCGTTTAAATATTCAAGCAACTATCTAAGAGTATATGCGTAGAATAAAAACTACTCTATAGATTTTGAGGAAAGTAAATCACAGGCAAAGTTTGTCAATGATAAAATAGTGCAGTGAAATAATTGGAATAGGGAAGCTATTACAAAGGTACAAAAAATTGCTATACATTTGTATGGTGACACTAAAGTCAGTGGAGCTCTGTGAAGTACCTCACAATTCAGATTAGATCACTGAACGCATCTTAAACTATCTAAAAACACTTCTAATCAACTCTTCGATTTAGAATGGTTTTTTTCTCAGATAGTGTTTTTTGTTCTTTAACGAGACACAAATGAATTATAAATTTGTAATTTGCGTAATTTGCAAAAAAAATTCATAAAAATTAAAGAAAATGAACAGGGAAATCCGAGAGTGTTTGAAATAATTGTTCCAAATTCTGACCATGTGCCGGATTACGCTGCTGCTTGAGTAAGAATAATTGAATATAAAGATTACAGAATAAATTATTGTGAAAGGAAAGAGAGTCAGAAAACGTGCTCAGAAATCGTAAGAAAATATTGTATAACAATGCACAATAGGACTTTAGTGCCAAAAAGTAAAGTATGCTCAGATGCAACGAGATTAAAGCGACGTGAGAGCTGTAGAGAAAACTGATATTTACTTAAATACCTACTTGTAGGTGCAATTTTGTAAAATGTTTTTTGGGAAAACATAAAGTTAGTATAGTATAACACGCATTTTTATAAATTAAGTTATTAGAAATTACTGTGTTCCATTAACTAGAGAAGTTTTCGGTATGTAAATAAAAACGTATTCAAGGGGGTAATCAAAAATACACACTTTTTAGTCTGCTAAGGCAAGAAATACTACGACTGATTTATCTATAAATTTTACACGCCAAGTTACGAAAATGTATTACGTTTCCAGTGACAAAGGTTCTTATATGAAATACGTACTGGAATTTTAGGTACAAGGTTTGAAATGCCTTCACTGTTTTTCAAATGTTTTGGTATGTACGTCATAGAATTCAAATGATTACAGTTTGAGGATTTTCGTCTTTGGAAACCTTAGACATTTCCGAACTACCGGCATAGAATTTTTCATATAAATTATTTATTGTATTGCTTGGGTAAACAACTTGGTGCTTGAATCTTAGCCTAATATTTGTAAATGCTAAAATTGAAAAAAAAAATATTTCGAGATTTAAGTACACATTTTTTTAGATTAATACTTTCGTTCCGTCTTACAAACCTGGAATCAAAGCGAAGCCCGATCAGCACAAAAATGTTTTGTTTTAATTTTTAATTATTTTATTGAAGTTTAAAAACCTCGTTGTAATATTTAATCATTGAAGAATATAATATTAACATAACCTAAATGAAACATGAAACCGAAAAAACAACAGAAAATAAAAATATGTCAGTCGCATTTGAACGTATTTATTGTCCCAGATGCGACTGATATATTATTATTTTCTGTTGTTTTTTTCTGTTTCATGTTTCATTTAGGTTATGTTAATATTATCTTATTCAATGATAACATGTTTTATTCTATTTATAATGACACACAACATTGTAATATGTATTGTTTTGTAAGGAAATATGTTAAAATTGTTAAAATAACCGAAAGGCTTAATAACGTTCCTGACGATTAAGATTTTAAACGGAAAAAAATATTTATCCACCACAAAAAATTGAAAACGATTGATGTTCAGAATACACAAAATACGAATCAAATAAGTACTGAACAAAAATATGTCTTATTTAAGAAAAAAAGTTAAAAATGGATTATTAACTATTGTAGATATTTAACTATATAACTCACCAGCTTGAACATTTTGGATTGGTTAATACTGCTCTGACTTGTCACAAGTGAGAATGTTGACTTGCTTACTTCGTTCTCAGTTTATATACTGTTAGATCTGGTAGCCCTTAGACTTAGCCCCTTCTCTTCCCCAGCCATCGGGTACACGCGACTAATCAATTCCCGAGGTTTTCCGAGACAGCCCGCAGCCGTTGCCAGGAGGTCTGGTGGCGGTGACTGTACTCGGTCAAACGTTCGCAGGTGCAATTTTTTTCAAATTCATATATTTGTGTGCCAAACGCTGTTTACGTATTATTTGTAATCACTTAGGTACGGTGAATTAATAATTAATATTGAAAAAATTAGGATATTTACTAACTATTGTTGAATGCTTCAATGCTAATGTTAAAAAAACGTCATAAAAACGAACAAAATCTTACAGTAGTATTATACGGTTTATACAAGTAAGTTTACCTGTAAGTGGTTTTGTGAATCGATTTGGAGTGGGGAAAGCTACTTGGCTCAGGACCCATAAATGTTTATTTTTGTAACTTACTGTCAGTTCTTGGTGGAATTAGGCTTTAGTCAAACATGTACCAGTTTAAAGATGTACGTAATTGGTAGAAACCGGTCCGGTCTAATAAAGTTGAATAAAGTTGAATAAAGTTTAAATTGTTTTCATCATACTCATTTAATCGAATTGAAATTCCATGAAATAGAATATTACTCAGTTTAAGGACCAGCACTTAAAAATGACCATAACCGTCACTTTGCAGGTTGCTAACTCAAGCAATGCCGGGAATGATTTATGTAATCTTTCAAATTTTATATGAAAAACGTACTAATTAATATTTGTCTGTATGTCCTCGATTTTCTCGAAAATTATTTTACCAGTTTCGCTGAAAATAGCACAGTTTGTTTAATTAGTGCCAGGAAGGTTATAGAGTAGTTTGAATGAAATCCAATATGTAAAAATGTTGTTGTAACGTTTTATAATTACAATGAAAAACATTGAACCCGCCATGTTGTACTGAGGTTAGCCCATAGACATACCACTCTGGTTAGCCAGAGATTACATATTCAAAAGAAGAAGGTTTTTCTGGATGAAATATATTCAACATGGAAAACGCAAGTAGTTTCCCACTTAAGAAGTTTATTAATAAGATTTTTTTTTGAATAAATAAATGTTGGAAATGAAATAAAATTTTCAAATTAATGTTTCTTTGCCTCTGTGTTTAGAGATAGTTAATTTCGTTGTCAAATCAATTATGGCACCCAAACGACAAGCAAGAATTCACAACTTAATTCACATAACTTTATAAAAAAAAAAATCACCAGCAAGGTCGGGTACACATCAGCTAGTATTAGATAAAAGGTCAAAAATTGCTTTCATTGGTTTTGAAGCTGCACAGATTTTCAGGTATTTTGGGATGTAATAAATAATTCGTAGTATTTCTTGAGTTAGCAACTTGCAAATTGTGTATTTTTGCTTGCTGACCGTTAATACTACTTTATATACTCGTACATGTAATACTATGTCAACTATTTAATGTTGTTCTCAATCTTCACCATGACAGTACAATACACACGAAATATATAAGCTATTTCAAATGAATATAAAATTATAAAATATTTGATGCATTTTGTTCTGGAGTGGAATATACTCTCAGTATCTCCTTTATCAGGGATCACCAGAATAGTTACATTTTGGTTTGCTTGAGTAAATATAACTACAGTAAGTGACCGTATATGAATAGAAAGGATAACCTTTCTCATCCTCTTGTTCTCCCCTTCAACCCCTATTTCGGGGGTGCCATATTTCCACCGTCTTCGAAAATGGGGGTATCTTATCGCGTGGAATAATTAATTAATATTTTAAGGAACACGATGTACAACCCGAAAAAAAAGCACTATTGATCATCAGATATGACAGGGAGGGTCCGGAAAGCAAGCCACCAACTGTCCTGAAAGCGAGCTTCTGAAAGTGGAAGAAGAAGTCAAATATCTAGGGCACATCATCACCAGTAAGTTAATGGATGACGGTGACATCAAAAATTCATTTATATAAACTATAGAATGAGTGGAAAATACTCTCAATATCGATCTGGGGAAAAATCACCATTCAGAATTAAAACGTTGCTTGAAAGCTTTAGCCATGTTTGGTGACCGGATCTGAATAGTCAGCTACTCCCCTATCTTCCTCTCCCTTATCTTTCTCTCCTACATCTCCTTCCATTGACTATTACCCGCAGCCTCTCAATATACCCTAATTGGTGATGCCATAGACTCACTAGCTGCAGAAAGTTGGGAGCACTTTGAATTTTAATGCGGTATTCACATTAAAAAAAAAGAAAAAAAAGGATTACAAATGGTTTGGGGCTAAGCATATAATACAAAACCTATAAAACCAGGTGTAAACACATCAAATTACAGTAAACGCCAGAACGAAGTAAATTAAAGAAAGTGTCGAAGGCTTTTCGATTTCAAGGATTCGTAATATAAATTGGTTTGAGTGAAACACAACTCGCACAGACTTTCTTAATAATTTACTTCGGTAATGCTTTTATTTACCTACATTCAATTATAGATTCAATACAGTACGTAGTAGGTCCTTTCTCAGCCAAGGTCAGTCACAAAACTTTTTTAGAAACTAAAATCTGAATTTATTCAGTCGTTATTATTTGCAAATGGTTTATTCAATCTCCCTTGGTAACACTATTTTTTCGATGGGACTTTCCGCGATAGCCTCCGTCCCAAATTACTATAATTCACTGTTTAAATCACAGAGCGAACAATACCCTAACACGCAAGGGTAATAAACCAACATAAAAGGGGGGGGGGGGTGAGCTAAGCGTGGGGCCAATTTTAATAAAAGAGTAACTTAGTAAAAAGGTCGGCTTGTTTACAAAAATCTAATATTTTTTAAATGTTTAATTTAAGAAATACTTTCGACTTTGAAATGTAAATTTGCGGTTTAAAAGCTCTTACAAGCATTTCAAGCCTCGCTGTCAGAACAACTTAGTAGCAAATATTAAAAATACTATATATTAAGAATAATGGAAAAATAAATCAGCAAAGTTTGTGTAAAATTGAATCAACAAATCAATCAGTAAAAGTGAAAGGGACACCTATTTTTTTAAATGTTACACAAGCCTTGACAGCCTCCATGGTCGAGGGGTAAGGCTCTCGACTACGAATCCGAAGGTCGCGGGTTCAAATCCCCGCGTGCGCAAGTAATTTTTATTTAATTAATTTGTGTTGTTTCACAATTAATTCATTTAAAAATAATATCGAGTATATTTGCGCACGTTCCAGAGTGGAAGATACTCTCAGTATCGCCCTGGTGAAAGACCACCATTCAGAATTGAAACGTTGCTTGAAATGGCTTTTAGCTGTGTTTGGTGACCAGATCTGAATAGCCAGGTATTTCCAACCTTCCTCTTCCCCTTCTCCTTCCCCTCCCCAATACCTTCAGCCTCACAACATTCCCCAATTGGGAATGCCATAGTCTCACTGGCTCCAGACGGTTGGGAGCAGTTGGGACTCTTGTGAGGTATTCATATAAAAAATAAAAAAGCCTTAAATATGGTTTTTCCTCCTTTATAATCACTTGCTTAAAATATTGTTTTATTTTCGAATCTAAATAAAGTGTAAAAAATAAAGAAAATATGACCATTAGTTTGTTTCTAGGTTCGAGACGTGGGACTTCAGAAAATGGAGAAGACAGAAGAGAACAGGGAGTAAACAAGAAATAAGCTCCTTGACCCACCAATACCTCAAAACGACTAGCCTTAGGGCCAGTCGACTTGCATTGTTTGGTCTTTTATGCCGAAAGGGGTCATTAGAATGGTGTACAAAGTCAAGCCATTTGATGGCAGATCTTTAGGCAAACCAAGAAAGCGATTCATGGATAACGCGCTGGCCAACCCGGGGAGGTTGAGAAAGGTGACTTTCAGGAAGAAAACGTAATAGATGTTGGCAAATCAAGAAGGCAAAAGCTCTAGGGTTACGGAAGTACAAAAATTATAAATATTTTTTTTTCGCGGTAATCCATGGCAAAGAACAGTTCCTCCCCGAATTTGATAAAATTTCAACAAAATAAACAACCTCGTATTATTGATAGTTAAATTGGCATATTAAAGATCCGGTAGATCGGGAGTTCATGGTGGAAATGAAATCCGAGTTAAAATATTTGCATTTGTCCGAAATTCTAGTCTGAAATGCTGTACAAACTGTAAGATGGCAGAATTCACTGTTGAGAGTTTTCCAATATTTTTAATTCACACAGCTTCCTACTTCATTGTTCAGTAAATGAAAAAAAAACTGTCTACCTACTTTTGCTCGATTTCTATATTTGGTTGTCATGAAAAAGAATGTCTTGCAAGTCCAACTTTTACAGTCGTTATTTATGTATTTAAAATTTACCCGTACATTTTTATTGATAATATGGTGAGCCAGCCAAGGATATCTAAATGTCAATTAAAAATATATATATTTACACACTTAGTCGTGCCCTTAGTCCTGTTCTAAATACGAATAATTTCATAATATGGTCTTGTTTACATATTATTATCAGTGCAGGTGCTTTATATGCTAATGTGTCTTGAAAACTGCGGCGATGCTATTGGCTATTATGGATAAACGCACTTGCATGACGGCCATTATGTTTTATCTAAAACAATTTCAATCCTGCACTCTTATGATATTAATAATGCCATGCAATGACACCATGGTTATGTTGGTAGCCGATGGTGGTCATGTCGTGAAGTATATTAACCAAAACATGTTATTATTATCATTCTCTATTTTCCCGCTGATCACTGTATTTAGAATAAGGAATTCCAGTCCAATTTTCAGATATAATTTTTTTTATCGATAATGACGTTCAAACTAAAATACCGGTATATTTCATTTTATTTTCTAAAGTGAACTTTCAAAGTTAAAATAATTTTCTTCAATTTTTTAAAGTCCGCCAAAACGCTCCAAATCTATGGCCGGTCAGTTTTGAGGTTAGAATGTCAAATGTCAAAACAAGGATGAGCTTTACGGTACATAATTTTATATTCTATTCATAGTAAACCTTCAATAAACACATGCAATCAAATTATGTACCTCTTTAGAAACTTTAACTCAAACAAAATAATAGTATTGGTCATTAATATTATCATAACATCCATATTGATAATCGGTTTGCTTATGAATATTCTAATTTATTTCACTCATAGTAGTTGTTTATATTGAACAATAATTATAGAGCTAAAGTCACCTAAATTAAGTTAAAATTTTGCCAAAACTAAAAAAAAATACATTTTTATACAAAACAAAGGTGAAAAATAAAAATTTCCATACTAATCCAAAAACAGAATGCGCACGTAACGTCAGATGTTCCAAATGCCATGGTATCAACATAAAAAAGGTGTTTGGATGAGATGATTTTTTATTCACTTTTGAATAACGATTTATAAATTCTACATATAATTAAATATATTAAAACTCATACATTCAGAATCGGGGTTTACTGATTCATATGAATACATATTTTTAAAGTCATTATATTTTTCACTGGAGTTCCTTATTGTACCAATGATTAATAATATTTTTATATTGGTTTGTAAGAGAATGAACTTTTAAAGATAGCTATAGAGAACGAGAAACAAAAACAACTTCTATTTTCGTTTTTTTAACATCAAACTATAAACCACAAAAATGTGTTTATTTTTTATCCTTCATATTATTTTTTTTAAAGGTAGGCAAAAATTCCCAGTCTACGAATAACCTGACAGTATTTTAAATCTTTTACAATTATCACAGTATCGGAAGATGTTGCTTGTGTCGTGATGAAGGACTTACCCAGAAAATGTATTGAACTCACGACTTGTTTTACAAAAATACTATACACGCTTGTAACCTTCGTTAACAGAAAATACATTTTGAGGGTTGATAGTAGTGCTGGTCAAATCGACAAATGATTAGTTTTCAAATAAAGTTTAAATTTAGAGGTTTGTGTGAAAGCTTACCCAAATTAAGTTAAATTTTCGATAAAAAAAAAACAAATGTAAAATACAAAACAAAAGTGAAAAATAAAAATGTCTATACCAATACAAAAACAAAATGCGCATCAGACGTCAGATGTTCCAAATGCAATGGTACCAGCATGACACGGTGTTTTGGTGAGACGATTATTTATTCACTTTTAAATAACGATTTATAAATTCTACGTATAATTATATATAATAAAAGTTATATATTCAGATTCGGCGTTTGCTGATCTACATGAATATATATTTTTAAAGTCATTATATTTTTCATTGGAGTTCCTTATTACTCGGGGATTTACCTATATGTATTGTTCCAATTTATCCATTTTCAGGGCTTGTTTCTGGTTGAACATCCATTTTCATATCGTAAGAAAATATTCTTATTTTCTAAAAACTCTTTTCAGTATACATATTTTAGGTCATAGTTATTTCAATACCCCAGTAGTTAGTTACCTCCCTGGTGTGTTATTGAAATATTTAAGGAAAAAAGCTGTAATTCTTTTACAGTTTTTTGACGTAGAAAAATATGACAAACCCTTTCAGGTTGTAAAAAATCCAACGAAAATCTTTTGATTCCTGAAAACCACAAAAGTAGAAACTGCTCTGTACTAAACGATCTCCTTTTTGAACACGATGTGCATATACCATAATGAAGTATGTATTTATAAAAATATCTATCAGAAATTTTAATTTGTTCCTTTAAATTTTATTCCCAGTTGTAAGGCGCTGTGAAATTTTATCAACCAATAGGTAGTATCATGAAATTCTGTTCTTTAAATTGAATTAAACTTGTTATTAATATCAAACTTTTCCAGTTATATTAAATACTGAGCTGGCAATATGAATTCCTTCTTGAGTAATGAAATAACAATTGAATCTAACGTATTATTATTGTAGTTACGTAGACAACGTATTTATTATAATGTATTTAAGATTGAAACGATTGTTTGAATTCAACTATATCGTTAACTTCCTGGTTTGTAATAACAAAATGATAACATATTTTCTCAACAGTATATTAACGTTTCCACGATTTACGTATTATTGCTATTGCTGTATTAATGCAACTATATTCGAATTATTGTTATAAATACATAATATTAGGTAGAGAATTATTAACATAGCATGCTTTCCCCATAGATAGTTCTAGTTTCTTTAGTTTATTCATATTCTGTAAGAAGTTCACATTTCTGCCAGAATAGGTAATATCTTATATTTCTCGTTATTCTATACGTTGTTCTTAATATTCAGTGTAAGGTACTTTCAAAAAAGCCTTCGTGAAAGATCGACTTCCAGAATGTGTCAATTTAAAACGTTTTTATGTTTAATAAAATTAATAAGAAAAAATTTGTGTATACCGCTATTTAAAATAAATATAATATTTCTTTATCGAAGGAAGCAATCACTTTGTAGCTTGATATTATAATTTAAGTGAAAAATGTTTTGTTTTAAGCCACTTTATTTTATTTATATATATTTTTGCATTCGACCGGTTTCGGTTGGACTCGACCTTCTTCAGGAATGTACATATATTGTACATATATGTGGACATTATTGTATACATTCAGGAATGTACAAATATGTGTATATTCCCGAAGAAGGTTGAGTCCAACCGAAACTGGTCGAATGCAAAAATATATATAAATAAAATAAAGGGGCTTAAAACAAAACAAAAACATTTTTCATGTAAATTAAAATATTTATCATTCATTTTATTGATAATGACACCACAAAGTAATTTTACCTGTATTGAAGGAAGCTTTTACGTTTGTTTACATGTCTTTATTTTAAAAAAAAAGTTTCGTGCATCTATCCTTTCTCCTAACCCTCCCTTTGCCATTCGTTTCGTCTCACATCATTGGAAAATATAAGGCCGTCATGGTTTCAACGGCCCCGGACTATTGTTGTTCAGATTCAACAATAACAAAATTGGCAAAAAGACGAAAGGATTTTATTATAAAACAGTAATAAAAGTAACTTTTGGTTTCTCCATATTTCAATTGCGAATGGTAATTGTTTTATTACTCATATCATAAATATTTAAAAGCACAATAATATAACATTACACGGCCTGACCCCGAAATGGTGAAGTCGGTCAACAATGAAATCTGCGGCAAACTCTTGCCACGGGGCATTTATGAGTCTACCAGAGAAGAAGGCCGCATCTAGCTGGGCTCGATTAGATACCCACCTACCTACCCAGCGCAAGTAGGTAGATATACACGACTTTAGAGCAAATGGTTGGACTTTTATTATATAAAATTGTGCTACTATCGTGACGACCTCCGTGGTTAAGCGGTAAGATCCTTTGCTCTGGATGTTGCGAGATCAGACCAAGCAAAGAGCAAATAATGGGTATAATGTTTGAATTTTGGGAAGAAACTCTCCCGGTGGATCAAGAAGTGGAAAGGCTTACATAATCTTAGCTCAGTAAAAGTTCCATGGCTCCCAAAAGTCAAACTACTTAGACGGATGGCTTAATGCTGTCGAACTTGGTCATAACGATCACGGCAGTAGCAAGTTCACGGCTATAACGAGCAATTACCCAATGATGTTTTAGTTCAAACTTTTCTTCATACAACATGTTCAATCAGTACAAAATTCATTGGTTAAATTATTAGCTCATAAAAGTTTATACGAACATTGGCATAATATTCCATACTTTTATCAGAGTCTCCAAATTCTTTCAGTAAGCTATGTATATGATGTGCAATTTTCTAAAAAAAATTGGAAGCCCTGAACCGGGTGATGACAGTTATTATGAGTTTTTGACTGGAAAAAGACTAACAGAGATTTGTCACTCTATATCAACAGAGCACATAAGAAGGTCCTTTTTAGGATTTTTTTTCAGAACCACCGAAATTACGGTGCTAGAATTTTCAATCTCGTGATCCCAAAAATGTTTTCATTAGAATAAAAAAAAAATAGCAGTTTTAACAAATGTAAAATTTTATTTTTCATGTACTTAGATTAGGTAAAATATAATAAATAAAGATTACGATTGTAATATTGAATTTTTGTTTGTAATTTTTTTCTTTGTGGTCTTTCAATACTCTAACCGTTTTAGTGCAGTAATGATTTTCCAAGCAGGTACGTAAACAGCTATTGATAATTTGTGTTATTAGTAAATATATATGATATTAACTAAAAATGCAATAATTTGGACAAATAACAACCAAACTTAATGATTCTTTTTGATATTAAACGTAAAAAGAATTGTGTCCCATGCATCTAATAAAAAAACTAAAACTAGTAAATATATAAAGAATAAAAAAATAAAATAGAAAATTATGTCTCTTCACAATTCTGTTTTCTCGTGAAAAGGTTATGTAGTCCCGTCGTACAGCGGGCGCATATGAGGAATCTCCATTTATCAGATCCAAGAGGTCATCATCCGTACTGTCGCCGTCCTTTGATACATCGTCCGGGATGTAACTAAGATCCGCCGTGGTGAAAAATGTCGTTTTAATTTATTATAACAGGACAAAGAATATAGATAGTTTAGAAAATATACGCCAACTGCAATACACCGCTCCCAAATGGAACACGTGCTCTTGTAAGGATCAACAAACGTATACTGAAGAACGCAGCGCCAAAGCGCTTCGTCGCAATTTTCGTGGCTAACGCTTGCAGCGCCATAGCGCTTCACCGCTCTCTATCTCGTCCTCATGTATAATATTATCTCCTAGGGCGTTAGTTTTTCTGACATCAACTGAGATACTCTCAAAGGTTCTTTTCAATACTTCAGATTGAATATTAGCCTTAATATACTTTTCATCCTCTAATTCTTATAGAATTTAGTGACAATTCCGTCCCACGTAAGCACGATAAGAGAAAATAAATTATATGAATTCATGAATAAATCGTACCTACCTTATTTTTGTATGAAAACAAAACTCAAAATTAAGAAGTGAAGTTTCGGGATTCCCGGAAACCCAGTTCTCAAGATTCCGGGGTTGAATGTTGTTTTCTTTACCCTGTGCTGCTCTAACCTTTTCAGCCAATATGCGGAATTTTCTTTTCTAAAACTAGCGGAGATTTTATTAATATAATTGAAGATTCAAAGGCAGCAAAGCGGTTGCAACGAACCTGATAATATGTATCTCAAGTGTTAGACCCTTCACCATAAAAGCGAATCCTCGGCAGTAAAGGTCACCTCTTCAACATCATGTTATCCGCTGACTAATAAATTACTCGATGCTCCTGTCTCCTCACCGTCTAATCTGTTTCCAACATCGGCTTGTGCATTTCGCAGCTGCTGTAATTAAGTGTACCGGTGTTGGAAATATATTCTAGCAGCGTAATCGTCGTATTCTGCCTCCGCACAAAGGTGACATTCGATCCACTTTCCACGGTGCGTTCACTCAATAAGATATGCAAGTGGGCGCAAAAATACTGCCGGTCGATATATGCGCCGTATTGTATCACCCTCGCGGGCTCGATGTGGTTACCAGGCATCGATAGACTTCGGCCTAAGAGCCGAAAATGAAAAAAAAACTTATCTTTCGTACTTATTTTCTGAATCCTAGTGTACGGAGCTTGTGGGAGTAGGTATTTCCACGGGGAAAAATCTTAAATAAATCGGAAGGTGTTGGGAGTGCAATACTTGGCATTTCAGATTTAAAAAATTGTTGATTATTTATTTAAGTACTGTGAAGATGTTGAAATTTTTATCTCTTTAATATTGTTTTGGATAAAGTTTTTTCTTAGCCTTTGGAATGCGATTTAATACTTATATACCGTAATGTGCCGATGGTAAATTTGCATGCCACCCACCTGAGTCTATTGTAATAACTAACTTGTTTTTTGCAAAACGTTATTTTTTTAAATGTACCGTTTTACCAGATAACGTGTTTACATATTTTTATAAATGTATATATTTAGCATAAGTAGTTTCCCCAGAATAACTTCTTATTTCAGAGAAATGCTTTTTTGATATACCGATCGGATACGCTGGGGTTCAACGGATACAAATTTTGCGTATCCAATGGGCATTTTGGCACATTTGAAGATAATGTCTAATTTGTGCTTAAACTTATTGTAGGTTATGAGGAAAATATATCTTGCGAGGCAGTTAATTAACCTGGTAAGTTTTCCCAGGGAAATCAGCATTGGTAAGTTAGTTATGCACCTAGAAAAAAAAGCCGTGATGGCGGCCTCGCGTGAAGTTATCAGGGACATAGAATCTTATTTCACATAGGATCTCAGATATTAACAAAATACCGTTCAGAAAGATTTTGCTGCTTCAAACAGATTTATCATCTTTTACAGATTAAATATAACTAACTAACTAACTAACCATCACGCAGTTTCCCCGCAGGGGTAGGCAGAGAGGACGGACCGCCAAACAACTCGATCTTGGCATACACTTCTTGCTTCATTCACTTTCATACAACGTCTCATACATTCTCTTCTGTTATTCCGACTTCTGACATGGCCCGACTCAAGTATTTGATTCACTTGATCGTGTCACGTCTTCCTTGGACGTCCCCGGCTTCTTCTTCCATTCACATTCGCGTCATATATTCTCCTTACACTCCTTTCTTCATTCATTCGCTCTACATGCCCAAACCATCTAAGCGTCCCTTTCTTAATCTTGCTCACTACGCTTACATCAGCCTTGCATTCTTTACGAATCTCAACATTTTTCACACGATCATACATGGTTTTACCACACGTTCGTCTCAGAGATCTCATTTCTACAGCATTCAGTCTACTTTCATCCTTCCTCTGCCAGTTCCATGCCTCACTGCCATACATCAGAGTTGGTATCAGCACTCCATTGTGGACTGCTAGCTTCGCTTCTTTGGACAACTTTTTGTTTGCGCCAACCGCGTTCAGTCCTCCGTTAATGGAGTTTCCTGCATTCACCCTTCTTTCAATATCCCTATCAGTCTTTCCATCTCTCGTAAACATACTTCCCAAATACACAAACTCGTCTACCTGCTCCAAGTATTCATCATTCACAACTATATTGCACACTGTGTTCGTACTCTCTCTTTCAAACACCATGACTTTAGACTTACTTACATTCATCATTAGCTCATTCTTCATACATACTTCGTTCATCCTAGATACGAGGGACTGTAGATCTTCTATTCTATTAGCAATCAGCACCGCATCATCAGCATACAACAGGCAACAAACTTGCAGACTACTCATTTTTGCGCCCAAGCCCACCTCTTTCAATTCTTGCATACAATTATCCATGTATAGATTGAATAACCACGGTGACATTACGCAGCCTTGCTTAACACCTTTTGTGATGTCAAACCACCCCGTAAAATCACCGTTTGCCCTAACACATGCTAAAATATGCTACGTGGAAACCTTGGAAATATCCTACCCTATACCTATCTTGCATACAGAAATTAAAATTTTACTACCATTATCTTAAATCTAAATCTAACCACGTAAAATATTATCCCAAAGCGATAATTGATAACATTAGAAAGAAAATTAAAATTCATTCACTACAAGTTATATATCCCTGTGTTACGTACAATATGGTTTTCATTTCAGTCGGATCCGTCGTTGATCTTACATAAATTTGTGCGGCTAAATATGCCAGCGGTGACCCAAGGCCGGGGTCTACGAGTGACTCGTAACCAGCCACTCGCTTACCTAGTCTAGTCTAGTACCTAGTCTGTATTTTACTCCAGATCTGTGCGTATCAGCTGCAACAATGAATTATTATTTACGGAATATACAATATACAGGGTGTTAAGAGACGTACTGATTCCTGAAGAAATGATTTTTTTATCAAATACAATCAAAAACATATTTATTTTTACATGTCGTCACTGATCACTTAGTTGAGTCCCCTCCCAACCCCCCACCTCGACCCCACCCGTCAAATACCAACCAATTTTTTTTACGTTTTTAGGTAAATTTTAACTTAATTTTAAAAAAAATTTCAACGGAGACCAAAAATGCATTAACTTTTTTTTGTTCCAAATAATGCCAGGAATCACTGTTAAAGTAAGTCAGGTGTGTCACTTAACACCCTGTACATGCTAAGTTAACAATTTAAATATGAATTTTGTTGATTAAAAAGCCTGTTTTCCACTTTTTTACTATCGACCGGTCCGGTTTCACCTTATTTGGTTTCAACCTATTTGTCAGCAGTAAAATGAATTTCACGTCACAAATGTTTAATATTCGAAAGCAATAGGATGACTTAAAAGCTATATATATCATAGATTTAGTTTTAAAATTATCAGTCCGAAGATGTGAGGGTGAAACCGGTACGGTCGGCAATAAAAAAGAGGAAAAATTACAAAGGTTTTTTAATGAAAAACATTCACATTTAACTGGAATTCCACCATGATTTGACAGTTTCAAATTAGAAATAATGAACAATTTTGATTTAAAACTTCGCGATATTCATGAAAAAAATATAAATTGTCTTGTTCGCACCCAAGCGTCACGGGTTCAATCCTCTGGTAGCTAAGGCCTCCGCTATCTCACAAGCAACATTTGAGGGTAGAGAGAATTCAAACAATATCATATTTTTCTTATTCCAAGAATGTATGTCCATTAATTAAATAAAATATAACGAGTGATTAGAAATGGACTCGACCGGGAGATCAATCTGTCAATACAGTGCAGGCGGGTCCACTTGAGGGCCCAGTTGAGGACTGCATCGATGCGCCTCTCCGCGAGCAGTCTGAACCTTAACCCCGTAAAGCTTGGTTCGTACGACGCTATCGATTAAGTATAGATCCGATTATTGCACCTAATTGTGTACCAAATGCAAATAACCTAAATGCGTAATTAAACCCTGAGATCATCATTCGTGTTTTTATTTAACGTTTACAAAAATACGAGTATGAAGATCCTATTTTGGATCTTTGGAGATTAAGGCGATGCAATGGGAAGTAATGCAAAATCGTGGGTTTTCGGTTTGAGAATTTGATGGCCTAGAAATAACGTAGATGATTTAATTAAACACTGTAAGTAGAACACACCTTGGCCTTTCATTTAGCCGGGCATTTTTTGGTATGTCTTTTTATAAGCCTAGAAAAAAATAAAGACATTAAAAAAAAATGTTTAAATTGAAAACTCTCCTACTTACAAACCCCTTTTCCGATATTGTCGTATTGTTCATTATAGTAAATTAAGTTTTTAGACTATAACCGTAAAGCATTTTAATAATTATGTCTGAGCTTTACAGAATAGAATAAAACACCCATTTTGGTGATGGTTTATTTGCGTAAATCGAAACATGTTACCGATGTTAAGCGAAACTTTCAACCTTGTCGCCACCTGCATAAGGAGCGCGTGATTTCGTTTGAATTTTAGCCGGTGAATCACCTTAACTGTAAACTTGTAAATAAATAAATCGCCAATAGCCAGCACTCAAAATAGTTCTAAAAATTACTACGCAGTCTGGTAACTCAAGAAATACCACATTGATTTATCTGTGACTTCAATACGCGTAGTTAGGAAAATGCGTAAGGTTTCAAAATACAAAATTCCTCAAACTGTAATTCTTAAATTCCATGAAATATGTCTAAAAATGTTTGAAAATAAATAAGTGAAATCAATTTTGAACGTCTTACCTAAAATTCCAGTAGATATTTCAAACAGAATTTAAAAGATTACAATTTGAGGATTATTGTATTTTGAATCCTTATACATTTTACTTATTACTCGTATAGAATTAACAGACAAAACATTCGTAGTATTTATTGAGTTAGCAAACTGAAAAGTGCGTATTTTTGGGTGTTTAATGTTAAAAAAAGTTGATGTCAAACCGATACGCCAAAAGCTAATTCTAAAGCAACAAATTCGTTTATATAAAATCTAATCAGATTGTATGTTGAACTCTGGCGGAGAATATTCGAAGGGTAGGTACTCAATGGATAATTTTAAGACGATGATTCTGAGACGAATGTTAGGATCTATACAAGAATTTGATGTGTCTCCCGGACGTGATGGAGCAACAAACTACGTGCATTATTTTCTTGAATTGTCACCGCGACGAGGTTTTTGAGACTGGGATGACACCGCTGGGCACGATATTATACATATTATATCAAAGTTGGAGGATATTCGATAATCCAAGGGGCTTCTCTAATAGTATGCCCAAAGGATGAAAAAAATATTAAGTGCTCTAAATTTAGGTTCGAGCGGCGAGGAGTTGTAGGAGGTAAACACCGCGCTCTTATGCAAATAACCTGGATTAAGCCTCCGCATTCAGAATTTATGTGTACACATTACAAACTTCCCTTGAAAACTTGAAGCTTTTGTACACTTAATATATTTAATTTTTAAAGATAATCTCTATTCAGATATCTAGTTGAATAATTAGTGTAGAAATATTATTAATCTCTATTCAGATATCTAGTTGAATAATTAGTGTAGAAATATTATTAATCTCTATTCAGATATCTAGTTGAATAATTAATGTAGAAATATTTATATATTTTAAGTAAAGTGGTATATACAAAGTGTATTTTCAATTATATAATTAATAATGATGCCACAAAGTTATCAATCATTTGAAGGAATAATTAATTATATGAAATTCTCTCGACAGAAAAAAAGCTCTGATAAATACTATAAATAAAACGTGTGGTACTCTAATTTTTTTTCATAGTTTCTATAGAGTTGTAAACTAATATATTACAGAGATTGACAAATGAGAAATAGTAATAATTATAAATAGACAAGTATTAGAAATAACAAATAGTACAATTAAGTAAAAATTGGTGTATTAATGATTTTAACAAATACTGAAGACAATCCGTATCAAACATGCAAGAATTGATAGGTAAAGTATAAAAAGTCATGGGGGGAATTTAATAATTATTTTGTAACATGGGTTAAGGGCTAGTTGCAAAATTTTCTGTAAGTGATATTAAAAATGTCAACGGTCCATGCAGCATCGTTGAGCAGTTGAGTCGCCCTGCTGATTGGCGAGTTCTGGTGAACAGAAGTTCTTGCTTCCGGAGCATAAATAGTGCATGGGATCTTCCACGAGTATACTTATTAGGAACGTATAAGTTTACCTCTTCCAACATAGATAGATTACATATGGTTCCATGGATTAATTTAAAGTAATGTTTAAATATAAATATTTTTCGGCGGGCTTCTAAGGTATTTAAATCAAGCATTCCTGTTAAAAACAAGGATGGATGTAGGAATGGAAAATAAATATATTCTCCAATATAAAGATATCGCATTGACCTCTTTGGCACTCTTTCTATTTGGAGAATATGGTTCTGTTCAGAAGGGCTCAGATAATGGAACTGTACTCCAAGATGCTGGGAGCAAGTGCTCTATAAGTTCTTCGTATTGCGAATTTTTTAGTAAATGATTTCGAATTACGGAGAACAAAGACAAGTATTCATTGACGCTTGAGACAATGCCACGTATATGGGATTTAAAAGAGAAATTTGCTTCGAAAATCACGTCAAGGTCTCTAATCTCAGTTTTGCGTATCCGATTATTTTTATTCACGTGGTACGGGAAAAGATTTGGTTCTTTGAATCTTGTGAATGTAATGACACTGCATTTCTGAATACTGAAGGATAGTTTGTTCAGTTCCGACTATTTGAAGAGGGAATCACGATCATTTGCAGAAGAATGGAATGGAACTTTTGATATTTTGAGAGTTTAATTGCCTTGCCAATGTCGTTCATGAATAAGAGAAAGAAAAATAGAATTTTTTAACATTTTTTAAATTGAAAAAAATTACGGCATTTCTTTAAATGCTACTTAAGTCAGTGGTCTTGAGATTTGTGCTCTATTCTAAATATAACGTGGTTTTTATATATTTTATAAACGATCGCTTAGGCCCTAAGCGTTATTTATATTGGCGCGATCCCTCTCTTTTCCGTATTAGCATATCTCCTTTTCAAACAATTTTCAGTTTCCGCTCGGAGGGTATTGCTGGATTTTAAGACATCAACGGACCGACATAATTAGTGGTGCTTCCCAGAGGTGAAGCTTTCCAAGGGTTGTAGCGCCGATGATGACGATGATGTTGACCTTTCAACTACTGTTGCTAAAGTTTCTGGAAAACACAAATTTAATTAAACGAAACAGCAAAACCAGGACTATTTCCACGTGCTCATTTTTCTTTGCGTGATTGTGGGATTTCTTCACGTGGTTATCGATTTACGTATACCTAAGAATGCAGTCGATTAATTGGATTTTGATCGAAGAGTAATTTTGAAATAAAGTTTTTACTCAAGTACCAGTAAAATGTCAAATGTAAAATGTGGGAATGGAACTTAAGATTTTCAAGTTTAATGTGAATTTGAAATTACACGTTGCAAACGAATAAATTGATGAAATTATGAGAAAAATAGAGTTTTTATTTTTCCTCTTCCTTTGATTTCAACAATTTGTAAAAATCTGAAAAAAAAAACAATACCATTATTCATTTACCCTTTACTCGGACAGCAGAGTCGTATTACCCAAAATGATATACCTAATTGAAATACTCAAGGAATTTATCTTTATCTATTTTCACGTCTTTAAAGTTCCTTATCAACGCACGTGCCATGCAGCCGTGGGAACGGAGTAAATAATTTTCGGCCTTTTGACTTATGTTATAAAAATTTCCTATGTTCCTTTGTTACTTTATCATTATAAATATGGAAACGACTGGTCCAACCAGCCAGCTGTTCGACGACTTTCGTAGTCAATGTTTAATTTAAAAATCCTTAACCAAAAATCCTTGAAGAAGAAACCGGCGATTTGTAACTGGCGTGAGCGTCCAGTACACTAGGACCGCTATGCTGGTTCTTTTTAAGGAAGATTCGTTATCCCTTTCCTAAGGCTTAAATACTTCTCGATTAACTGCGCAATTCCGGAGAGACATAGTAAAAAAAATGCTAAACAGATTGAAGAGATTATTTGAAAACACAAATTCATTAAATATCTTCAAGTGACACAAGGTTTCGAACCAAAACTTTTTACAACAATTACAGTATATCATAATGCATTTTAATACATTTATATTTCATTTTTAAATAGCAATACGTCTTTTGACGAATAATTACGTTTTGGAAAAAATGTACCTACCTCACTCGATAGTTATGACCCTTTTTTAGAACCACGTCTAAAAGTGACATTTTCCGTCACGGTTAATCTATGTCGACTGCAGAGGTGGGTCATTCCACTTATTTTACGAACTTGGTTCCAATTCAGCTACACGGACTCGATTTCTCGGATTCGGTTCTTCGTTCCTTTCGATCAGCTCAGTTCCGCCGTTCCGGAAGCAAAAATCGTTCATATTAAACTATTGAATAGGGAATCCTTTCATTTCGGAATCCAAAACCTTTGAAGGTCCTTGAGTCTGAGTTCGGAACGAGTGAATCCGGATTTGCGAACTCGGAGTGAGTCCACCGCCTTCGGAATCGGATTCATTGGACTCTCCTCTATGCCGCACCTACCGTAAAATTGCCGAAAATATCAACATGTATATAATGTTTAATAATAACTAATAATGTATTAAGTAAATAATAACGTAATCGGTAACTTACTTGATATTGAGTTTTCCTCTTGTTGAATTTTTTAATGAAAGTCATCTCACAGAATGTCACCCGAGAGAATCAGAACCGAAGTATAACAAAAAGTATTTAAGCTAAGGAAAAGTATAAGGAATCTTCCTTAAAAAGAACGGGAATTGCGCTCCTGATTTCATTCCTGGTTGGAAATTGACTAAACGAGCTAAATCCTGCAATATTGATAATGCAACTTCATGCAGAAAAATATGTATAAATTTCATGATACTATCGTTTACCACTCGAGAATCTGCATGAGCAATACACATCTGCTATGTAGTTAAGAATTAAGTTAAAATGCTCATTGATTTGTTATTATTTTGATGTTTTAAGAATAGCGAAACAAAAAAAACATAAATTCGACAACAAAGAATATCTGCAATCAAAGGAAAATTACTCAAAGTTTTAATTAGAAAAAATATAGTTCAACTGTATAATTAATTGCATTATAGTAATCATTATTATTATAACGCGCCGGACAATTGAGCTTGCGGTTAACCTTTGCGTTACATAACGTATCCGAACCTGGCTACTGTTCGGTAATACCTGTCCGGAGTTATCCAATCACTAACACCGGACATTCACCGGACTGTTGTAGTACGTAGATCACAATTTCACACCGTTTAATGTGACTAATTCGCATTCAAATGACGGTGTGACCCAAAAAAAGCGGAACATATTTAATTATTTGTTCGTGTAACACACTTATTTAAGGCATGGTACTTTTATTCAAGGAATATTTAATAAAAGTATTAAATAACATATTCCTAGAAGTGTATACTTTTGACTCATCATTATAACGTTCACTAGATGGGAACATGTGACGCAAGAAAACTATAATAATTTTTTTTATTAATCTGATTTATCAAACACTAAAAGGGGATATTGCACAACCTCTGAGTAAACTGTTGAGTAACAACTAGTCAAATAATTTTATTCGTAGATAAACCGGCGATCGTTTCACCACCGTCAAGTAGCTCCCAATAAGTCAATTGTAGGATAGAATGCTGAGTAGTTTAAACAGACCGTTAATTGATGGGTAGCGTTACTCAGCGGTGGTGAAACAGTAAAGATACGTTACTCAAAGAGTAACGCTAATCGACAGTTTACTCAGGGGTAGTGAAATACCTCCTAAGTAGTGATTGGTTCAAAGTAATTCGTCTCGTAATAAACGTCGAAATTAATAGAGCAAGACCCACACGAGCTCTTCAATAGACGCCTTTGTACTGCTAGAAGTGTGATGGAATTCTTCCCGTAAACCAAACAATTGGTTCTAAATACTGTGTATCCTGATGAGGGAAACTTCGCTTCCGTGACATGTTTAAATTTATATATTAAATAGTGGTTTAAACAAAACATTTCTTTATAATTTCTTCAAAAGATTGATATCCACTTTGTGGCGTCATTATTAATAAATGAATTAAAAATTAATTTGTTATTAACACTTTATTAATATTAAAAAAAACTTATTTGTTTTATTGAAAATGACGCAGCAAAGTAATTTTGAATTTATTAAAGAATTGGTTCTAACTTTAACACAAGCAATACTAATCGTTTTCTTAACTTGCTATTTTTTTTCAGACATCTCTCTCTTTGAACACACTTCGATAGATTTCTAATATCATGAACATAACATGCATCATCATAAATTACGTTACAATTCTAATTGTGGTATCTTAGTTTTCCCTAATCTATATAGATGGCATTGGCGACCGGTAGCGATCGTTGTCGGTAAAGCAGTTAGGTAGTTAGATTGTTGGAAGCTCCGAAGGTTACCAAGGAGATCGAACGGCTGCGCGCCTTATACAAAACTTAATTTTATGATGTGAGACCAAAATACTAACCTAAACCAAAATATCTCCTTTTCACCAAAAGGTATAGCAAATATATAGTACGTATTCAAAATATTTTATTTTTAATTTTTTTGTGCAAAATAAAGGTTGTTAAAGAAATCTATTTTAAGCGATTTCAGAGGCAAATTTAGCATTTAGCAATTATTTGGGGGTTAAAATTGATTTAAAAAAAGGTCTACCCTGTTTACTATGAAAACAATATAATGAAATGTAAAATAAAATAAAAATAAATATTAAAATGAGCATAATGAATGACTTAAATTTAATTTAAAAACTACCAATTTACGCTGGAACACAAATTTGCCGTACATAATATTAAATAATAATAATCGACCTGAAAACATTTTTTTACAGACTTTTTATTTGTATTTTATTTTATATAATCATATTTACATATCAACGATGATAATTTAAACAAAATATATCCATAAACCCGCACACAATTTTCAAAGTTGCCTCTGAAATCATCAAAAATTGATTAACAATTGATAACAAAAACAAATAAATTAATCCGCACTAGATATTTATCATACCTTTAATATTAAAAAAGGATCATTCAATTTTTTGGGTATTTTGGCCTTAAATCCAAAATTAAGTTTTGCATGAAACTCTCCAATCCTGTATTATATTTTGAGTATCTTCGTTAATAAACGATACTATGTTTTGTAGTAATAGAAATTGCATTTATCGCGAGGATAATTACAACACTAATCACAAACTCTTTGGTGTGTAGTCGCTTTCTGCTCAGGCTCAAACAATCTAGTACAATATGCATCAATGCGCCTGCTGAATAATTCATGATAGATCCTGACTTATCAATCAGGATTCAATTTCATTTACACATTTCCGCAATCCTTGAAACACGTTCGCCTGAAATTGATACGCTGCATAGGTGCTAAGTTGATTACTTATGCATCTACAAATGTGCGTATTCGGAAGAAAGAAACAATTCGATACCTTAGTTCAATAGGGAAATAACTCAACATTTCTGAGTTTTGAGGTAATGATGAAAAATGGTAAAGAAACTCTCCCTTCTCACATTTCAATAAAAAACAAGTCCAATTCGTCCTAATTATGTAGTCTGATAAATCTTTATGGAATTATAATGAAATCAGCACATTCTTAGTTCAATGGAGAAACATGTCAAATATTGTAGCCATTTAAACCTATGATATGATAGGTTGATAAATTACTTACGTGTTACATCTATTGTTATATTATATGTGGACAAAATAATATTTACATCGGAGCCATGTCTTGAATGAAAATTTTTTAAATCCAGTTTTCTCAATATGAGGGATTTTGAGTTAGCTCCCTATTGAACTAAGGTATCGAATTTGATGTTTAAGTTGATAGTTTTATGGCGTATGTTTTTCATAAGGAAGGTGGTGAAAGACGTTTGTGGTGTGGGTTTGTTCACCAGGGCGATACTGAGAATATTTACCACTCTGGAACGTACCGCAAGTACAGTATATATTATTTTATATGAAATAAATGTGAAATAATTCAATTTAAATAAGCTTTTTAATTCACTTCCACCAGAAATAATGAAAAAACGGAATATGGAATGATTTTAAAAAATAAGTCAAAACTTGGCAAAGAAATCAAAGAAGAGGAGTTATACAGCATTTTGAAAGGAACGCCGTAGGAGCTTAAAACAATTAGTTAAAAAAACCCCTATTGAGGAGGATTATGAGAAATATCCAAAAGTATCTTATTACCCCTGTAATTTGTTATTATATAAATAAAAAACGAAATGTATTGAAACTAAATAAAATTTACTAGCGCACGCCGGGATTCGAACCCGCGACCTCGTTTCGTAGTCGAGGACCTCACCCCTCGAAGACGGAGGCCGTCAAATTAATCAAGTTGGCCTAATTTTAGTATGTTTTTGCAAAATTTTAATGTCCAATGTCTTCTTTGGCTGTACAAGTACTTAGTAACTACATACCTATAATGATTAAATAATATATGGTATTTTCAAAAATTGTTTGTTTTATTTTTTCACAACGTATTATACCAGAGGAACGGCTGCAAGGCCTGTTTCATACGAAACTTAATTTTGGATTTGAGGCCAAAATACTCACCTAAACCCAATTAATTGTTAAAATATGAGTGCAATAATAATTGCAGATGAAAAAAACTTCTGTTTTTGACTTGAACTCAATAAACAGTTTTGAATATACGTAGCTTCACTGAATAGATAAACCAAAAGAAGTGTGCTGCGGGCGTGTCCGTGTGCTTGAAGCGAGCTCAATTTTCTTTACTTCAGGTGAATAGTATCATCATTTTCAAATATTTCTTGAAACAGCTAATAAATAAACTTCATCGAGTTAAATATGAGTTAAAAGATTTAACGTAAAGTGGCGACATAACGTAGTTTTATTTCAAATCGGTCTGTACCACACTTCTTGGGATTTGTTCAGTGTTTAGCATGAAAACTACTAGTTATGTATAGCTTATAATGTACTATATCAAAGTATTTGGAGACATAAGAGTTATTTATAGAACAATTCTACATCGTTAGCCCAATTATCATTACATTTATCACCAATTATTAAACATAACCGATACTAAGCTCTGATTAGCGGTTGATTATCCAGAGCCTTGTTTATGCAATAATCTCTTTTCCGCTGGATTAAATGTATCATAATCCCGTTATGACATCGAATCATTGATGATTATTTCACATTTCGAGGATTAACAATAATTTCGTAATATAGGATAAAATTTTATTTTTAGAAATATGTCATATTTTCGAGGTGTGGTAAGAAAACAATGCTGAGATTACGAGAAAAAATATATGCAATTTTTAGGATTTAAAATTTTTTTTTTTAAATTATTTGCGTTCAGATCTGATAATTAGATCTCGGATTGTTAATGTAGGGTAAACATTTATTTTTCACTATAACTCGGAAATATTATCGGTGGTTAGACGAACTTAGCGCAAATCCGTATAAGTCGTAAACATAGATCTCAACAATATTGCACGTTTTGTCTATGATTTTAATCGCATAATGTTTCAAAATGTCGACGACCGCTGGTTATTTTTACGCGGATTTATTATTTTTTTTTTACATAAATACCGTACAAGAGTCCCAACTGCTCCTAACCGTCTGGAGATAGTGGGATTATGTCATCCCTGATTGGGGAATGTTGTGAGGTTGAAGGTATTGGCGAGGGCAAGGAGAGGGGCAAGAGGAAGGTGAGGAAATACCTGACTATTCAGATTTGGTCACCAAGCACGGCTAAAAGCCATTTCAAGCAACGTTTCAATTCTGAATGATAGTCTTTCACCAGGGCGATACTGAGAGTATCTTCCACTCTGGAAATAATTTTTGATAAAGTTCTCCACACCAACCAGCATGGTTCCATAATTTTTATTTTTTTATTTTGTATGGGAAAACATATAGTTATACAGTATACGTTTTTACGGATTAAGTTGTTACTCTGTTTCATACCAGTGAAGTTTCCGTTGTAAAAAATATAAAATAATGAAAATTTTTAAATGATAAAATTATAAAGTATAAAGAGAATAAGATATACTAAATTTTGGAAGTGAAATTGAAATGGAAAAATAGCATAATATAATAAATGATCCAGTTTCCTAGAAACACTAAATTAAACAAATTGAAACATGTACATAAATAGCGCAAAATCCAATGAATAAAATACATTTTAAATCTAACAATTTAACACACAACAAAATTTAACGAACCTTGCGATTTAATTTTTTCCGACATGAATCTACTAAATTGTCCCGAGGATAAATGGAGAACATCAGCGTCTGAAAAGATGTTGTATTTTGTGCATATTCTTCTGAAAAATGAGTGTTGTGCGTAGTTAGTTTTCGAGTGTGGGATGTGGAATAGTTGATTTGAGCGTGTGTTTCGTGTTGGAGAGTGGAAATGAATGTTTTTATAGAATATAGTAATTATCAACAACGTTGTTAAATAAAATTTTGATCGGATGTATTTCTATAGGACTCTGGAAATATGTATCTGAGATCCTTTTTTTTAAAATTATTTCTATTCTTTCAATCTTTACAATATATTGCGGATTCCAATTTAACTAATACAAATTGCAATATATTGCGGATTCCAATTCACTGATACAAATTGGAACATATTGCAGATTCCAAATATTGCAGATTGAAAATAGTATTTGATTTGCCGGAGTGCATTATTCATGAGATTATGACGAACTAACCGTAGAAAACCAACTGTGTTCTTGCGATGGAATTTTTAAAATCCCTCTTACACTGTTGTAATATGTTGTTAAGGGTATAACCGGACTTTTTAAAATTAAATGTCATTCTTTACCAATTATTTACCATTCTTTACCAAAAATTAAATGTCATTCTTTCTTAGGCAATCAACGATGTTCCTCATCATTCCATGAATCACCTAAGTTCATTCTGATAAAAGTAGGCAATCTTCAAAAGCATGCAACAATCATTTACGTAAATATCAAATTTGACAGAATTGATGTGTCACTAGTAGCGCCGGAATTAGTTACAAGCACTGTTTGCGGCTAGCAAAGGATTATGCGCCTGAATTAACACGCTTAAATTTTAGAAAGGGCTTACGTAAATTATCGCTCTTGGCAAGCATAAGTAGCGACTCATATACCGGCCGATACCTGTGTATCAGTCGTACTTACCTATTTTTGTAAACATAATTTTTATTCTCGTTGAAAATAGCAACGATACTATAATATTTTAGTTTCGACTGTTTAACATAGATGGCACTGTCGGCAAGACTGCTGTAGAATATTTGATAACCTTCCAAGGTCAGACAGACAGATTAATACGATTGAATCAGAAGGAACTTAGCTTTCTGGCTCTCCATATCCATAATACTAAGATTCCGTGTATCCTTTTATTTATTAATAAATATACAAGTATTTAAATTTAAATTTATTATTGGGGGATACAAGAATTTAAGCCGTTGTAAATTTACACACCAGTAAGCTTGGTCCAGTATAATACCGCGTATTCACCGCTGTTAGGTATTTTAGGCGACAAACTCAAAACCACGGACCACTGCGAGCCGGCTGCAGGATCGCTACTGGTTGGGGGAAATGGGGATAATGTAGACCACGCAGAAAAGAAAAAAAAGAATCAGCATATCGATGGAATACGAAACAAACAATATTTGCTCTATATATTTTTTGTTGTTTATTCACTGTATAAAAATAAAGTAATGGAAGCTTGACAGTCTTTGGAAAGAGGAGGAACCAGCGAATGTACATTTTTTTTTGCCGTCTACTGCAAAGTATAGTAAGTCGATCTGTTGGTATGGGATAGGATAACAGATGAGAATATGTTATTATTTTATTTTTTATTCGTAAATAATATATTCATAATTGGCAGTATCCATACTTAGTATCTACCTTTTAGAAAAGATATTTTTGTTATTACTTACGTGTTCATTTCACATTATAATCCTTAATTTTTGCTTCGGAAATGTTACAGGTTTGGGTAACGTGGACAACCTGCTCGGAAATACTTATAAGCACAGTTTTTCGACATGGGAATTATTTTCATGGTTTTTGAGTCGATTTTCGATTATCCACTTGGGGATTCAAGAAGGTCGTCTTAAATTAGACGCCTTTTTTATATGGCTGTTCTATCAATGGCTTTGGTTTTTATTAATGGTTATGGAATCCGATTATTACATTTAACCTAGGAATCAAGATACCGGATATTAAATAGATCCAGTTTATTAAACGGGAAGAAGAGTTACATTGAGTATTAGTCAATTTTAACAATAAATTTAAAAAAAATAGATACCATTTTAAAACGCACAGGTACTATCATTTTAAACAGATTCGGTATATCGTCCCGGCTTAGAATCCCTGACTTATTTTACCGTCACTGTTTTTTTGTAAAAATGTAATTTAAGTATTTTTAGTCATTGTGGAAGGTATTTGAATGCCTCGAATTTGCATTGAATGATTTATCTAGCTGATTTATAGTGCGATTTTAAATATTTATGGCCTTGAAAACACCCTTTATTCAACGAATTAAATGTTGCAGGAAATAACATTTCAGATACCGATGAGCTAACACTAAGTGATGCTAAATTGTTTTGATTCGCGGTCAAGTTAATTGTAATATTACGTGTCAATCGTTGTCCTAATTCGTAAGTGAACTAAATAAACGGCGATTCAATAGAAACCGATATGGCGCCATGTGACACTTTCTTTGGGCGGTGGTGTTACTAAATCGCTAGTATATAATGTTTGACGCGTAGTTTAGAATCATCAGCAACTTGCGATCCTTCGTAGGACGAACAACAAGACAACAATCGAAATGATTTCCCAATTCGTGGTTAGTACAAACAGCAACAAGAATCTATCTCAATCCATATCATATTTCCGCCAAATACAAACATTTCGATGATCAACATAATCATGATTATCCACCTTATCATCTCAAGACCTCAAGGGAAGATTTTCAACATATGTTATTTAATCATTGTTTTTTTTTTAAATTTTGTTTCAAGGTATTCTCAGTTCTGGTGGCGATGGTAACAGCGTCTGTTGGCGTGGTACCCCTGGCTTCTTATGCGATAGCTCCAGTAGCCAGCTCCTACAATGCGCACACAGTTCACCATTCCGTCGCTAGTCCAGTATTCGCCCATGCTCCAGTTGTAGCAGCACCTCTTCCATTAGTTGCTAGAGCACCAGTATTCGCTCCTGCACCATTTGCACCGGAACCTTTGTTGGCCCCAAGGGCTCCCCTTTTGGCAGGACCTGCTCCGCTGCTGGCCCCAAGAGGTTTAATTAATGGACCCGCTCCGTTGATTGGTGGACCAGCGCCATACTTTGGTGGACCAGCTTCTTTCTTCGGTGGACCTGCTCCATACATCGGAGGCCCTGCTCCTTTGATTAGTGGACCAGCTCCATACTTTGGTGGACCAGCTTCATACATTGGTGGACCAGCTTCATATATCGGAGGCCCTGCTCCTTTGATCGGTGCTCCGGCTCCGTACATCGGGGGCCCCGCTCCATTGATCGGTGCACCAGCTCCATACTTCGGAGGGCCTGCTCCATTGACTGGTGCTCCAGCTCCATACATCGGAGGCCCTGCTCCATTGATCGGTGCACCAGCTCCATACATCGGAGGCCCCGCTCCATTGATCGGTGCACCAGCTCCATACTTCGGAGGGCCTGCTCCATTGATCGGTGGTCCGGCTCCATACATCGGAGGCCCCGCTCCATTGATCGGTGCACCGGCTCCATACATCGGAGGCCCCGCTCCATTGATCGGTGCACCAGCTCCATACTTCGGGGGGCCTGCTCCATTGATCGGTGGACCAGCGCCACTATTGGCTAGGGCACCGGCGATTGCAGCACCCTCTCCATATTCTTATCCTCTCTTGGGAAAGAAGTAAAAATATAATTAACTAATTAGAATCAATTTGTTGAATTGTCTGTTATGTAAATACCCACAGGTATATTGTTATAGAATAATATGATGTTAAAATGACTGATCTCTTGAATAAACATTTTATATAAAAATTACTCCTTTTTAATGTTTCCATACCGATCAACATGAACAAAATATCATATTATGTTTTAATTGGTTGGACTTGAATACCGTAAAAATTCAATAATACAGATTGTTGAAAGTTTTCCGTTGAAAAGTTTATTATCCAATATTATGAGTTTTAAAGTAACGTGGAAAAAAAGCTATCTGATAATGCTTTAATGACAACAACTTTCAAGGACGCAATTTCTTTGAGGAATAATTTAGAGAAATACAACAACTTTCAAGGCCGTAATTTCTTTAGGGAATAATTTGGAGAAATACTTCGATAATACCCTGTGGGATTATTAGAAAATTTCTCCAATTTTGCCATTTCTTTTTATGTATAGGCTAATAAAATTAACTAATTAAATTAATCCGGATTAAATAAATAAATATTAAAACAAACCGTCGTTCTGTATTTCAGCCGGGGTTAGTAAAGTGGATAGAATACCGTACAATTTTCCCACTATCCCTTCTTCTAATGAAATATTTTCAACATCCGATATTATTTATGCATTTACTGTTATAGTACGTATAAAGATAACATTCGCTCAGCAGCAATTCTGGTTCATCGCTTCTAAAATATTCAATGCATTGAGCACCGACATAAAGTCAAATAATACTATATCCCCTTTACTATAGGCAGGACGATGGGTTTGTGTATTTGGGAAGTATGTTTACGAGAGATGGAAAGACTGATAGGGATATTGTAAGAAGGGTGAATGCAGGAAACTCCATTAACGGAGGACTGAACTCGGTTGCCGCAAATAAAAAGTTGTCCAAAGAAGCGAAGCTAGCAGTCCACAATGGAGTGCTGATACCAACCCTGATGTATGGCAGTGGGGCATGGAACTGGCAGAGGAAGGACGGAAGTACACTGAATTCTGTAGAAATGAGATCTCTGAGACGAATGTGTGGTAAAACCATGTATGATCGTATGAAAAATGTTGAGATTCGTAAAGAATGCAAGGCTGATGTAAGCATAGTGAGCAAGATCACGAAAGGGACCCTTAGATGGTTTGGGCATGTGAACGAAGAGAGGAGTGTAATGAGAATATATGACGCGAATGTGAATGAAAGAAGAAGCAAGGGACGTCCGAGGAAGACATGGCACGATCAAGTGAATCAAATACTTGAGTCGGGCCATGTCAGAAGTCGGAATAACAGAAGAGAATGTATGAGATGTTGTATGAATGTGAGTGAAGCAAGAAGTGTATGCCAAGATCGAGTTGGCGTGATGGTTAGTTAGTTAGTTAGTTAGTTTACTATAGGTGTTCAACATCGGATATTTGAAAGGGGATGAGCTTTTTTTCAAATACTGCCGAGTTCTTAACAATGTAAAAAAAATTAGAAAAAAATCTCTATCGTTCTTTCTATCTTTTCCAATATATGACCATAAACCATTCGCGTGCAGTCTATATAGGCTTAAAAACTCTGCCTGTTCTTAGCAAAATAACCCACATAATAAATTAAAAGGAAATAGACAAAAAAAAATCTGTTAAAAATAATTTTTCCCATAAATATGTGAATATATTTCTCAATCGTTCTAGATCAGTAAATTGTTTCTACTTAACGAATTACTACTTTTTAATTATTAATTATTTTTATTGAGATTTGAAAACCTCATTGTAATATTTAATCATCGAAGAAAATAATATTAACATAACCTAAATGAAAGATGAAACCGGACAAAAGGACAGAAACTAAAAAGATTTCAGTCGCATCTGGGACTCGAACCCAGGTCCTTTGCCTATCCGGGGATTTTTCATATTTCATTTAGGTTATGTTAATATTATTTTCTTCAATGATTGAATACTTTTTAGTTGCAAGTTTACCTACTATCGGTAATGCATTAGACTTCTTCAACCTGGTTTTATAACGGGATACATAACGCAAGGCCATGCATCCGCATCTGCTTGCACTGAAGGGTGTGATGCACACTGTATGCATAATGTTATCTCTCCACTAAAGGTTTTAACCTTTTTGTAAATTGTTAATTTCTAACACCACCGCCATGTTACAAAGCTTCCATTCAAAATCTTGTTTTTCAGTGGCATCTGTGGAAAAAATAATGAATTAACAATTACAAGTTAGTGTCGGGGTCGAGAGGATAAAAAAAAGTAAAAAGTTCAATAAACTACTAAATAACATATACTTTTAATGAAATCGACCTTCTTATCCCTTTGGGACACAACGTATTTAATTCATCCATATGGATTAAGAGGAACGGCACTCAACACAAAACTTAATTTTGTATTTGAGGCCAAAATACTCACCTAAACCCAATGATCTTTTTTTTTCATCAAAAAGTATAGTAAATATGTATTACGGATTAGAAGTAATTTATTTATTTTTGTTTTACATTATGAACTATAGGCCATTAAAGGAATTGATTTTTCGCGATTTTAGAGGCACATTTAATAATTATTTGGGGGCTAACGGTGATATAAAAAAGGTTTACCTAGTACACTTTGAAAATATAATGAAATATACATTTTATTTTTAATATTAAAATAAGATACAGTGTGTTATGGATTGATAAAAGCGGGCGAGGGGAGGGCCGAGGGTGGGAGATTTATTTGGTTATTAATGAGTTTAGTATTAGTGTTTTTGGCTTTCCTTATTTCTAACGCTTCTAAATTATCAAGTCGAATGCCTATTCCATTTTTATGCAGTAAACTAGTGCCTGTATTTTTATTAAATGTGCGGTCTGTTTCTAAGAGGTGGTCGGCAAATTCCGATAATCCATTATTATTGAGATATCTTAGGTGTTCTTTTACCCAGATATTAACATTACGCGACGTTTTGCCTACAAAAAACGCCGGGCAGTTGTTGTATTGAAGTGAATAGATGCCCGAGTGGCCTAAACTGTCTCCTAAATTTAAATAAAAGTCCGATTCTTAAATTATTCCCAATAAACAAAGTACACGCCCTTCCCTGCCAGGTGCCTGCTGATCTTCCACCCCCGGCCCTCCACTCGCCCGCTTTTATCAATCCATAACACATGTGTATCTTAGTTCATAGTTCAGTATTATACTGCCCTGACGACGCTACGGTTGTAGCGAAACCCGGTTGGCAAAAGTATATAACGAATAAAAGTGATGTAAACAAAGTTATTGTTTTATTTTTTAAATTATAATTTCCCATCACCAAGTTACCGCTTCATATGAAAATATGAAAATTAGCATTATGGTTGTCTTTAAATTAATTAAAAAACGAATTTGCCGTATATAATTTTAATACTCGACCCGAAAAAAACGTTTTTTTTTTATTTCGTTTATAAATTATTATTTATGTTTGAGTAATTATGTTTATATAGCAAATATGATAATTAAAAAAAATACTTTAAAGCCACAAATAATTTAAGTTCCTCTTAAGGGGAACGGGCGCGATGCCTGTTTCATATAAAACAGAATTTTGGATTGGAGGCCTAAATACCCATCCAAACGGAAAGATCTATTTTTTTTTAAATCAAAGGTTTAGTAAATATCTAGTACTGATGAGAAGTATGTTATTTATTTTTGTTTTAAATTTTTAAGTACGTGCCATGAAAATAATCAATTTACATAATTTTAGAGGCAGCTTAGAAAATTATTTGCGGGTTTATCGTACTTAAAAAAAATTACATTTGCTATGTAAGTATGATTGCATAAATAAAAATAAAACATTTTAAAAAAGAAGGTTATTTCGGGTAGATATTTTAAATTCTGTATGGGAAATTTTTGTTCCACCGTAAATTGGTCGTTTTTAATTTAATTTAAAGTCCACTATAATGCTTATTTTAATATTTTAAAAATAAAATTAATTTTACATTTTCAAAACAGATGGGTTAAAACTTTTTTTTTAAATCACAGTTAGCCCCTAAATAATTGTTAAAGATGCCTCTTAAATCGCGAAAAATCAATTCCTTTAATGACCGATATTTCATAAGGAAAAACACGAATAAATAAAATACTTCTTATCCGTATTAGATATTTACTAAACCTTTAATTTAAAAAAAATACATATTCAGTTTTGTATGAAACAGGCACCGAAGCCGTTCCCCTTAAGCATTAACGGCCAAAGTAGACCCTAAGAAAGCCAAGTATTTCCTGTATGTCATATTGCGTAATAATATCACCATATTTTCGCAAATCGTAGCGTTCTACTCTCGGCCTTAACCTCATATTTGAAACGGTTGACATAATTTATCAGTAATGATGAAATTTTCGATAAGAAAATACATTGACGTAGTTACTAAAAATAAAATATGATTAGGAAGTCTTCTACAAGTATGTAATTTGTATCAAGGAATAAACCCACGATTATGTGATGCTACAAATATGTTTCTCAAATGGGAGAATTTGGATAACCACGGGGCATTTCCAAGGAAAGTTCTCAACTACACGGCATTTCATGTCAAACTTAGCAAATTTCCTAATGTGAAGGAAGATCTATAAGTAAGTTAGAAGCGGTTAAACCAATATTATAAGAAGCAAACGAAACACCCTTTCGTGTTTGAAATAATACATTTCTAATGGATATCGAATGGTGAAAGTCTTACCTAATTATTATCATTATTACTAACTTGCTAACCATCACGCCATTTCTTGGCAATGGTAGGCAGAGGCCGCCAACCAACTGTCTTGGCATACACTCCTTGCTTCATTCACATTCATATACCGTCTCAAACATACTCGTCTGTTATGTTGACTCTTGATATGATCCGACTCAAGTATTTGATTCACTTGCTCGTACCTGTCTTCCTCGGGTGTCTCCGGCTTCTTCTACCATTAACTTCCGCGTCATGTATTTTCCTTATATTTCTTTCTTTGTTCATCCGTTTTGCATGCCCAAACCTCTAAGCGCCCCTTTCTTAATCTTAACCATTACACTCTTTCTGGACCTCCTCATTTTTAACATGGTTAATGCTGTAAATAAATGAAGGTTTAAAAATGTTTTTCTTTTGATTTTTGAGATCGTTCTTAACCTTTTCAAATCCTAATTAAAACTGGCTATAAAAAAAAGTTTTTTGATAATACCTTGTTACGCGGGGGAAAAGAGGAGAAGGTCTAGACAGTATAGGGAAGGAGGAGATGATGAGGTTGGACTCGACGACATCCACGTTGGTCGACAGTATTAGGAAAGGAGAAAAAGGGGGAGAAGAGGGTTGGTGAAAAGAAGGCAGTATAAACTCACCTCGAGACCAGGTTCAGGACTGGACCCTGGCTCCACTGCGGATTAGCTCAGTTGGTAAAACATTGCGTTTCTCATCTCAGTCAAGTCAATGGGTCGGCCGCGGTCTAATGATCGCAATTGGTATCTAGCTACTTAATTAAAGAGAATGTGTACTTTCTACTCAGGGTTTATTTATAACAAAACAAGGGCAGGTAAATTACATACGGGATTCACCACAAAGGGTGGTATCTAATCTGTTCTTGACAAATCTCTCTCTGCTGATTCTGGACATGTAATTGGAAAAGGCACGAATATTCAGCACATAATAAGAAGGGAAATTTAGTAGCGGCTTACATGAGTAACTGGCAATCAGGCGACGCCAACGGCACGCCGGAGTCTCTTAGTCGTACGTTATGTGATTGCGAGACATGCTGTTATTGGTTGAAAATGGTCATGTGATTGCGAGACGTGCTGCTATTGGTTGAATCGTAACGTTTTGCAATCGAGTGGCTAGAAGCAAACCTGTAGCTAGAAGTATTATTCCTTCAACGACTAGAATCTCCTATTCGTTACGTAAAAACCTCAGTATTATTTCTATTTTTTGGTGTAGTTTTTTTAAAAATATTTTTGGAAGTTATCGCTACTTTCAGTTGAACAATATTATGTCTTTGAGGATGTGTTTCACATAAAATGACAAATCATACACTGTTTACAAAAAACACAACATTTTAATATAAAATGAAACAATAAAAACCACTTTCACAACATTCGTTCAAACGACAATTTGAAGGATTCGGAATTCGAAATTAAAAGCAAACCTCACCTTTTAAAATATAAACATGGCTGCCGCCTGAACGAGCAGCTGGAATCCAATGAATAATATTGCGCGCAAGGCAAGCATTACCAGCAATTGGAAAATGAAAATGATTTTTGTGAACGATCCGAAAGGGGGGATATATATATGTGTGAATGATTGGTTTGCAAAATTAAACTAAATTAATTGTATCAGCATCTTACGATGGGTTACCTTTCGTAGGTAGGAATGAAAAAAAGTGGTAGCAATCAAAAAATATTGCGTTTTGTAGGAGGGGGAAAAAATTAAAATTTCTCATTGATTTCGTTACGTAGAAATAGTGTTAAAAAGCTGAAGTACAAGTGATATGATTAACGCCTCCTTTTAAAGTACGTTTTACCTAATCTTCCTCTTCATAAGCTTTTGACGTTCATTTTAGGAGATGGAGATTTGGACATCCACCTGTTTACCCCCTGAAGGAGCAACCATAAGTAACTTATACCGGGGTGGGAAAGTTGTGGATAACTTCAACTGTCTACAATAGTTTTCCAGTTATGCCGATTATTAGAAACTCTCATCAATCCGAAGCCGGAAGTTTTCTTTAGATCATCTGCCCCGTATCAGACCTTTATTTTTTTATTTAAACTATATTTGAATTTGAGCTAGATGTGCATATTTCTTTGAGCATATTGAGCTTTTGAGCATTCTACAAAAAAGACGTAACATATTCTAGATGATATACTATTTTGTTCCCAAATCAGATATTTTTAGCATATCAATCGAACTTCCGAAATAACCACAAATCGCTGTCAATTAACTGCTACAAAAATAATATTGTAAATGAATTCTTATTGGTCCTGAAAAATTAATAGTTTTTTTTTTAAATTTGAGTAGGCATTAATTACAGTTTGAGAAAATTCCTGGAATATGATATTTGTTAATTGTTTTAGTAGGCCAGAAATACGCACATTGAATAAGCAGTGAAATACAATTTTTATGGTAAATTCAGAGTCCTGAGTTTGCTGTATAAAATCGATTAACAAAAATTTTATAGAGTGGGCGAATAAAAGTGTGTTTATGAAACGGACATTTCCGCTAATTTTATTAGTAATAATAACATTAAAGCCTTTTCCCCTGCCAAAATGACGTCAAAAATTCCCCCCCTACAAAAAAATTGCAAAGTAGACCTACATCGACCAGGACATAGACAACGGAACAAATTGACTTCAAATATGTTAACCGTCAAATGATTATTTAAATTTGAACATTTCATTGTACCCGGTGCACATACCAATGAACTGAGGCGACGAGGTGGGATTTTCATTATTGGTTCATCCGACCTATTGCAGCTTTGTATAAAAAGTAATCGCAGTGTCCAATAGCATCATCATTCTCATCTGCTCCTTCCCACAGCAATTCAACCCAAAACAAACTCTCCAAAATGATGGCCAAGTGCGTTGTAAGTAGAAAAAAATACATAAATCAAATACCGACTTCACAAAAACTGCAATGAAAATTAGCTACGTAACTAATCAGGTTAATTATACAGTGAATTCATAATTATTTTCCCGTTTTAGTTCCTGATCGTGTCCGCCTTCCTGGTGTCCTCCTCATCAGCAGGCCTCCTGCCCCTGGCTTCCTACGCTCTGGCTCCAGTGGCTACCTCGTACTCTGCCCACACCGTCAACCATGCCATCGCCACCCCCTTGGTGCACGCCGCCCCCTTGGTGGCCTCCGCCCCACTGGTGCATTCCGCTCCCCTGCTGGCCTCCGCCCCACTGGTGCACTCTGCACCACTGGTCGCCGCCGCCTCTCCGTTGGCCTACTCCGCCTACCCTTACTCTGCCTACCCCTACTCTGCCGCCTACCTCGGTTAGATGATCAGTCAACAGCCACCATCCAACCACTGATCAATCGAACAAGATGAAACATCTCCTCAGAATATTGTGTTCAACATCTTTTTGATGTGCCAATAAATAAATATTTTTTTATCTAATTATTCTATTTTATTATTTCTTCGAGTTCCACGTGTAGTAATTCCTCCAAAAACTCAGTTAAAGAAATACAAAGTAAGTAATGCATTTCCAAATACTATAAAACACAAATTATGGAAGCGCGTTTTTGAATAGGTACGATGTTAACTAACCCAAATACTCAATTAAACTATGATAAAAGTAAAAAAAGAACATGTATGCTTCCATGGAATGCATAAAAATATATTTAAAAATCTTGTCTTAAGTTTTTAAGAACTTTAGTTTATCAATTAATAAATATTTGACGAGTCAAAGCAATTTTCACCAATAAAATGTAGACATAATTTGCCTCGACGCCATCTATTTGAGGGATTTAGCCGTTACAAGCCTCTCTCATATTAATAAAGTTGGTTGTTTACAGGTGAAAATATAATAAAAACAGTAATTATTGAATGGAACACTAGTATATATTGATTAACTTGGCGGGTTTGCGATAAGCCGACGTAGCTCAACGGTAGAGCATCTAACCGGACATTAGAAGGGTGCGGGTTCGAGTCCTGCCGGCGACATTTATCTTTGCTCGGAAGGTTTTTTCAATTTGGATGAGTGTTTTAGATTAATAATTATTGTTTATAAAAATAAAAAAAAAATGAAAATATATGTATTTAAAGTAAGACGGTAAAAGAGTATTACTGGATTTACATATCACGAAATCTTCTAATAGGTCAGTGGCGTGCAGTCCGTAACGGCTATAGAGCTTTGCCCATCCCAAGAAAGAGGAACCATTGAAGATTTAATTTTTTTCCTTTTTTTTACCATAAACCTATGAATATTTTTTTATGTAACATTATGAAAATTTATTTCTATATGACATATTTGAATATTTAATAAGATAATCAATTTTCCATTTTCAAATCAATACACACTAATTGTTACCCGAATATGAAATACTATACACAGTCTACCTTTGGCCATAGAGCATTGCACCCCGCTGGTATAATAACAAGAGTAAATTTCTATAGTGCAGTTATACTAAATAGTATATCTGTTATCATAGTATATATATATATATATATACATTATGTATATATATATTTTACAGTTATTTTATATATACACTATCAAACTTTCCTAAAATATAGTACAGTATTTCTTCACATCAATATAATCACCACTCATTGGCTGAGTTGGCGTTGCGTCAGGTTCCCACCCAGGCGTCGTGAGTTCAATTCTTTGACTGGCTAAGTCCTCCACGACACAAGCAACATTTAAGCTAGGTGTGACAGTAGTAGGAGATTATCAAATGTTGTCAGGTTATTCGTAACTGGGAAATGTTGGTCTTTATTTATCGAACAAAAAAGATTAAATAAACTCTATGCTCTTTGTTTTTAAAAATTGGGACAAATATACCTCATTGTTATATGGGTTCATGAAAAAAACGTTTCATAACAAGTAAGTACAGCAAAAACTAGTAAATAAAGCGAACACTTCATTTGGACGGAGAAACTTAATTTATAACAATGGATTACCGCTCTCCTACAAAATCCTTCCATAAAAAAGGATCTGGGACACAGAGTGACAAGAAATTGACAAAATATTACAATCGAACATGGACTACTAAAATAAAACAACCAACATAGTTTAAAAAAAAATACGTATTGAAACAAAACACTACTATCTTGCAACCCAAAACAATATCATTATTTCCAGTACATAATAAACTATCGAAGAAGACTTTAAGTAAAAAACTTCACACTCCATAGAATTCAACGCATTACATTAATGAAAAAAAAATTCTGGCTTCTTTGGTTTTTTATTCTTGGGTGTTTAAAATTGTAATTTCCAGGACCGTAATAATAATATAATACGTATGCTGTCCAACTTATTTCTTTTCTTGTTTTTACAGTGTTGGAGTGAGAAAATCTTTGTAAGAAATAAGAAAACAATACCTTCCTAAGTTCTTCAGCTTATTCAGTTTCACGGTCGCAACTTAACATTATTATTATAATGTGTCTTGTTACTGTGGGAGGTCTTATTTCTCTTTCTAAGTACGAGTATTCAAAATCACACATGGCAGTTAAGTCAACCGAGTATTTGAGGGAGGTTTATTACTGTTTGAATATTGAAGAAAAAAATAGTGGAATTCTTTAGGTAAATAATTATTTATTTATTGGCATATCAAAAAGACGTTGTACACTATATTCTGAGGAGATGTTCCATCTTGTTGGATTGATCAGTGGTTGGATGGTGGCTGTTGGTTGGCCATCTAACCCAGGTAGGCGGCAGAGTAGGGGTAGGCAGAGTAAGGGTAGGCGGAGTAGGCCAACGGAGAGGCGGCGGCGACCAGAGGAGCAGAGTGTACCAGGGGAGCGGAGTGCACCAGGGGGGCCGAGGCCAGCAGGGGAGCGGAATGCACCAGTGGGGCGGAGGCCACCAAGGGGGCGGCGTGCACCAAGGGGGTGGCGATGGCATGGTTGACTGTGTGAGCGGAGTACGAGGTGGCCACCGGAGCCACGGCGTAGGAAGCCACCGGCAGGATGCCGGCTGATGAGGAGGACACCAGGAAAGCGGACACGATCAGGAACTACAACAATAAAAAAAAACATTATTACACGATATAATGAAGTAAATGAGTTAGCTGCTTTTAAATCAGTTTTTCTGTACAATTTAGATGAAGTTTTCAAAATATGTATTGTATTTCACTTACTACACACTTGGCCATCATTTTGAATAGTTTATTTTGTGCCGACTTGCTGAGAGAAGAAGCAAATGATATTGATGATGCTACTGAACATCGCGATTGCTTTTTATACAAAACTGCAAGAGGTCGGATGAATCAATACTGTAAATTTCACCTCATTGCTTCAGGTCATTGGTATGCGTGTGCATCGAATCCAACGAAACGAACGAATTAAAATAATGATTGCGGGGTTAAGACGTTTCATATGAATCATCAACAGATAACGATGTAAGCTTTGAAATTAGTGAATTTTCGTAAGATTCACTTTCTTGCACTGTGGTATTTGGAGAGAAAACACTACATCAAAAAAGAGAAAGAACTGACGTAAACAATAATTGAATAGGCAACAAAAACAAGGTTCATCAAAGGCGGTTGAAATACTTTACGAACCTATAGTGATCCAAACTCCAATTGCTCATTTTATGATATTCTACTGTAGCTATTGCTAGTTGCCCCTTATACAGTTGAATAATTAGTAAGAGATGATTCCGTCCACCAGGGCAACAAATATTAGCTCTCACAGTTGTAAAATTGTCATATTGACGAATGATTGGTTTGATGATGACTAGAAAGTCCATTTTTAGGAACCTTCACAATTTGTTGCTACTTGTATAAGAAATAGAAAGAGGGCAATCCACAGACCCTCATTTCTATACCATCTGGCGCAGAAGCGTTTTGAATCCTGGAATCATGCGATTCCGTATTAGAAAAATAACATTTTTGAACATCGGCGTGATCACTCACAAATAGGTTGATATGCACAATACGCAATGTATTCGGAAACTTCTATTCCGTGTTTGCACTAATAAATCTCAAATGGTATACCCATCATTCAACAATATCTTCGAGTATTTGCATAGATTAAGAGTAGTTGTTATGTTTCTGCCGTTTTTATCAACATGAAGCATCAAAAAGCAGATACTAATAAGCGATCTGAAGTATTCAGCACGTTGTCGAATTCGTCTTCACAAATTAATATCAAATTTTCGCTAATAAAATCATTACTTAGTTATTACTCAACGGGTGCTCTATATAGTAGCTACCTGTAGAATACATTTAATTAAAGATGTGTTCTAGAAGTTTGTCAGTGAGTTTATCACTGATTGTGTTGGTTTTTTTTATAATTTAGAAGCTAAATTTTCCAATGAAAGTATTTTGACGTTTGATTTAAGTTTAAGTTGACCCAATCTATTTTATCGATGTGTGATCGATAACCGGTTAGTGGCTGAGTTGGCACCGCGTCTGGGTCTCACCCAGGCGTCGTTAGTTCAATTCCTCGGCTGGCTTAGTCCTCCATCATGACACAAGCAACATCTTCGGCTTACTGTGATGATAGTAGGAGATTTTCACATATTGTCAGATTATTCGTAACCAGTGAATATTTGTCTTCCTTTTAAAATAAAAAAAATTAAAAAAATTAACCCGGTGTGTAGGACGCAAGCTTAGTAGTCGGACGAGTCGAGTTCTATACTTACAATTGGCATTTTAATTTTAATTACTCTTTTAAATTTCAGAAATTTTGATGCTTAGTTAAGATCTGTATTATAAAATTTGTGGTTCAACTTACCTTTAAAAAATGACTTATTATATTGGCAACACAAGGATTTTTTTAAGGCGAAACAGATTTATTTTTTAAATTTTCCCTTACAGAAAAAAAAGACATTAGTCATTTCCTATGGTTCGACGCGAGGTCTGTTCGGCAGTTCTTTTCTGAGCTAAAAATAATCTGATCAGGCATTACTTTTCCGTTATTTGGATTCTGGCCCCCTCCTCGCGTCTGAGGATTACTAACCCACCTGGTGTCACATGCTGGTAAACTAATCTCTATTGGATATGGGAATATAAGTTCCTAGTACATCCTTTATGAAGTGTCTCTATTTCAAAAAAAAAAATTAAAACTTAATCAAATCAACAAACAATAGTAGGATTTAAAAATATTTTTTGTTCGACGCCGATTTCTTCCGTAATGAACTAATGCGATCTCGGGGACGTCCTATGAATAATCATTAATTGCAGTCGACACCAAGGTGGCAATAGTATGCCATTCAGATTCCATTTTGATCCAGGCTTTGGCCCTATTCAAAAAGAGTGGGTGAAAGAGAGTTTCACACGCCTGACTTCTGTATATTTCCTAATAAATACATGGATCCTAAAAAAATTGGATCGGACGACTTTTTCGACATGTTTTGCGGTACCAATCCTCCTCGTTCTTGATAAATTTGTCTATATTCTACGTTTTAACATCATTGTCATCTGTATTACCATATGTAATTTTGTCTATATTATTGTTTGATTTGTCTTCTGTGTCATTTACGTAATCTGTATTGTGATCTGTATTATACTCGTAATCTGTGTTATCATCTGTAATATCATCTGTATTATCATCTGTGTTAACATCTGTTTTATCATCTGTATTATCATCTGTATTGTCATCTGTATTATCATCTGTATTATCATATGTATTATCATCTGTGTTATCATATGTATTACAAACTGTGTTATCATCTGCATTATCATCTGTGTTATCATCTGTATTATCATATGTATTATCGTCTGTATTATCATCTGTATTATCATCTGTGTTGTCATCTGTATTATGATCTGTATTATCATCTGTATTATCATATGTATTATTATCTGTGTTGTCATTTGTATTATCGTCTGTATTATCATCTTTGTTGTCATCTGTATTATCATCTGTATTATCATCTGTTTTATCATATGTGTTATCATTTATATATTTTATTATTATTATCATCTACATATATTATCATCTGTATTGTGAGGATCAATGAATTACAACCACCGCATATGCCACAGAAGCAATGGCCTAGACTGATGATGAAGATCGTTGATTCCTACACGATTATCGTTATTATTATCTGTAATATCACCTATATTACTTTTAATATTATTTAAGTAAACTGTTTTACTAAACCTATTAATTATTACTTTTTGACCCTCTTGAAGAATATGACCGGAGAAATGAATCAATTATTTTAAAGGAACTTAGCACTCTTCCTCGATTTGTTGATCAAGGACACATTTTTTAATGGTTCCCGTCGAAAGATGTACCCACGAAATGTTTGAAGGTAAGTATAGATTATTTAAATTTACCTCGTATGTGCACGATCCAAGATGTCACAATCTTCGCTGGTTTAGTTTCATATGACTTATAGAAACAATGATTTGGTTAAATTAATTCATATTTCATTTAAGGTTTGTTAATGTTAGCTTCAATGATTAAGTAAAAAAATGTGCAAGATGTAGTTAAATAATAGTTTGTTTATTCGGATTTCGGTAAGATGTTGAACATATTATTCTGATGATAACATGTTCCAGTCTTGTAAGATTGATAATTGGTTGCATGGTGGTTGTTGGTCGGCTATCTAACCCAGGTAGGCGGCAGAGTAGGGGTAGGCAGAGTAAGGGTAGGCGGAATAGGCCAGCGGAGAGGCGGCTGCGACCAGGGGAGCAGAGTGCACCAGCGGGGCGGAGTGCACCAGAGGAGCGGAGTGCACTAGGGGGGCGGAGGCAAGCAGGGGGGCGGCGTGGACGAGACGGGCGGGGGCGGCCGCTACCAAGGGGGTGGCGATGGCATGGTTGACGGTGTGGGCGGAGTACGAGGTAGCCACTGGAGCCACGGCGTAGGAAGCCAGCGGCAGGAGGCCGGCTGATGAGGAGGACACCAGGAAGGCGGACACGATCAGGAACTACAACAACAAAAAAACATTAATGCGTGATGTAAAATTTGACATTATTACATAAGTAAATAAGTTGATTTTCAATGCAGTTTTATTTTTTGTTCAACTTATTTGGAGTATTTGAGTTTTTCGGCTTACAACACATTTGGCCATCATTTTGAAGAGTTTGTTTTGGGTTGACTTGCTGTGGGAAGGAGCAAATGATATTGATGATGATATTGGACACTGCGGTTGCTTTTTATACAAAGGCGCGTTAGGTTGCATTAACCAATGATGTTAATTCCGCCTCGTTGCTTCAGTTCATTGGTATGCGAGTGCACCTGGTGCGATGACATTTTCGGATTAAAATAATCACCGCGGGGTTAAGATATTACACGTTTTTCATCATCACCTGTTTTCTGTTGAATGAATGTCAACTTAGGAACCATGTTTATTGCATTGAGGTGTTTTTACTGTAACACACCGCCCTGTATGAAGAATAACAAGTGTTTCCATGTTACGGTACTCTACCAAATCGGACCGTTAGGTATCAATGAATTTCTGTAGATAAATTGTGTCATTCGACAAAATGAAGGGCATGCTCCAAGCAGGTATACGGATACTCTAAATTATCCAAGCAAAGTTTGCTTTCGCTGTTTTAAAAAGGGTACTTAATTTAATCATTTCTTCAAACTATTGGTATTCACTTTATGGCGTCATTATTAATAAATGAATTAAAAAAATATGCAACGAATATTTTTTAATGCATTTATAATTAATTTAATTTTAAAAGTTCGGCCCAGTCGAATTAATAGCCAAATATATTGTTTACAGACATTAGGTACATTTATTTATTTCTAAAATTTTAAAGACAGATGGCCACTAAACACTGCTAATATTATTATATTTCATATAATGAACTTCTTAAAAAAAATTGTTACTGGTTAATCTGCGAAGGTATTACGGACTAAAAATATTAAGTATTAAACATAGGAATACACCTGGTTTACAATTATATTAATTTTGAATCAGGAATTTTTTTTATAGACAATTAAATGTTACTAGTAAAAAATGACTCCTTTACATTTCTTTTCACATTAATAACTATAATTTTAATATTATTAATATATTAATCTCATAAATAATTAGTAATATTATTTTATTCTTATGGCATGTTATTCTCTTGATTTTATTTATTTTTATAAATAATAAAAATAAATGTTTTAGCGTCCAATATAAATTTATTATTTTATATTTTAAAAACACATAAGTTTTTAATTAATTAATTACCTACTTTCATCATGTATTGTTAATTTTTGTTTATGTTTTTAATTTGTCAATTCTTACATTATTATTTTCTATATTTATCGTTTGTCTGTATTTGTCATTATTTTTCAGTATACTTTTATTTTTTTGAAGAAAGCTACGCTTTCGAAACATGTTGATATTTATATATTAAACAGTGGTGTAAACTAAATACTTATACATATTAATTTTTTATGTATGTATGAATTGATACTATTTGAATTCTGGTACTCTGAAGAATACGTTCATATGTTTCTAGAACCTTTGCTTGAAATAAATGCGATAGTTTTGTTACTTTCTATTTTTTCCTCGCCATATGGTAAAATATAAAATAAAAAATCAGGACTTGCAGGAAACGGCGCCATCTTGGAAAACGTGACTCTATCAGTTTATTTGCAAATTTCATTGGAAACGTTTCGTTTTTCTATATGTGACTTAGTACAAGTATAATAGAAAAGTTTAAATGAAACTTTTAAAATATTTTTTTTCCTAAATTGAAGAGTTTTGAAGTATTTGCCTATGAATTTAGAAAATAACAACAAAAAAACGTTTTTTTCCGTATTTTTAATAATCATAATAATGGCGAAGAGATCGACTATTAAATAGGAGACAAAATAAAAACAATATTGTATTAAAGTCTTTCCTTTCCTCTAATTATTTAAATATTTTGGTATATACGAGTATACTAAACAAATAGTTCGTATTTCAGATATTTTTTCCGTTATGCGCAAGCATCGGATAAAATAATTTCAATAAATAAGCATTTATTGATAACAACAAAAAAAATGTTTTGCGGAAAATTCGGGCATACATTTGTTAGTACGAGTATATGCGTGTGATGGCAAGTGGGTTCACCCAGATAGCTATTTTTGAATGGGATAGATAAGTAAGAACAAGTATCAAGCAAAATAAGCCGGCGGGTGCGTGGTCTATGATTTTTTACTCTTTTTAAACCTTTTTTATCCCAAAATTTACATAAATATACCTACTGTTATTATAAAGATTAATAAGAAAAAATGTGAATAATTCATATTTATTGATCTTAAAATAACAAAACTCTAAATGAACACTGAGTTTACAGCACCGAAGCGCGCCATCTTCTGGCACCTTAAGGGAATGACTAAATGTATTTTACACAATGTTCGTAATCAACATATATTATAAAAGAAAGTCCAAAAAAACGTGCGGCCCGCAAAATTTTAAAAACGAGTCCCGGTACAAGGTGTGGTAGATCTCTATCCCCCCTACAGGATGAGGGTTCCCGTTTTTACCTAAAGGGCGTGCTTTTGAAGATATAAGGGTTGGAAATTTCACCCTCTAGAAATTTCAAGAACAGTCTTCCGGAAAGTTCTAGAAGGTTCAATAAAGCTGTAAAAAATTCTGGAAGGAGTGGCGGAGTATGTCGGTAAGTCTGGAAGGTTCCAAAACAGAAATGAGTGGCGGAGTGTGGCGGTGAGTCTAGAAGGTTCTGGAAAGTTCTAAAAGGTTCGACAATCGTTATTTTAATCAATATGTGTTATAAAAAAGTATTTATGAGCATTCCACAATATTCCACAATATTCCACAACATCCCGGAACATCCCGGAACATTCTGGAATGTTCGGGAATAGGGAATCAGGAACATCATTGTGGAACATCCCAGAACACTCTCGAATGTTGTCCTGAGTGAAGCCGGTTACCCCAGCTAGTATTCTAATAATATCTACTGGGGGATTTGTTGTAGATGAAATATATAATTTAATGTTCAACTATGCATGACATTTATGTTTCCGACATCATTAATGATTCAATTGTCAAACGGAGAATAAATTACATTTTGTCATAAAATAGAACTCAATTAAATAGTCTAAAAACTTTAGAATCTAAAAAACCCTCAATTTCAATAATTTTAATAATAAGTGATGTTCTCTGTTGACAGTTTTCAAACTGAAACAGGAATTTGTGTAAATATATTTTTTTAATCATATAAACCTTCTAAACTGTCAAGTTGATTATAGCATTCCTTTAACTTAGAAATTGTTGAAAGTAAATGCTTTCGACTCCATGCTGTAACACTGAGGGTATAACTGTCTTTAGTCCTATATCATTGAACGAAATTTAAAACGATTTAAGGTCTTACAAATCAAATTTTACGTGTTTCCCATATTTAAGTTTTTATTTTTGAGATAAATTTCCTTTCGATTTTACATATTTAAATTGTTTGATTGTTCAAATTGTCATGCGAAAGCGAGTAGACTAAGTTACGTTACGTAAAAGAAAGACCACCCTTAAATTATATATCGTATCGAACAGTAACTGTGTTTAACATTAAGGTAAAGCTCTTTAGAGAAGAACGCACATGTAGACGATATTTGAAATATTACAAAAAATAAGGCTTAATAAATGACTACCACCATTACCTCTTTGATTTTTCCACAAATATTCAGCTTTTCGTTATTCAGTATTTCAAAAAAAAATTGTAGAAAAAATACTTATTACCTAATTTTTGATTGATAGTTAGAGGACAATAGTTTAATATAAAGTGTCTGCGAAAGGAAAAAAAATGTATGTAATGTGGAAATATTTCTAATTATTACTTTACGCCTTAACCGCCCCACCTTTAGGTAATTTTCTGAAAAATAGGCAAAAAATAAACATTTTTTTTGGTCTAGATTATGAATACGATGTTAGTCATACTTTTACCTGATAATATTTTATCAAACAAGCGACCGCACGCTTGGCCTGTCCTTGAAGAACTACTTGTTTAGACTTGATGTCCAGTGTTGTTGGGATAATATTTTATCAAACAAGCGACCGCACGCTTGGCCTGTCCTTGAAGAACTTGACGTCCCGTGTTGTTGGGACGCGCGCGTGGTCATTACGGTTTGTAGTTACGTGATATATTATTTTTTTCTCAAGCGCGTACGAGATACGGGATAGCGCAGAATGGTAAAACCAAAGTTTGCATATAATGTACGTTCATAGGCATAGGGCGGTTAATCTCGTAATTAACAAAGAGTACTCGAGGGTTGTGACATTAAAGATTTTTCATTAAATATACTGCTAGCCTGGGTGTTGTTGTATTCGTCCTTGTGTTGATGGATTTTACAAATGCAAAACATTGATTGAACTAAACGATTTTATATATCTTGAGGTCTAGAGGAAGGAGTTCAAAATGCATTAAATGACCTATTAACGCATTTTACCCCTTACAAGTAACCTATTTCGTATGCTAAAGCATGTTTTAACATTAATATCTGCATATTTAAAAATGTTGTACAGTTAAGCAATATCTAGTAATTATAAGAAGATTTTTAGAATGATACAAACATTCTTATTAATGGGAGTTTTTGGGAAGGATTGATTAGGTTAAAAGGCGGAAGAAATAACTGAAGATTATAAATCTCATTATAACGTTAAATTATTAAAGATAATATTGCCTAATCTCAAATGAAATATGAAACAGAAAAAGGAACAGAAAATAAAAAGGTGTCGGTCGTATCTTATATAATAAGTTTTTCCAATAAATTGAATATTCATTCTAGACGTACAGAAAAGTCAATAGATGTCCCATATAAATTAAGATCGGGTAGGTATATCCGAGATACTACCTTAATTGCAAATATATTCTTGAAGAACTTTGTAATCATTAAAAAAATAGCATCCTAAAATGTGGGAAATAATGCAAAATAATATTGGTAATTCTTGAACTGAAATTTTATACCGATAAAATTGACGGATTATAATAATCTTTCATCAGCTCAGTGATTAGAGTATTTTACCGCTAAAATAGAGGTCCTATGTTAGATTCCTAGATGCGACCGATACCTTTTTTATTTTATCTTTCATATTTTATTTGAGGTTTGTTAATGTTAGCTTCAATGATTAATTAAAAAAAATGTTCAAGATTTAGTTAAATAATAGTTCGTTTATTGGCATATCAGAAAAATATTGAACACAATGTTCTGAGGTGATGTTCCAGTCTTATTCGATTGATCAGTGGTTGGATGGTGGGTGTTGATTGGACATCTAACCCAAGTAGGCGGCAGAGTAGGGGTAGGCAGAGTAAGGGTAGGCGGAGTAGGCCAGCGGAGAGGCGGCGGCGACCAGTGGAGCGGAGTGCACCAGAGGAGCGGAGTGTACCAGGGGGGCGGAGGCCAGCAGGGGAGCGGAATGCACCAGGGGGGCGGAGGCCACTAAGGGGGCGGCGTGCACCAGGGGGGTGGCGATGGCGTGGTTGACGGTGTGCGCGGAGTACGAGGTGGCCACCGGAGCCACGGCGTAGGAAGCCAGCGGCAGGAGGCCGGCTGTTGAAGAGGACACCAGGAAGGCGGACACGATCAGGAACTACAGAAAAATAAATAAACGTTTTATTTAGGAGGCACAAAGCTAGAATATAATTATATTAATTTCACAATTCGATCATTTATAACGTACCACACACTTAGCCATCATTTTGGAGAGTTTGTTTTTGGTTGACTTGCTTGGAGAAGTAAACAAAGTAGATTGATGATGCTATTGAACCATGCGGTGGGTTTTTATACCCGACCGAAGAATGATATGAGCTAATGGATATCCCACTCTGATAGTGTAATGTACGTAATACCATCACGTCCTGGCGTTGGGCAAGTGGACTGATTCTTTGCGGAACATTCGAGGAATATTTTATTTAAATCTACGACTTGTAGATAAAACCGACAATAACGTGTATTTTCCTATTCTCTAGTAAAATAAACATCTGATTAAATTAATCAAAATAAGTATAACGGAAAACACTTTTATTTTAAGTTGTCACAGATTTTTACAAAATTTGCTTCCATGTTTCAAACATGTCGGGTACTTTCTTAGTTCACTTACATTAAGGGTACTTTCTTAGTTCACTTACATTAAGGGTACTTTCTTAGTTCACTTACATTAAGGGTACTTTCTTAGTTCACTTACATTAAGTGTACTTTCTGATCTAATGTGAACTAAGTATTTTCCCATTATTTTGTATTTTTCTCTTTCTTATTTTAATTGTTCATCATTTTACATTGACTGTAAAGGGAACGCAATTGGTGTCCTCCAATTATACCCACAAAACAAATAATATTTAAAAAAAAAAAAAAAACTCACGTCGTTAGTGTTATTTCACCATTATTTATTAGTTTTGTCTCTGTTTTGAAAAACTTGACTTTATTTTGAATAAACAACACTTTTTTAAACCACAGATCCTGACAAATGTTTAAATAGATACAAAATGGTGATAATTGGTTACGAGCCTGATTTAAAAACAGGGAATAACGCTTGTTCTATAAATAAAATTATATCTAATTTTACCCTTGCTTACCCGGAATTAACAGATTGATCAAAATTGAGAGTGCCGAATACTGAAAAACAAAAGTTAAGCAAATTTTTAATTTAAAATTCTCATGTGTCAATAATTTGTAAATATAGCATTCTCAGATGATCGACAATACGAGTTTTAAAATATTATCAATCTGTTATTTAGTATATGTAATTGTATTACAAAGAAGAAAAAAAAGTCAGATACACCTGTTATATTTTTTTCTATGATAGAAAATTTTTCACAGTGACTCGTTTTTTCAAGAAATAGGAAATAGTTAGAAAAACATAATCACAAGCTCGTAACAATTTTTGTTGTCGTTATAAAACTTGAGCAATTTATTTCCTAGTTTTTCAAATTTCCGCCGTCAAAGTCGAGGACACGATTTCGTACTGAACATTATTTAATGTTAGATATTAGTTCCAAGGACTCTTCACATAATTTCTTGGTAAACTCGAATTATTTTATTCTTAATATGCTTTTATTCTGGAGGGTTCTTCCTCGAAAACTTTCACTTTCTAAACAATTTATTAATTTGCGCTGTTCTAAACTATTTAATTCGCATTTTCCATGATGCTACGCTTTTATTTATATGAACGTTAATTACGTTGTGTTATTATATAAAATCCTTGACAGATTATGAACACAAAGCAACGCGGAAAAGTGAAATATAATAAAAATAATGTCAGATTTTCAAGTTCAAGTCTAACTTTTTACATCTAATCATCATTAGGGACTTATTTCATAGGTTGACTGAAATTGACTACCTAATGAACATCATTTGCCCACAGACCTTTTTAGGGAGGATGAGATGTTGCACAACTCTGTCTTGGTAGACATTTCTTCATTCATATTTATATACAGACCAAAGCGTCATCACCAGATCTTTTTCTTATCGGTTTCTTTCTGGGACATCCCCGACATTTTCTTTCATCCACTTGTGCGTTATATGTTATCTTCACACTCATTTCTTCATTCACGCGCTCTAAACGTTTAAAACACAGGCGTTCATTTCTCAATGTTTTTCATTACTCGTGCGTCGTCCTCGTTCTCATCCATAAGCATCTCGCTGTTCTCATTTCCTTTACATTTAACCTTTTTTTACATTTTCCCCTTAATCCTTCCTTTATCAGTTGCATGCCACGCTAGCACTATCAGGGTTGGTATAAGAACTCTACTGTGGACTGCAAGACTCACTACATTCACTTATTATTTTCCCCCTATTCCTTTCCTTCCCATTCTGACAGAGAAGTGGCATAAAAATAACATAATAATAAAACCATTCATTGTTATCATTATATTATCTTTATATCACAACAACAAGATTCAAGTAGAAAGAGATAATGTTATTACTAAATAACACTAATAAATTTGATTAACTCTAAGAGCTTATTCACACAGGGCGGTTGAACCGCTCGATTTCGGAATTGAGGGGTTTGATGTGACCTTTCACATGTCGGCGGCAAACGAGTGGCTTTGCTGCTAAACATAGATACATTTTACTGTTCCTCGAGCTTAGTTTAAAAATGAAAAAAAAAAAAGTTTTTACTTATAAATAAGCGTACAAAATTAGCCAACCAAGTCTTAACTTAAAAATAATAGTGTAAGTAATGGATTTTTTATTCATATATATACAGCACAGCGAGGACTATCGCTCGGTGTGTTTGTCATCCCGATATTCCAACGGGAAGTGTCTTCGAAACATGGAGGGCAAAAGGCACAACGTTCGAGAACCGCGCTGTGACTTGACTGCTCTGATAGCTCTTCACATACCTCAAGTCGAGCGGAAACCGCTCGGTTTCGTGTGATTAGCAGTAAGGAGTTCCATACAGCTCTGCAACCGAGCGGTTGAAACCGCGCTGTTTAACCGTTCTATGTGAATAAGGACTAAATAAAATAAAATATTCTAAATAAATGGAGGTCTACGAACTAAACACAACAACAATTAATACCATTAATTGTGTTTATGTACCGCAAGACATACAATTAAAAATAATATTCTCTTTTTGAAATCACAGAATTCTTGTTATAAAGAAACAACGATTTGTTTTTATTTGATATTAAGCCCTTCAAATGACAAGTAAAAACTCGGGCGCGTGATTCCGGTACACATGCCTTACAAAGTCTCGACAGAATCAGTTTTCTTTGAAAAAAAATCAGCTCGTTATGAAGAGTTTTTGAGTTAGTCTTTTTATACGGGCAAAGTGTGTTCGCTACTAGGAGTACCGCAGATCGTACTAAATATCGTATGGGCATTACCATAATAAATGGAAAATGAATCGATTAATGGTGAAAAACTCTGGCATTTGTACGACCTTCATTACGGGGAGAGGGACGTTGGAGAGGGATTGTATATTAAATCAATGATAATATTATTATGCAATACGATAACCTTAAAGAGAAAAATATTTGTTATTTATTCTTAAAATTTACATGGGCTTAGCATTTAACAAAATTAAACGACATTTTCTGACCGTCCTACTTATATCTTATAAAATGTTTTAAAGTTTAGAATATTCTCAAAAAATACTTTAACTTTTTTTCTTTAAAATAGCATTAAGAAAATTTCCAAAAATAATTAATAATTGAGTGAAGCAATTTTTTTTATTAACACTAACTTTAATTTTTTTTAATGCCGGTTACAAAACTTTAGATTAGTTTATTAAAAAATACAGTATCGGGAATGGATTGCAATTATTTTTCTCCACTTTTTAAATTAAAAAAAATATATATATACGTAGGACGGTCAGAGAAGGTATTTTTTCTTACTTGTATATGTATATTTAAATAATTGTAATAAACAATTTTCCTTTAAAAACAATATGTTTATCGTATTGCGTAATATTATAATTATTTAGATTTAATAAATAATCCGACGTCCATCTCCCCCTTAGAGTCAGTACAGTTTTGTATGTAAAATAGATAGACTTACTCATTTGCGTGTTAAATTTAGAAAATATCGCTGTATGACATTTTTTCAAATATTGCTGGAAACGTTTCGAGGGCCTTTTTTACTTGAAAAATATTTTATTATTGCTTTGCGGCTATATAAAGGTACCCCAGGAACCAGACGAAGTATTATCAAAGACTTATTTTTTTCAATGTTAGTATGATAAGGTCACAGCAAAACTCTTTTCCCATTCTAAGAGACAAAGTTTTATTGTTTAATAATATTTATCAGACAATTGACTCCTTTATTCTGGTAAGGAAAAATCCTTTGATATATTATTGAAGTGAACATGTCAGAAAAAAGCTTTGATTGAAATACATTCGTAATAATCGGTCTTTTATTTATTCATACTTGATTTCCATTGAGAGGGGATGAATTGAAAATATCCAACCGTTTTCACAGATGCTACATATGTACCTATCTCACAAGCCTTTCTTCTGGTACTCACTTCGACATTTGCAAAGTTTCAGGTTTATTTATAGGAACTACTGAATATTTTCATTCATTCATCATTCGTCTCATTAGCTAAGTTGGTTAAGCGGTTACCCCTGATAGGTAGAGGTCCTGGGTTCGAGTCCCAGATGCGACTGAAATCTTTTTATTTTCTGTTGTTTTTTCGGTTTCGTGGTTCTTTTGGGATTTGTTAATATTATCTTCTTCAATGATTAAATATTACAATGAGGTTTATAAACTTCAATAAGTTATAAAAAAATAAATTGAATATTTCTTTCCAGACTCGTAAAATAAGTCAATACATGTCTCATAAGAATAAAAATGGGTAGGTATATCCGATACTCTATTCCGATTGCAATTGTGTTCGGGTAGAACTTTGCGATCATCATAAGGATAGCAGCCAATAATATGGGATTTAAAAATGTAGGATAATATTAACAAGTCTTGAACTTGAAGTATGATATCGGTGTAGATGGCGTAAATTGAACTGGTCTCATTAGCTAAGTTGGTTAAGCGGTTACCCCGGATAAATAGAGGTCCTGGGCTCGAGTCCCAGATGCGACTGAAATCTTTTTATTTTCTGTTGTTTTTTCGGTTTCGCGGTTCATTTGGGATGTGAAAATATTATCTTCTTCAATGATTAAATACTGAATATTTAGTTAAATTAATGCCCGAGTGTTTTATACATACCGTATACGATATATAACATTATTAAATTAAATTTAATTTTTATTTTGAAACATCAACGCCCATCGGCTTTTAAATGGTATAACATAATATACGAAATTTCTAAAATATCTGAAAAAAAAAACGAAGCAAGCATAAGCACCTATCGAAGGTTTTATAAAAATTAGGACGGATGAAAGATTTTTTAAAAAATTATTATAAAGTGAAATTAATAATATTTCAGGAACTTGGCTTCGTTAGACACTGACTGATGATAATTTTTGTTTGCTTTCATTGCAAAATTAAATATTTCTTTATGAGAACAACAGATGTATATAATTAGAGGAGGCACTAAAAACTAAAAATCATGAACGTTTAGCCAATTTACACGAAGAAGTGGAAAATTTCCCTTGTTGAAGTTTTAAAGTTATTCAGTCTTATTACCAATATACTTACTCAATTAAGGTAAAATCACTTGTGATTTGTTCATACCATGTTTACAATTTGTCTGTGCTTATGCCATTATTATTATAATTATTATTAATATATATTTTTTTCTTTCTTTCTCCAGTATACTTTGTATCCTGATGAGGGAACCATTGGTTTCAAAACTTGCAGATCTTTATTATTAAAAGTGTGGTTTATACAAAATATCTCTTTATCACTTAATTCTAATTCGATTGTTCTGAACTCCTGCATTTAATCAACCTATACATACCTAAACGACTACAAGAGAAACATTAACATTTTACACACACATATATATATATCCCGTTCCAACTAAAGCTTGCATTCCCCCATTCAAAACTTAAACAGTCTTGGTAACAAATACTTTAATGATATGGATGTATTTGACAATAATTAGAACTTGTCAAATTAAAAAAAAAGTATGAATCAATTATTTCTACCTGGTCTGTAAATTATCATTAACTACAACTTTTTACATTATTAACATTGACGTGGATTTGTGGAAATTGTGGATATTCCACAATTTATTTTTTTCTGTTCATTTATATTCTTGGGTATTTAAACTTTGGTGCAGTTTATTATTATTTCAAGTATAATTAACTAGTCTGCATTTTTTTTAAAAATATTTTTTTTTATTTGTGATTTAAAAAAAGGTGCTATTATGTAAAAGCCCTCTGGGTCTTTAAACAATGAAATAAATAGTAGAATTATTGTTATTTAGGACTAAAAAACGGCTTATTTATTGGAAAGTTCTGCTAGGTAATTATTATTACATTTAAATATATATGTACAAGTTAGATAATGTCCAATTCAAGTTTTTCTAGTAGGTAATTAACATGTAGTATTTGCGATGTTTGTAGCTACTAGTGATTTTATCAGATGGCAATAAACTCTTGGCAAATTTTAAAACTCTTGAATACTAATAAACCACGACATTTTTTGGTACGTGGTTACTATTAGTGTTTATTTGTATGCAGGGAAGTCAATTATTGCTTCGGCGGTTCCAATTGAAATGAAGTCCTGACGAAAAATTGCAACACTTATCCAGTCAGTACATTACAATGAGATGTTTTGCAAATGGTACCGTCGAATTTGCTCGATAATTTGAAGGTATAAAAACAGACGGGTGTTCTTCGGAAGTATAATATTTTCAGTTCGTCAATCGTACAAGCAACAGCCAGCCGACAACCACAAAAATGGCCGCTACAAAGATGGTACAATAATATATTATCATATAGTACATTTTTTAAAAGTACATTATAATCAGATTTTTGTAATATGTGATGACATCTTTTTAATAACTTTTTAAACACTAAGTTTTTATTTATTAATTTCAGATCTGTGCATTCCTCTTCGTCGTCGTGGCAGGAGCAAACGCTGGATTCCTTTCTGCTCCAGTCGTAGCTTCTCCTCTTGGTGCTCCCCTGGCTCTGCCTTCCGCCCAACTGCTTTCTGCTCCAGTCCAAGTGGGATACGCCAGCTCTGTACCACAGAACATTCCTCCGTTTGCCAGTCAAGTCAACATCGTCAACAGAGCTGTGTCCGGTTTCGCATCTCCGTTCGCTGCACCTTACGTAGCTTCCCCTTATTTGGGAGCTCCTCTTGCTTACACTGCGGGACCCCTTGGAGCACCACTTGCTTACAATGCCGCACCTCTGGGAGCTCCTCTCGCTTACACTGCCGCGCCTTTCGGAGGGCCTTTGGCTTATAATGGTCTGCCACTCGGAGCTCGTCTTGCTTACAATGCCGCACCCCTTGGAGCGCCTCTTGCTTATAATGGTCTGCCACTCGGAGCTCCTCTCGCCTACTCCGCGGCACCTCTTGCGGCACCCCTTGCGGCACCCCTTGCGGCGCCTCTGGCAGCTCCAATCGCAGCACCTCTGAATGCTCCAGTCGTCGCCGCTCCCGTTGCACCCCTGGCCCCTGCCCCCGCCGTGCCTGTTCTTGCTAAGTGAAGACCTAAGACCCTTAATTCCAGTGAGAGCCATGTTTGATGATTTGTAAATAGTATTTGGTAAATGTTATTATCCTATTTTTAAATAAAAAATAAGCTGTTTATGAAAAATATTTTGTTTCATTGTAATAAAATGTATATTTTCAATTATATTGAAACTGCAATTTGACTGATTTGTAAAAGTTCAATTTGCAGTTCTTAATTTTAATTAAGAATCAATGTAACATCTTAAAAAATGTCTGAATTACAAAAAAGCAAAAAGCTATCTTACTTTCTGCCTATTTTACGAATAAGGTTTAAATAATCTTTAACCTTTCCCGTTCCAAGGAATGAATGAATAAATAAAAAAAAAAACAATTTTATTAAATCAATTGAGCTTAAATACACTGACCTACCAACGAATTCCACAAAAACATGACAACAGATAAGTCTACAGTAAATAACTCTAGTCCATGTTAAATGAGGACCTGGTCGATGTTTACATTGTTATTCTTTTTCCGATTGTGTAATTATTTTCATTTTTACCCACTAACTCTTACCTCTTACATTTAAAAATAGTCTATTCCCGCCTATTATAACTGGTATCTAGTGAATTCACTGCCACAATTCACCGCCGAAGATTCACAGCGGGAAAAGTTCACCGCACACAATCAACGAAATAAATTAAAAACAGTTCTGTTAGGTTAGATTAGGTGAGCTAAACTTGTTACTATTAATGTAATATGTACTGACGAAATAATACTGTAATATAACACCATTCAGATATTTTATTTTATCTACTGTATGCGGTGAACTTTCAGCCGTGAATTGTGTGCGGTGAATGTTTCCCGTGGAGGATGCCCCCGGGGTGAATTTTACTGGAGCAATTGTAACTTACTCAATCAGTAGGTTTACACAATAATAATAATCGGATGATTTTTATATCGCCGTTTTTGTGAAAAATCACCTCAAGGGCGCTGTACAAATATTACTTCCTATTTTTATATTATTCTTATATTACATCTATTGTATGATTTTTTTATAATTTTATATTTATTTTATTTTTTTGGACAGGCTATCGTTACACATTATTTATAGACCATATAAAGAGATGCTGTTAAATTATCAAAACTAAATATGGCTTGGTCTAAGTTTTCATATATGTTAAATTGAAAAAAGAAACTAACTATATTTATTCCTTACGATATATTGCAAGACGCTAATACAAATTATCAGAGTGATTGTTTCCATTATATTCAAGAATGTATTTAAGCTAATACAATGAATTATTATCCATATATTTTTAGGATAAATAACACAGAATACTCTTAAAAGGGGGGCGCGGCGGGGGAGGACGGTGGCCGGAGGGACTTATCCATAGGGCCCTCAAATCTTCTTTGTCTTGCTGGTGTTGGTCTCCACGTACGCCAGGTGGCGCCTGTCGGCCTGCCTCAGGATCTGGAAGGAGCACATCAGCGTGTTGTCCACTGACATCATTGCATTTGCATTATTGAATTCCCCGCAGTATTTGGGTGCCGAGAAGTGGAAATCCACGTTTAAATTAATCTTTTAGGAATGCATACGATGCATTTTATTGTCATTAGTTCCACTGGTATTTAGGTTACTATATTATTCTTCCCACCTAGCAATACTATAAAAATCATCTGCTTTTAAAATTTTTATCTTTATATTCCTTAAGGCCGGTATTTCAGCAACTTTTAGTAATGGTCGTTAGTTGGCTTATATCTTTGGGGTTTCTACGAGAGAGCAATTTGACGAAGGTAAATATTGAAAATAGTAACTGAAATTCCAGGATTTAGTATATTTTCTGATGTGAACATTCTCTTCTCACTAATAAATTACATTCTACTTATATTACTATATACTCGTACTTCCATGTTAATGGCATTTTTGTACCATTTATTACTGAAAAAATAAAGTTCAGTAAAAAAACTGGAATTTATATCAAATTGACAAAATGGATGAATACGGAAATATTGCGCATTTGAAAGATAATACTTATAGTGGCGTATTAAATGTTGAGAAATACTAAACCCTCTTTACATGCTCTCTATATAATCAAGCAAAAAGATCAGGTCCAATAATAAACGTTTAACTTAATAAAATCCAAGAAAAAGATGCTTTCGCAAATTCTTCGTTGAAGAACCTTCGAGTATAAAAGATTCTAATTAAAGGAATGGAAGCGCATCTGTGAGGGTTAAAGTCCTATTCTCATCTATCAGCACCGCGCAGTGCAGACATGTAAAGTGGCAGGCGCGGCAAAATTAGTAGCTTAGATTATCTATTAACACATTCACGCATGGTGTAATGTGAATACTCCCTTCTGTGCAGTGCCACTGTACGTGTCTGCACTGCACGGTGCTGGTAGGTGTAAGTAGACCCTGAGACTGCAGAACGCCAAAGGAACTTATATTTACAGAACGCCTTTTAATAAGTTTATTTATTCATTACGAGCTGATGTGTACCCGGCCTTGCTCGGGATTTTTTTTTGGAATAAAGTTAAGAAGTTGTGAATTCTTGCTTGTCATTATGGTGCCATAATTGATTTGACAGCGAAAGTAACTATCTCCAAATAAAAAAAAACATTCATTTGAATATTTCCTTTCATTCCAAATATTCATTTTTTCAAAATATATCTAAATCATAAAGTTCTTAAGTTCCATTTTGAATATATTCTACCATAAAAAACCTTCTTCTTTTGACCGGACAGTGGCTGAGTTGGCATCGAGAGTTCAATTCCTCGGCTGGCTAAGTCTTCCATTGCGACATAAGCAACATCTTCCGCTTACTGTGATGGTAGTAGGAGATTTTCAAATATTGTCAGGTTATTCGTAACCTTTGTAAACTTTCTTTAAAAAGAAAGAAAAAAATAATATGCAATCTGTGGCTAACCAGAGTGTTATATCTATGGGCTAACCTAAATAAAACATGGCGGGTTCAATGTTTTTCATTCTAATTTTAAAACGTTGTAGCAAACTTATTTCATTGAAACTACTTTATAAACCTTTCCGGCACTAATAAAAACAAACTGTGCTATTTTCAGCGAAACCGGTCCAGTGATTTTCGCGAACATCGAGGGCAATGAAACTTACATTGATTTTTATGTATATAGATTTTCGTTCCCATGTAATTGTACTAGTATATCGAAATTTTGTTTTCTTTAAATACAACATCCATCGGCCAGATGTTACCACAGAAAACGGCAATGGTTACGGTGGGTAATTTTTTTTCTACTATGTTATTCTATGTTTATGTATTGTAAATGTATTGCATTTATTCGATGCAAATGGTTATGTATTGCATTCAAACAAAACCACGTTGGAAATTATTCTTATTCGAAGTATTATTCAAAATTATTTTAGCATTTGTGACGGGGGGATTAAGGTTTGCATATTTAAGAGGTTGGGGAATGAAATTCATTGTGCCGGAAATTACGATTTGTCCGCTTTCACCGTTGAGAAAATAAACATACATTGAAGTTTCTAAACTTTCCAGCGGTCTTCGAATTTTGGAGTCACAGTTTTAGATTCTAAAATAATGGACAGTTATATAAATCTATTCGCATTTCCCATTAAAATATCTAAAATGGAGAGTTCTGGTGTCATGAAACTTGGACTCCTATTTCTTTCTAGATTTTTTTGGTAAAAGCTACTATTTTCAACTAGCAACAATACAGTCATTTTTTGGTAAAAGCTACTATTTTCAACTAGCAACAATACAGTCATTTTTTGGTAAAAGCTACTATTTTCAACTAGCAACAATACAGTCATTTTTTGCAATGGAGCTATAGACCATTGAAAGGTCAAAATAAAGTTAGATTTGTCATGTCATCTTCAAATGTTCAATAAAAAATGAGTAAGAAGTTTGATGAAATTATTTGTAATAATGTTAACTTGGGCAATGTTTTTAACTTTCTTTTTTTTAATCATTATCTCCGCATTAGGGGGAATAATTTTTATCAGGGCCTATGTCATCTTTGATGATGCTCTGTGGTGGGTATATTTGAGGAAATGAAGGAGTGAACCGAGGGTCTTGAAGATACCAATATTGTAGGAGGAAGGAAACACAGAGGCTAGCAAATCATTCCACAGCTTAGCTGTTGAAAACAAGAACGAGTCATAGAAGTGACCCATTGTCATTTGAAAATTGTCAATCGTGTACAAATGTATAATAGAGGTTCTGTAGAGTAGAGGTCAAGTCTCTGTTACGACCGTATATATTTTTTTATTTTCTGTATCTTTGTTTGTTTCATATGTTCAATGAGAATTATTGAAATTAATTTTAATAATTACTTTTAAACAAATATTTAATGTATTAGTTTTCATTCTCAATATTAAAATAAAAACATAAACGACAGCAATAAATCTTACTTAAAATAATATTTCCTTATTATCCAATACAAATAGCTTATTTCGGCTAGCCATGTTTTCAATACAATTATTAATTGTTTAGTTTTAACAGTTTTATGAACAGGTAGGAATCATGTGATCAAAGGTTCTTTGTCTATGTTTGTTTGTATGCTTAGGAACCATTAATCCTTCATTAAAATTGAGAATATTGTAAGTGTGCTCTAGTCTATTTGTATTATATATAGGGTTATTAATGTGTTGAAAAATAATTTTGTACCACAGAATTGATCTTACTGAAAGAATGATTGTCAACTTGGAACTATTTTTTTTATTTTTCTCATATTGCGTAGCGTGCCATTTCAAAAAACGTTGAGCAAGGACCGTCCTTGAATTATGCGAAAAAACGAAACCATTTGAATTGCATACGCATGCAAGGAAGTCAATAATTGCTTCTACGGCTTCAATTGACATCAAGTATTGAGGAACAATTTCAACACTAGTCCAATCGGTACATTACAATGAGATGGTGTGTAAATGTTACCGTTGACACTGTTTGGGGGTATAAAAACGGATGGCTGTTCCTAAGACGTATCATATTTCCATTTTGTCAATCTTACAAGCAGCAGCCAACAGACCAAAAAATGGCCGCTACAAAGATGGTATAAAATACTTGTTACTAATGCAACTTGAGAAAAATATTATGACTAATGAACATTAACATAGATATATATATAATATCTAAATTTTTGTGTCAATATTGTAAAAAAAAAAATTTTTAAGGGTATTGATGTTTTTTTTTTACTTTTCCAGATCTGTGCATTCCTCTTCACCACCATAGTAGGAGCAAAAGCTGGATTCCTATCTGCTCCAGTAGTAGCTGCTCCTCTTGCTGCTCCCCTGGCTCTGCCTTCTGCGCAGCTCCTTTCTGCTCCAGTCCAAGTTGGATACGCCACTTCTGTACCTCAAAACATCCCTCCGTTTGCCAGCCAAGTCAACATTGTCAACAGAGCTGTGTCCGGTTTCGCTTCTCCGTTCGCTGCGCGTTACGTAGCTTCCCCTTATTTGGGAGCTCCTCTTGCTTACACCGCTGGACCCCTTGGAGCTCCGCTCGCTTACAATGCCGCGCCTCTGGGAGCTCCCCTAGCTTACACCGCTTCACCTCTTGGAGGACCATTGGCTTACAACGGTCTACCACTCGGAGCTCGTCTCGCTTACAATGGCCTGCCACTCGGAGGTCCTCTTGCCTACTCGGCAGCACCTCTTGCGGCACCCTTTGCGGCTCCAATTGCAGCACCTCTAAATGCTCCATTGGCTGCGCCCCTTGTTGCTGCCCCCGCTGCACCCGTCCTCGTTAAATGAAGACCCAACATAGTTGTAGAGACTGATTTGTATATACTGTTTTATAAATGTTAATGCGTTAGGTTTAACTTTTAAGAATTTAAATTAAAAAAAATGACCGCCCTTGATAAATGCGTCCCTTTTATTTTATTTTATTTTTATTTATTTAAAAAAATTTATTCTGCAATATTAATTACATTTTAACTTGTACCCACCAAGCCACTGCAAGTAGCTTGTCAGCAGGAGTTTAGTTCAACAATATTATATAATATAACAATATATAAGAATCATCAAACAAATGTAGCTCAAAATTAGAACAATATAGGTTGTGCTAAATGTACACAACTTGGATTTTTTTTTAATTATGAAAACAGCATTACAATTTTGTTATAGAAATTCTAGAGTCTAATTTCATTATATCGGTTTAAATAATATTATAAAACTATCAATATTATAAAAAAACATCAATATTATAAAAATATTAATATTATAAAAATATCAATATTATAAAAAAAACATCAATATTACAATAATATCAAGATTGTAAAAAAAACATCAATATTATAAAAATGTCGATATTATAAAAATATTAATATTATAAAAATATCAATATTATAAAAAACATCAATATTATAAAAAAACATCAATATTACAAAAATATCAAGATTGTAAAAAAAACATCAATATTATAAAAAAACATCAATATTACAAAAATATTAATATTATAAAAATATCAATATTATAAAAAACATCAATATTATTAAAAAAACATCAATTTTACAAAAATATCAAGATTGTAAAAAAAACATCAATATTATAAAAATTCAATATTATAAAAATTCAATATTATAAAAAAATGTCAATATTATAAAAATATCAAGATTGTAAAAAAATATCAATATTTTAAAAATATAAATATTATAAAAATATTGTAATATCAGCAAGTATTAAACAAATTGAGAAAATTTGTTACAGTGAGGATAGACTTAATATAATAGTAACATTTTAATAATTTTAAAGATACCCGCAGCTATCAAGAAGATATACAATCATGGATACCATCATATTTGTTCAATAGACAATGAAAGAAAGAGCAAAATAGCTTAATGCAGATATAAAGGAGCTATACAACTAAGGAGATCCTCATATTTGTATACAGTTAGATTTTGGTCATATAGCAATTGTTTTTAAATTCGTATGGCAACTTGTTAAATATAAATGGTACAATTGGTATAAATGGTATTCAAGGGTTCGTTGACCATATTTGTTTTGCAAGCAAACAATACATCCCGATTTTTTTTTCTTTCAGTGGTTTTTAATTGAATAAAAAAAAATTACCCGGTTTCGTCATATATGGTATAAGCATAATATTTTTAAATGTAAATGAATGTTTTGCATCTTTTTAATAATATACTCCTATACATCCAAGTTGTAATAAAATCCTTATTTTCGTCAAAATAATTTCAACATTGAACGGGATTGGATCTAGGTGAGTTTTTTACATACTGTAATATGCAAGCAATTTATTAGCCACAAAGTTTATTTTTTTCTTATGGTAACCCTTCATTCAAATGTCAACCGGCCGACTTTCTGTTATACACAGAACAGGAGAATCATTCACTTTTCTGCTCCCTGCTGATCCGGTCGTGTTGTCAAACTGGCTAGTAACTTGTAGATTTGCATAATGCATCACTTCTAGTCTTTTAAATATTCCTTCTGATTTTTGTACGCGTGAGAAATAAATCAAACAAATAGTGAACCTTTCTTTCATTTAATATCTCCGCGACAATCATTAACGTAAGCGTTCTGGTGAGTATTGGTAAGTATCATAGTACACTACACACCGCCGAACACATCTAAGACAGATAACCTCAAACGTTAAAATACAATATGTACGGTACAACATGTGCCGTTAAAACAAAGGATTGCGTAAATACAACAATAGTGACAAAGAAAAAAACATTTCAAAGTTTCACCAACATAAATAATATTTTAATTTTATTAAATAAAAAATAAATAAATAAAAACACCCTTTGTTTTAAACCAGTAATTTATTTTTAAATCAATACCAACCGGTTTGACTTATCTCAAGCTTCACAGTGTACGTATAATATAGTTGAGATATACAATTTATATTTATTTTTCAAATTTTGTCTCCTTCCTTTTCTACATCTCAACTACATTTAATAAATATGCCAAACCACAAAGTAATTTCTTTCTAGGAAATTTTTTAATTTAATCTTAAACTTAAAACTTTTACTAAAACCATAGCAATGTGATAAAAATGCTATTATAATACCCTCGTACAGGCTTTGCCTTCGTGGGATTTTTTTTTTTTTACATATTTTTGAAATTTTTATATAACTACTCTTTTAAAATATACTAAAATGTATCAAAGAGTTTCAATAAAATAAAAAAGCAATTAAAAATAATATAAATGTATTCGTATACATTACAAACAAGTATAAAAAATGTATGGACCATAAAAAGCGTAATGTATTAAAAAGTGTAAAAACTTGTAAAAATATAAAGCATAAATACTATATGGGGTTAAATGAATAATATAAGGGCGTGGTAATTGAAATCAACATACATAGAATACATACAAATATTGTAAGGAGCAATGGGGTGAGGCTCCTCGATACAGCGACAGTGATATAGAAATGGGGATGTGGCCCCACGTTTAGATGTCAGTGTAAGAAAGGAAGAGAAGCCCCACGCGAGGGCGACCGGTGTAAGAAGGGGAGAAGGACACGTTGGGTGCTAGTGTAAAGAAGGCAGTTTAACTCACCTCGAGGCCAGAAGCAGGGCTGATCTCAGGTTCCACCAGGTTAGCTCAATTGGTTGAGGCAGCACAACTCTGTCTCATGTCGTAGGTCGACCGCAGCCTTATATCGGAAGGTAACTAGCTACCAGTGAAAAGAGGCGTTCTTTCTGGATAGGGTTTATTACAGGGGAAACATTTACAAGTAATTACATACGGGATTCACATCAAGGGGCAGTATCTAATCTAATCTTTGGCTCGATAATCTCACTCTCTGGTGAATCTCAAATCGGGCGTGATATTAAAAAGGGCACAGTTATTACAGCACATAAAAGAGGATGAAACAATTCTGCTTACATGAGGTGGACAGCGACAGGAGTCACGATCACTTCATAGTAAAAAGGTGTAAGGTCTAGGGACTCTGTATCTCACACGTACAACGTCCAGCAGGACACAGCGAATTAATGCACCGGTCACTGGCTTTAATATTTAGGTTCAGCGCAAAGATAACAAGTTACAATGTAATTAGAGGGCAGCCACGTGCCCAAGGCACGCCACACTCACCTGACGACTCTGCGTCTGGATTAGTAATAGCGGGCATTTGCTCAGTGCGAGTCATAGAATACATACTAGTAAAATCTACTATTTTCAGCTGGCTACATTATTTCGATTACGAGCTGCATAGCTTTGAATTATCCGTTTTGAGAAAAATTAAGACAAGATGCCATATTCTTGTATTCATCTATCTATTCGAGTGATTCAACATGAAAAAAAAATAACAAAGTAGGATGTTGAAACTCAAGTGAAATCGGGTATTTAATTAAATTGTTATAAAATGAAATAGAATAAATCGTGAAACGCAAAGCATTTACCAAGGCGAAAAAACTTATTCTAATAAAAATATACTATTTTTTTATCATAACACCCAGGAAATGCTTTATCGTGATTTAAATACCTTCGAAAGACTTTGAAAAAGTTTAATGTGTGGTTGAAAATGATATTACACGATTGAGAGGAACGGCTTCGCTGCCTGTTTCATACATAACGTAATTTTGGATTTGAGGCCAACATACCCATCCAAACTGAAGGATGTATTTTAATTTTAATGAAAGGTTTAGTAAATATCTAGTACGTATCAGAAGTATTTTATTTAGTTTTGTTTTAAATTATAGGCCAAGAAAGAAAAACGATTTTCATAATTTCATTATTTTAGGGATAATTTAGAAAGTAATTTTGCGGGTTTACCTTTTTTTTAAATTGACATATTTGCTATGTAAATATGATTACGTAAATAAAAATATAAAAACAAAACATTTAAAAAAAAAAAATTTTTTCGGGTCGATATTTTAAATTGAGTACGGCAAATTTGTGTTCCAAAGTAAATTGATCATTTTAAATTTATTTTAAAGTCTGCCATAATTCTTATTTTAATATTTTTAAAATTTTTAATTTATATTTCATTATTTTTTCAAAGCAGATGGGGAAAATTTTTTTTTTTAGATCACCGTTAGCCCCCAAATAATTGTAATAAAGGTGTCTCTAAAATCGCGAAAAAAAATCAATTCCTTTAATGGCATATATTTTATAATGTAAAACAAAAATAAATAAATTACTTATAATACGTACTAGATATTAACTATACTATATGGTGAAAAAAAAATATCGTTAGGTTTAGGTGAGTATTTTGGCCTCAAATCCAAAATTAAATTTTGTATGGAACAGGCCACGCAGCCGTTCCTCTTATCAGAAGAATGGTGACTAAAACGTTTACAGCCGAGAGTACCAGGACGATGTTGTATAAAAGTTATTAGATAGGTTTATTTAGAAGTAAGAAGTGTTTTAAAAATAACATGAGTATTTAATACTCATTCAATTTGATTATGTATGCGGGAAGCCAATTATTGCTACGGCGTTTCAAAACTAATTCATCGATACATTACAATGAGATGTTTTGCAAATGTTACCGACGAATTTCTTTGGGGGTATAAAAACGGAAGGCTGTTCTAAAGAAGTATCATATTTTCAGTTCGTCAATCGTACAAGCAACAGCCCAACCGCAAACATGGCCGCTACAAAGATGGTATAGAATTTCTTCGATAGAATACTGAAAAAAATTATAGCAAATAATAAATTAATCTCTCCATTGGGTTCACATTTAAAAAACAACTTTTTAACAATATTTTTTTCTTTCAGATCTGCGCATTCCTCTTCGCCTCCATGGCAGGAACAAACGCAGGATTCCTTTCCTCTCCAGTGGTAGCTGCACCTCTTGCTGCTCCCCTGGCTCTTCCTTCCGCCCAACTGCTTTCTGCTCCAGTCCAAGTGGGATACGCCACCTCTGTACCTCAAAATATCCCTCCCTTTGCCAGCCAAGTCAACATCGTCAACAGAGCTGTGTCCGGTTTTGCCTCTCCGTTCGCTGCACCTTACGTAGCTTCCCCTTATTTGGGAGCTCCTCTTGCTTACACCGCTGGACCTCTTGGAGCACAACTTGCTTACAATGCCGCACCTCTAGGAGCTCCTCTCGCTTACACCGCCGCGCCTTTCGGAGGGCCTTTGGCTTACAATGGTCTACCACTTGGAGCTCGTCTTGCTTACAATGTCGCACCTTTGGGAGCTCCACTCGCCGGGGCACCCATTGCGGCACCTCTTGCGGCACCCCTTGCGGCACCCCTGGCGGCTCCAATCGCGGCAACTTTGGATGCCCCAGTCGCTGCTCCCCTGGCCGCTCCTGTGGCACCTCTGCCTGCTGCCGCTGCCGAGCCCGTTCTGGTTAAGTGAAGACCTAAACCCAATGATGAATGATTGTACATAATTATTTTATTAATTTTATTTTTAAATAAAAAAATTAAGCTGTTCATGAAACATATGTTTGTTTTATTCCAAGAAAATTATTTTTTCTAATTAGATTGAGACTGTTTTAGGTTGACGTTTATTATCAGTTACATTTTTTTAATGAACCAATTACTCACACCTATCGATGTGTGTGTTTGTATATTTTATTATATGAGAGAGCGCTTCGAGATATGGCTTTCATATGTTTTAGGCTGTGTATAAATCTGTTAAAGCAGAAATATATTCACGGACAACTTATTAAGCGGGTTCTAAAAATATGATTTAATAAAAGCATTTTCTGAATGAAATCGTTGAAGAGCAAACATATGTATGTTTTAGCTATTTACATGTCGTATTTAAATTCTTTGAGAAAGATCGATCTGCTTCCTGGTACCTACCCTTCATAAATATAATCAAATCAAGAAAAATCACCGCCGAAATAAATAAGGGAATATCTGCTTTAAAGGGGTACACCCTGCTTTAAAAAAGGGGTGAACGAACTTTGAGAAACTCATTAAATGAATTGATGTAAATTTGAATAACAATCTCCATAAATCGTTTCGCACCCTTAATTGCATTGACGGCTGGAAACAAAAAACCGTTAAGAATGGCCTTGAAATGGTGTGATAAGACTTGCTAAATTCCAGTATTAATCTTTTGTCTTCTTGAGCAAAAACTCGATTACTCGACAATTTTTTTAGTGCGGAAGTCTCTATTAAAAAAGTGTGAAAGCATTTGAAAGATATTTACGACTGCAAAACATGAATGTAATCAATTCTTAGTGTAATACTATAACCTATAAAAACAAATTTACTAACAGTTTTTCTTTCACACGTGTGTTTTAAAATGTTCTCTAATATTGTGCACTCAATTTATTTTCTTTTTATCAGGGTTTTTAATAGAAATACAAACATTCCCTGGTTACGAATAACCCAAAAATATTTTTAAAATCTCCCACTACCAGTAAGAGTAATATGTTGCTTGTGTCGCGATGGAGGAATTGAACTCACGACGCCTCTCTGTGGTCCCAATGACCAATCGAACTGAACTTTATTACTTGCTCTACTTACATTATTTTTTTTATGACTTGTACATAAAATCATTCAATTTATTGAGCTAAAGTAATAATTTTGGTCTTAACTGGAATTTTATCATGGTTATTTTTCAACAACACCACGTGAATAAATGTTTTCAAGAAATTAAATTTAATAAAAGCATTAGAAAATAGGCGTTATTTTAAGGTGAGGTAGGTGGGTGCGTAGGTAGTTGGTACATTTCATCATCATCTTCGGAGGCAGAATGCTGAACGCTCGTTTCATGCGCATCTGGTGCTCTCAGTAAGTTTAAAACTTTCTGTGGTAACGTATTACCTTTTATTGATATCCTCCCCCGAAAACTGTCTATCTAAATGATCTGAGGATATATACCTCTGCCTACATTTGTTTTATTTAATACTTCATGTTGAACAGAAAGCAATCGATCAACAGTACCTCTCCAACAGTCTCAGTGGATAACAACGTATTTTTTGATTCTAACAATTGACGATAGCTGGGATATATATCAGCATTGAGCTCTATGGTTATCTGTCGAAATGAGGTGTATTGAGATTTGTAATTTTTATATCAATGTACGAGTATAATGTCAATACTTACATTACCAGTTATTTTTAACGGTAGTTTCGTCGGAGTTAGAAAATACTGCTTGATCCGTGTTGTTCTCTATCGAGAATATATAGATATCTGATCACCATTTCTGCCGCATCTCTTCTACCCATGGTTCGATGGATCGCAAACTTTCAGTTGCAAGGGCCAGCTTTTTTCCATATGCCACTGATAAGAGTTAAAAAAATTCTATTACCACACTTTTCAATGGGTTTCACAAGACAACCGCTCTTTGGAGGTCGGATCTGCTGAGTTACTACATTAAACTCAAGTTATTCTTCCGACCATTCATTGTTTGTTGTCTTTTAAAATGTTTAGTGTATAATAAAAAAAAAAACACTATTTTTTTTTTACTTTCTGCAAAAATATGCTTTAAGTATTTTATTTGGTTATTTGCATTTATCGCTATATTCTTTAAGATTAATATTATCACCCAAACGTTCGAAAACATCATCAGCACTTTTCACATTATCGGTTTCAGTGCGCCAAATGAGAAATAGTTCGATCCGCGGAAAACCGCTCCCGAGTACTGAAAAAATCATAAAAAATAGGCATGGTCGAAGACAGTTTTAATTGTCTTATACTCAGAAATATGTTCTATATTAATAAAACAAAATCAACATAGGCAAACACGGTCAATGGTTTTCCCGGTCCAAATTTTAATTTATTTATTTTATTTCACGAATTCAAATTTATAAATTCAAATGTATTAATTTAAATTCATTAATTTTAGTTTTGTTAATTTTAATTGATTGTTTTAATTTTATAAATTTATAAATTTTAATTTATTGTTTCAATTTTATTTTATTAATTTTAATTATTGTTTTAATTTAATTTTAATTTATTGTTTTAATTTTATTTTATTAATTTGAACAATACACAACAGCCCGCCCCATATTGATGGGTCGGTTGTGTATTGAACACCCCACATCATCACGTTGATATTAACCTTTAAAAATATGTAAACATATTTAAATGGTTGTTCGATGCGCAATCCATGTGGAGGATTTAAATATGCAATATATTATAGGGGTTTTCACTTGAAACCAATTTCAACTTGTTGAAAATTTCCATAAAGGTTCTACTTTCATAGCTCCATTTGGAAATCGATATCCCTCAAAAGATTCAAAACTTTCGTGCGGTTTTACAATATTTAGAGACACGTTTCAGAATAATAAATTAGATAAAATTATTTTCAATTTCTAATTTTAATTCATTCGAGAGAGTTGATACGTTTAACCACGAGCACTACTTGTTTGTAATGATATATACCATCAAATACCAAAATGTGCATGGACGTGGCGTTTAATCAGAAGCATGATTAAAATGAGAAATTAACGTTCTTACATTGAGTGATGATTAGGATATTAAATAAAGTTTTTTTACGTCCCTAACGAGTTTAGGACGTGAAACGACTGTCCCATTATAAAAAAAAATAATTTATCTAATCATTGAAGAAGATAATATTAACACATCCCAAATGAACCATGAAACCGAAAAAACAACAGAAATTAAAAAGATTTCAGTCGCATCTGGGACTCGAACCCAGGACCTCTGCCTATCCGGGGTAACCGCTTAACCAACTTAGCTAATGAGACCAGTCCAATTTACGCCTTTTACACCGATCGAGGTTTACAAACTTCAATAAGTTATAAAAAATAAATTGAATATTCCTTTCCAGACTCGTAAAATAAGTCAATAGATGTCTCATATAAATAAAAATCGGGTAGGCATATCCGATACTATTCCGGTTGCAATCGAGTTCCGGATGAAACTTTGCAATCATCATAAGGATAGCAGCCAATAATATGGAATTTATAAAAATGGAGGATAATATTAACAAATCTTGAACTTGAAGTATGATATCGGTGTAAATGGCGTAAATTGAACTGGTCTCATTAGCTAAGTTGGTTAAGCGGTTACCCCGGATAGGTAGAGGTCCTGGGTTCGAGTCCCAGATGCGACTGAAATCTTTTTAATTTCTGTTGTTTTTTCGGTTTCATGGTTCATTTGGGATGTGTTAATATTATCTTCTTCAATGGTTAAATATTACAATGAGGTTTACAAACTTCAATAAGTTATAAAAAATAAAATGAAATAATTTATCGTTAAAAAATACACATTTAATGGATGTATAGAATAAGTGCTACATCTTGTTCACCATTCACATAAGTTTTAACGTAGTTGTGAAAATATTCACCCCAAAGGGAAACGTGCAGCTGATGTTGTTTGTAGCAAGACACATTTGTCATGCTTGCATCTGATCATCGCGGCTGTCGCATATGTGATCCATCGGCAGCTATCACAGTATGCGGATGTCGCAATTGCGATACACAAAGTTTTACTAAAACACTCACATTGCATCGAACGTATGTGATAGATTGTTTTGAAAAAGCAAGTATTTTGTAAATACCGCTGGGAACAATGAAATGAACTTTTTTTTCTTATTTCATATAGCATGTCAATAAAAAAAGTGTCATTTTGTAAAGAGTACCCAAAAATAACATGAATATTTAATACAACAAAAAAGCTTTATATTTAAGTATTGTGAACCTGTTCCCTGAATTTACTTATTTTTAAAGCCTTATCTTAGCACAGAAAGACTGCGTAATGATCCATAAATTTCATAGAACACATCAACTTAACGTCCATGGCTTAAAATATTGTTTGGAGTGAAATATTAATTTATTTTTCATTATTCAAAGTAAAAAAAATCACACTCTACTGCTCCATGGAAAATCCAATTTTTATTCCATTAGACGCAAAATTGTGTTAAGTGAGTACAATTGCTACTTTTTCACACAAGTTTCCGGTCATATGAATCAAATGTCAAGGACTTTTTTTATGGAAGATAAAGGAGCTTTTTTTATAACAGGTGTAAGATTCATAAAGTTCAAAAGTTACAAAGAAATTATAGGTTAATGAAATTTGGATTCAGAGGTCAAAATACGCTCTAGATTTTTATTAACCTCAGAAATTAAAGGCCAAATATAAATGTGAATTCTATTCCAGTTTTTGGGGAAAGTTTTAAAGAAGTTTGGTTAGATTGTTTTCAAGGATGTTTCATCTGCGTGTTATATCATATAGGAATATAATTTAAGTATATATATATATATATAATTGGTTCTAAGCTTAACTAACATTAGCCAACAATCAGAATATATTAATTAGTAGTCACATTAAATACTTGAGTCGGGCCATGTCAGAAGTCGGAATAATAGAAGAGAATGTATGAGACGATGTATGAATGTGAATGAACCAAGAAGTGTATGCCAATATCGAGTTGTTTGGCGGTCCGTTCTTTCTACTTATCCCTGCGGGGAAATGGCGTGATGGTTGGTTAGTTAGTTTGTAGGCACATTTCCTTTAAAGGCACAATTGAAATCATATATAATCGTACAAAGTTTATGATTAAGCAAAATGTTTATTTGTTTTGTAGGAAATTACGTAAGTAAGATCCACACTAAAGATACCGAATGATTGAATATGTAAATAAATTGAACAGTTATTTTGCATTAGACGTGTGAGTTCGCACGTTTTGGAAGTATTTTTAGAAGTTCAATGACCTTATTATTGATTTATTGTTAAAATGTATCCATCGTCGATAAATCGTGTCCACGAACACATTGCACCTGTGCATTACTGATAAAGACTGCATTTAATTACCTTGAAGTATAAAGTTTGGAAAAAAATGCATATTATTCCATGTTTTCTTACGCTGACCATAATTCGCATTCTATTATTGTACAGGTGCAACATTGTTCTCGCAAGTATTCTAACAAAAATGTCGTAAACCGTGAATTTCGTAACATGTTCATTGTCATCATGTATTTTGCTGTAAGACCAAATAATCATTTCGGCAAGATCGGTGCCAGTATAAAAACCAATAGCCACGAGATGTCTACATGTCATTCACATTCGATTATCTGAACGCAAAGGAGATCCACCCCCAAACTCAAAATGACTTCTATCAGCTTGGTAAATTTACTTATTTCAGAGAATTTTGAAGATAATTCAAATTTTAAATAAAAGGAGTACTTTAAAAACATGTTTCTAAGATTTTAAATATTTTTCAGATTTCAACATTCTTCGTTCTTGCCGTTGCAAGCGTCAACGCAGGAGGGTTGCCTCTGGCATCAGTGTTATCAGCAGCCCCGGTTTATGCATCATCTCCACTCTTGACTAGAGGCTTCTACTCTTCTCCCCTGCTGGCTCCAGAAGTATTAACAGCATCAGCTCCAGCTTTTACTCGTGCGGCAGCTCTCCCAATCGTAGGAAGGGCAGCTCCTCTTGTTACTCCAGCTACTGTTGGATATGCTCACTCCGTTCCTCAGAATATCCCTCCTTACGCAAGCCAAGTGAGCATCGTGAACAGGGCGCTATCAGGATACGTAGCTGCTCCACTTGCAGCTCGTTATTTGTCTTCTAATGTTGCACCAGCATTTTTGAGATCACCGTTGGCTTACTCCGTTGCTCCTGGATATTCTTCGCTTTCTTTGTTGAGGACCGGAGTGGCTGCTCCATACGCTCTCCGTACTGCGGCACCTCTGCCTCTCGCAGCTGCTCCACTCTCGTACTCAGCAACTCCTTTCGGATACTCCACTTCACCGCTGGCCTACTCTGCTGGAGTTCACCCCCTTCAAACTCAGGCCATCTTCCCGTCTGTTTACCCCGCGGTGGCACCTGTCGGAGTAGCAGGTAGGGTTGCCCCAGTCGGCGTTCCAGTCGGCGTTCCGGTCGGAGTCGCTCCTGCTGCAGTTCCCGTTGGAGTTCCCGTCGGAAATCCTACTGAAGACGCTCCAATAGATGACGCTCAAGAAATTTCTCCCGAATCAGAAGAAGGTCTAGCCGTGGTTCCTGGCAGAACTAACATCTTGGAAGTCGACCCGAACAGCGAAAACTCTACCGAGATTCCTGCCTCTAGCGCTGACGATGTCGAAGATAGAGCTCCTGAACGCCAAACAGCGGAAGAACCAATCGTAACCTCTAACTAAACCATATTCCACCCCAAACCTTGCCCTAAAAATCCTATGCATCATGACTTTCTGGAACTGCGAATAATATTTTTAACGAGTGACTGAAAATGTTTCCTATCGATTATAAATGTATTTGAGTGATTCCTTTAACTCTATAAAATAAATGTGTTTTTGTTTCAATCAAATGTTTTTAATATATATACACCTTGAGTAAAGCCTGAATTTTATTTAGGGAAAACTCTTTTTAGTATTTACCATTTAAAATGTGTTTTAAGTAACAATATTTAATCAACAAATAAAAAGAAAGCCAAGGTACTAAGCGTGGAACATTACATTACGGTAAGATTTCAGGGATTCAGAAAATATTTTCCCATATATTAAAATGTGATTTTAGTTAACCTTTTTGTAACCCTCTCATTTTAAATTTTGTCATTTAAAATAAGATTCCAGTGGGTAACTTTGATTAAAAAAAATCCATTTTGAAAAATTTATTCACAATCTTTCAAAATCGATCAGATTAAATTAGCTAATCGCATGTACACAAATAGAATTTAGCAACCTAGAAATAGAAAGCTTAACGTCTTCAGAAAACCACATACAATCGAAATGCTGCTTTTAAAAGCATTCAATTTTTTTTCGTCTAAAGCAAAGAAAACATTTTTATTAATTTACGTAATGTTTTATCACGTTGTTTAATGTTAAAATGTCGTTTAAAATATATTTTGTACAGTAATTCTGTTCAATTGATTCGTAACCCATACGATATTGTAGTATATAAATACGAGTAATTAACAATGAATACATAACACTTATAGGATTTTTTTCGCATGGACTTCAAACAAGATAAACTCTAGGACACTAATCACACCACAAGAAAGTAGTTTTTTTCTTTCCAGGAGTAGTGAGACACCCTTGTGATGTGCGTAGTGACAGTTTCTCAGACCAACTCAAAAATTGGGCTTCGTTAAAACTTACCCAAGAACGTTATTGAACTTGATGGAGCTCCACAATGCCTGATATAAATCAGCATAGGAGGGAGATTCATCAAGATCGCAATCTATTGCCAACAGTTTGATTACCATTCCTATTGCATAGAGAAAACTTTAGCATGCTGAGAGCGTGATTCATTTATCTCATTATGTTGGGAAACATCATACTATGTGTGAAACGAGCTTCCAACTGACGTCACATTTCCCCCCGCATTTAATGCGGGCCTCTTGAAGACGCCGACAAATCCATTACTACAGCCCCTTCTTTCCGATCGTGTATATATAATATAAATATTGATAAATATATATTAATGAAATTAAAACTAAAAATAATATATTATTTCGTTCACATAAATACAGGGATAATATAAATTATAAAAAAAAAGTAAAATAAAACATTAATATCTTACTAGTGTACTTGTATACAGCTAATACTTTGTGGTTGTTCATTATAAAGATAAAATATTTTTTTGTTAGAAAGCAATTACTTTGTGGTTTGATATTTGTTATATAAAAAAAACTGATGAAGCATGGGATAAGTGAAACCGGTTGGTGATGATTGAAAAATAAATTAGTAGTTTAAAACAAAGTGTTTGTTTTATTTAATAAAATAATTTGACTTAGTATAACACTATTTTAATTGAGTATTCTTCCTACCGGTTTCAGAAATCACCGTTCCTTCATCAGGGATAAATATGTATTAAAATTATTACAAAATCATAGTCAATACATTAGGTGATGATTATTAATTATGTCTTCATTATTTTATTGTTGTTTAAATTTGGTTACCTATGCCATACCAATGAAGGTAACAATGTACAATATGTTTGTAAAATTTTCATATTAGTCACATTAAGAGGAAGTTTCGCAATTAAAGTAATAAATTATTAATTAAAGTATTTATTTCTTATTAAATAGTCAAAGGTGGCAATGCGCATTTTCTAACAAATCGAAAATGATACAAAATGTAATCACAATATAACATCTAGCTGGAAAGTTTGATGTAATTTTTCTAATACTGGTACTGCTTATTTACCGAAGGCAAGAGGTAAAGCGTGAGATCCCAAATGAGGGTTTAAGATTTGAGTGCCCAGAATTGGTGATGGCGCGAAATGAGGCGCTGCGATGATGGGAGCCGGTATAACAGATGCATGAGCGAAATGGGGTGCTGCGATGATGGGAGCAGGTACAACTGACGTCAAGTATTTCTTGAAGATGTTGATTTGGCTTGCGAAGGGAGGTACGGCGTAGGGGATTGAGTGTTTCAAGCCAACCAGTGCGGGTGCTGCGGGAACTAGAGCGGGGACCGCGTGGGCGAACGCTGGCACTGGAGCAGTAAATGCAGGGGCAAATGCGGGGGCAAAGACAGGCGCAGAAGCATATGCCGGCAATCCATGTGCAATTGCAGGTGTAAAGGGATATGCGTGTGGTGCGGCTACAAGGGGATGTTGCAGGTAGTGTCCCGATGCATTGATCCGTACTACTGCAAGGATGAGAAATGTTGCAGATATCTGAAAAAAATAACAAAACATTATATATTGAAATGCCTTCCATAAAATATTGCGGTAGTCCTGCCATTGAGGGCTCCGTTGTATCCTCAATTGTTTTGATATCTGTTGTTTATGAATAAGATGGTAAGGTTACAATGGAGCTATCAGTTATTTTCGTTTACTCACCCATCTTCAAAAATACACTACAAAATGGTTATGGTTTTGAATAAGTTATAACGTTTTTTGTTTTGAGCTTTGTTTTCGAGTAAATCGGGTCCGAAGTCCGCAGTCACGGGTTTATCATCAACTGCTGTTTATCGTATTTTAAAATGTATCAAATTTTTTTTTTTTTTTAAAAAGCATCGAAAGTAGTACCACTAGTTTCCGGACACCGTGTATAATATAGAAATGCGTTTAAATGTTTTTTTGATAAAAATCAACTACTAAGAATTTTTAAACATTTTTATATTTTGTGACTTACCACGATAGTTTTTGAAAACATCTTTGCTGCGTTATATTTCTGTTGAATGATGAGAATAGTAGTTGACTACGCGGAAGTCCTGAAGAAAGTGTAACGTTATTTTAATGTTATGAATCTTTTATACCAGAGACAGTTGCATACACAATGAAGGGACTGCGTAACAAAAATTACCTACGCACCCACAAGTTATGCGGCCGCGGCGATAGCAGCCCAGATAGGCGAAAGTTTCCTATACATAATGCGAGCCATTCATGCGGCCAGATCTTCAGGCACACGTACTAAATATCAGGGAATCCATTTGATGCGATGAATCTCGTGCTGCCAAGAGAAACACTTAACATGATGTTCATCGTTGTTGGAAAGCATTAAATAAAAAAAAGTGACAATAAATGACCAATTTCAAGTGTTCGGAGCCAGTGGGATTGTAGTTTTACCATTTGGGTATTTTTGTGGATGTGGGAGGAAGGGAAGTGGAAGAATATAGGGAAGTACCAGCAGGCTATTTTGATATTTTTAGTTTTTGTTTTTGCATTAACTCCGCACAGGGGGCGCCGAGGAAAATAATTTCCCTCACGGCCTAAGTGTGCTTTTGAGGAACAGCCATGCTGCAAGAGGGAGAAAATACAGAGGCCGGAAAATGTTTCTACAGCCGGGCGGTTGAACTCAAGATCTAGTCTTAGAAACAACCCGTTATCATGTTATAAATGTCAACCATGTATAAATGTTGGTCACTGGTTGTTGATCTAGTCTAGTTAATAAATGAATTAAACATTACTTCCTATTTACCACTTTATTAATATACAAATATCAACATGCTTTCTTCATCAGGAATATATAGAATATATAGGAACAAGTAATTTTTAATTCATTTATTAATAGTGATGGCACAAAGTGAATACCAATCTTTTGAAGAAATTATTAAATAATTGAATTAATTTTAAATAAAGATTTTGTTTGGTAGTGTTTACCCACTAGGGGGAAATTAAAAAATTCATCCATTTTTTAGCGAGGTGATAATTTGCATATTCTATTATTATATTTCAATTATATATATGATATAACCTATATAAATGAAATAGAACTATATTAATCCGCATTGGATTTCGAACACATGATATCTACATCGAAATCAACGTATCTTTCTGCTTTTCCAGAGATTTCATTTTAAATTTAATTTAACATCTATTACAAAAAGCTGACCGATGAAAAGGGGTGCTACTTTTTCACTCTCCTATTTTTATGCAAAATATTACTATTGATAGAACGATTTTTCGGGTATTTTCCGATGCGTAGTGTTTTCCTAAAATAGACATTTGACAAAATATCGAATACCTTTCCAGATGAACGCCTCCAAAAAGGTGTTCAATGAAGAATATTCCCATTCTTTTAAATTTATATTTCATGCCCCTGTGATTTTACAGACCTGGAAAATAAATGTATATATAAAAACATCGATGGATTCTTTTTTGCAAAAGAAACATAAAAAAAAAACAAAAACACCTTGCTAACATTGTTCTATTAATTGTATACTGGTAATGCATAGGCTAACCACACTGATTAACTTAAAACCGGTACAAAATATATATATTTTTTTTTTATTAAAAGCAAAGGTACTCGGAACTTTAGGGATATTTTTATTAGAAATAATATTAGTTCTTTAACGGTTGTTATAGTAAAATAATCATTTCAAATAGTTTACGTGACGAAGAAAACCTCTTCGCCACGGAACACTCTCACATAATTCTAAGGCGGCTAACTAACTTATAGGCCGGTAAAAGTATATTTATATATACCACCCAAGTGGAAAACTGTAAGTGGTCAAATTTATTCACTCATTACTTATAAGTTATTTTTATGTAAACTGTTGGTGTCCCAAATAAGCAAACACAAAATGCAAATAAAGCAAACCGAGTGTTGATACCGAGAGCGCTGTGCTGCTACAAATAAATTGACACCTGCAGAGAGTGCAGACTCGTGTGCGAGTTCATGCAGCGAGATATCGCGCACTCGCATTTTTTGCTGCACGCGGTTTATGTCGATTCCTTACTTAGTCCATGAGGGGGCCGCCTAATTCTTCGATTCAGTTTTTAAAATACGTTGATACATGAAATAATAACATTCTTGAAGAGATGGTTGTTTTAACAGTATATCTATATTTAATGCATCAAAGTCCCTGTTTGAAGGTTAACAAAGTGATGGGCATTTAATTGTAAGGCTTTTCAGACTGTCGTTTGGGCACATTTCCAGATACCGAGCCTTCATCAAAAAACGGATCGCCAAACAAAGAACCAGCCACCAGCAAAGAGCGAAAACACCTTGTGATGGCAACACTGAACTTCCGGCGGGATCGCATTTACAAGCGATGGGGCCAATTCCCAATGATTTAGATTTCAAAAACAATGAAGGTATATATTTTCATATCTATTTTTTTTTTGTATTTGTCCCTTACAATATTTTTATATATTTTTTATATTTTGATACACATATTATATTACATTGAACTCGTAGGATTGCACTATCCTCCCGGAGATCTGTAATAAACATTTGAAAAAATATATACATATATCGACAAACCGACAAGGATTTTGGAATGCACTTTAAAACCGTGACTATCCCGGTAAAAAACGGGACGTAAGGTGAGTCTATTATTCTGCAGTATTTTGACAGAGTATACCAATTCAATCTGTCAAAAACAGAAGCTGTGTATTTCACATATCTACATTTGTATGAATCATTTTGTTTATGTGCGAGAGATTTGACACATAGCGGTCTCAACAATGTTATCATTATGTACTCGTATATTATAGAGGGTACCTGAAAATCTTACACATGTTTTGTTAAAAAAAAACTCGGATTGGAGTTTAGTATCTATAAAAATACTGTTATGCTTTATAAATATTTAAAAAAAATATTTTCTCCAATTTGTGTACATTCATCACAACATGCTTGCACCTATATTGTTCTATTATTGCGCTACATTTGTATGATGATTGTTATTTATTTTTATAGTATATAACATTGTTGAACTAAACTCACAAGATATTGCAGTGGCTTAACGGGTACAAGTTTCCCTTGTATATAATTAAAATTACACAATATATATATATATATACATTTAAAAAAAATCAATTTTCAAGTTGAAATCATAATGAATCGTGTTCAACATTGTATTTTCCAAAGAAAAATATTTCTATAAAATTTCTGAGTAGCATTTTTCTAACTTAATTGACATAACAGTTGTTCTCGTAACTCATCAAATACATCATTTCTCCGTAGATCTAGACCCGTTGCCCGGAATTTTATTTTCTCCTTATGGCTTTACAATCTCACAGGATTCATAGAAAGACTAAAATTAAAATACTTGAAGACAGCCCTTTAAAATCACTTGAAAAATCGTATAATAAAATAAGTGATTATTTTCGGAATGAAAATAAAGAATGTCTTAATGTAAGAGTAGTATGGAAACACTTCGTGTACAGTATAATAACGCCATCCGCATAATGTTTGGCCTCCCCAGATACTGCAGCGCTTTCAATATGTTCACGGAGGGGCGAGTTTCCCGTTTCGCAGCCCTTATAAGATCCAGGGTGGCTGGAATGAGGGAAAGAATAAACAGCTCCAGGAATATCCTCATCATGGAAGCCCGCCTCAGTCCAGCCTCCAGCATCGACGCATACTGGAGAAAGATATTGGCCCCCCACAATTTGAATGCCGCAGTACCTTATTTTGATGTATTTAATTTTTATTAGTTATTTTATTTATATTTTAAAATTTTTGTTTTATGTGTGATGTATATTTACCTACCATCGTATTATTATTTTCTTTCTTAAAATTTTGTATATATATATTTTTTATAATTATTGCATGTATATTTTGTATGGAATGTGTGGGACTGCACTAACCTCCCCACATACCGGAATAAAGACCTATTATTTTTATTATTATTATTAATGGGAACAGCTGCGCGGCCTGTTTCATATAAAACTTAATTTTGGATTTGAGGCCAAAATACTCACCTAAACCGAATGATCTTTTTTTTCATCAAAAGGTAAGGTAAAGGTATCAAGTAAGGATTAGAAGTATTTTATTTATTTTGTTTTAAATTATGAAAAATAGGTCATGAAAGAAATCAATTTTTCATGATTTTACAGGCAACTTTGAAAATTATTTTTAAAAAAAGATCATTCATTTTGGATGGGTTTTTTGGCCTCAAATCCAATATTAAGTTTTGTATCAAATGGGGTTTCACAGTAAACAACTGTTAATATTTTTTTACTTACCTACGTTTGGTGGCGTTACGAGTATGCGGACACAATCATACGTACACAATTGTGTGAACGGTGTTGAAAGTGCTTTGATTTGTTTGTTTGCCTTGGGTTCGGATTTATCTTCGTCGTTTGAATTCGTCTCCAATCCTCAGACCTTCCCATCCTGTTACAATTTTCTTCCACGCAATCAGTTCACCTTGGTCATCAGTTCACCTGAGTCTTTTCATCTAGTATTCTTTCGATATGGCAACGTATCGCAGTATTTCGAACAGTTCTTACAGCACTTAAGCGGAACGGCTGCGGTGCCTGTTTCATACAAAACTGAATTTTGTATTGGAGGCCAAAATACCCAACCAAACGGAATGATAATTTTTTTTTAATTAAAGGTTTAGAAAATATCTAGTACGGATGAGAAGTATTTTATTTATTTTTGTTTTAATTTTTTATGTATGTGCCATAAAAAAAAATCATAATTTTAGAGGCAGCTTGGAAAATTATTTGCGGGTTTATCGTACTTTTTAAAAAATATATCACATTTGCTATGTAAGTATGATTACATAAATAAAAATAAAACATTTAAAAAACAAAGGTTTTTTTTGGTCGATATTTTAAATTTCGTATGGAAAATTTGTGTTCCACCGTAAATTGGTTGTTTTTAATTTAATTTAAAGTCCACCATAATGCTTATTTTAATATTTTATAAATAAAATTAATTTTATATTTCATTATATTTTTAAGGCAGATGCGTTCAAACTTTTTAAAAATAATTTTTAATAGTTAGCCCCTAAATAATTGTTAAAGATGCCTCGAAAATCGCGAAAAATCAATTCCTTTAACGACCGATATGTCATAAGGTAAAACAAAAAAATAAATGAAACATTTCTCATCCGTACTAGATATTTATTAAAACTTTAATTAAAAAAAAAAAATCATTCGGTTTGGATGGGTATTTTGGCCTCCAATCCAAAATTCAGTTTTGTGTGAAACAGGCACAGCAGCCGTTCCCCTTAAGCAATATGTGACAATAAGTTTCAGTATCGCTATTATACTGTACGACTCACGATTTTTTTTTTTTTTTTTAAGTAGCAAAAACATTTTTTTTTTAATACAAGAGTTTTTAAAGTTTATTACGTTTTTTTAAACAATGTGTGCTCTATTTAAAATGACTTCTAAATACTAAAAATAAAAAATACGAAATTTGTAAAATTTGCATAAATTCAATAAAAAAAGAAATATATCCCAATCTTCAGAAACTATTTTCAACAATTTTTTTAACGTGCGTAGAAAATAGAAGATAATAATGATACCATAAAGAAGTCCGCTGTTGTTTAAAAAAAATTAAGAACGTATAAAGGCACCTTTTCTCCTCCGAATATTTTTCTGTACATCGAGACCTTACTAGAGGATCCTGGTAATGGTCTTATGATCAATTTGATTCTCGAGTCCACAGTTCAAATTACTTACGTTTGATTCATTTCTTAACGCAGTACTTAGCGTTTGAAGACTGCTTATTTGATTTTTTCATTTTGGGTGTTGTACCATGTCTCACAACCGGAAATTTCATCTTGAATAAAAAGCATCTTACTTCTATTACTCAGTATTCTCGACTGTGAAAATAAGTTGTGAAGGTAATTGAAACCATAGCCTTACAAATCAAATTACTAGCCTTAATCACTAACCTGCGCAGGCTATACTGAAGTAACAGAATATTCTTGGAGCCCTCTTCTTCTGGGAGAGGGAGCAAACCTCAGGACATACCTAAAAACACACCTTTGAGTCTGACAAAATGGACAACAAATTTGATTTTCCCATTTAACTAATCAATACTACCATTGATTTAATATATATCAGTGGCGTGCAGTTCATAAAGGCTGAAAAGCTGTGCCTACTTTAAGAGCATGACTCGGGAACTTTTTATGATGATGGAGTTCTGGAGTTAATGAAAAACAAATACAAATAGCATTAGAATGTATATACGATAAGCAGCTTTTACTCTTACTTGTCCACCTAGCCATAACTATCACTAGAAACTTAATTTAGTGGTTAAAACGGTATTCTATGCTATGTAGCTACAGTCGAAAAGATTGCATATGGTAATGCACGCCACTGTTATATATATATATATTTTTTTTTTTTAAATTTAATTTATTCAAAAAAAGATACATAATTAATAATTAAACAAGGTTACAATATTTTTCAAAAGTTCAATATTTATATAAGATGTACCCCTATAATTAAGCTGAGCTTGTGTGTATGGGGGTGTGTTATTTTTTTGTTCTTTGTTTATTTTATGTTATATTATTCAGTGTATATTTTCAGTGTGTTTTTTAAGTTGTGTTTTAAATTTTTTTTAAATCATTATTATATTATATATCTGTGTAGTCGAGAGAGAGTTGCAAGGGAAGCGCTGTTATGACGAATTAGACATTAGGCAATATTTGCAACGAAAAAAAATCACGTTTCTTGAATCAAGACTTAAAAACGTCGCGAACAATGAACTAATATCTCAAAGTGAAGCGAGGAGTTTTAAAGCTTTCCCCTAGTTGGGTCTTGAGTTTCATAAAGATGCATGGACAGTATTTCCTAAGTAGGTATAGAATACATCGTCTCTGGAATTGATTTCTACAACTAAGTGATCATTTCACGAACTACCAAACCGGAAGTAACGGTCAAAATAATTCCTTGTTAATATACATATAAAGTTTTACTCAAATTGACCTTATAATCAATGCCTTATTTCATGTTATCATTTTTTAATACACCAATACATATACATTTTTATAAAACCTACTTTCAAAACATTAGTATCGTACTTGTGTGTGATTTTAAAACGCCCACTAATATCTTATTATATTTATGTACGTATATGTGATAATAACAGTAAATTCTGTTTACTGTCATAACTAATGAAGTGTTTTTTTGTTTGTTTCTTATTATCACTTTATGTCATATTTTATCTTTCTTATTTTCGCTACCACCTTTAAGAAAATGATTAAATTATTTTTTATTTTTATAAACAATAATTATTAGCCTGAAACACTCATCCAAATTGAAAAACCTTCCGAGCAAAGATAAATGTCGCCGACAGGACTCGAACCTGCACCCTTCTGATGTCCGGTCAGATGCTCTACCGTTGAGCTACGTCGGCTTATCGCAAACCCGCCAAGTTAATCAATATATACTAGTGTTTCATTCAAAAAATGTAGACATAATTTGTCTCGACGCCATCTATTTGAGGGATTTAGCCGTTACAAGCCTTTCTCATACTAATAAAGTTGGTTGGTTGTTGTGAAAATATAATAAAAACAGTAATTATTGAATGAAACACTAGTATATATTGATTAACTTGGCGGGTTTGCGATAAGCCGACGTAGCTCAACAGTAGAGCATCTGACCGGACATCAGAAGGGTGCAGGTTCGAGTCCTGTCGGCGACATTTATCTTTGCTCGGAAAGGTTTTTTCAATTTGGATGAGTGTTTCAGGCTAATAATTATTGTTTATAAAAATAATTGTTACCCTTTGCGCTATGCACAAAAATCTTGTCTTAAGTTTTTAAGAACTTTAGTTTATCAATTAATAAATTATTTTTTGTTTAAAATGAAAACTTTCACATAAGCCATAGAAATGTGATAAAAAAACTATTATAATACCCCACACACAGGCTTTGCCTTCTTGGGATTTTTTTGTTGACATATTTATTTTTTATTATTTTCTTGTATTTTTAAACTGTTTCAAAATGTAATTATGTAACAAAAATTTTATATAAAAAAAAAAAATCGTCATACATTATTTTCGTGCTAAAAATGATTTCATTATTTTATGATATTATCTTCTGGGTGGCAAAGGGGATTATTACATGTTATTTGTAAATGTGACACGGGTTACGAAACAACTGGATATTGTTTTCAAAGCTTCACCATTCAACATGCTCATACAGCATCACAACTATATTTGCCTTTAAAAGTCTTATCCCTGATATTTCAGAACATTAAAACCCCGCGTAATCATAACATTAAGTTGAAACGAGGTTTCAAATTGATGTGCTTTCAATTCGTACAATAAAAGCACACTTTTACAAAATGTATGTGAATAAGAGTTTTTTTATTATTTTTTTCTTATCTTGATAACAAATATACGTATCACGAATGTTTTTGCCATGTCCGTCTCACTGGGAAGATTCTCGTGTCTTGACAGGCGTAGTACCTACATAATTTTACATGTACGAATAATGAAGGATTAGAGAAGAGTACATAAAAATTATAATACAAGACGTAGAAAAAAGTTTACAGAAGATTTAAAGAAAAAATAGAATCAAATATGTGTGTGTTTAATAATATAAATAGGTAAGGTAAGAAAAAAAAGTTATGTACTCGTCAGTAGCGTGCAGTCATTAAGGCCGAAAAGCTGTACCTACCTTAAAATAAGAACTTGTACGGTTGTGTTTAATCGGTTAGCCAAAACCATCAGCTGTAGATGATATTTTAAAATAATTAATGTATGAGTATACAGGTAAAATGAATATAAAATGTTTTGTTTAAACCACTATTTAATATAGAAATTTCAAAATGTTTCATGTTTTATTTTTATTTTTACATTTTTATTTAATTGGTTAGCTACTTTCATCACTTTTTATTATCTTACTTTTATTTTTTTTGTTTTTTTTTTGTTTTTCTGTTTTTCATTTATTTATCTGTTATTTTTTTCTTTCTTGTTTTGTTTTTGTTTTTTTTTTTCCTAAAAAGAAGGACAAACAATTGTTGGTTGTGAATAACCTGATCTCTTACTACCATCACAGTAGGTGGAAAATGTTGATTGTTTCGTGATGGAGGAATTGAACTCACGACGCCTTTTATGTTTGTAATTTGTTTATTTTTAGATCATTATTTTTCTACGTTCATTATTTTCTATGTCTATTCTTGTCATCATATGTATATATAAAATATATTTAATATATATTCTTGAATAGTGGTTTAAATAAAACATTTCCTATTAATTTTATTGAAAATGACACCTCAAAGTGATTTTGCATTAATTTAAAATGTAATGTATTTTTCATTTCCGAACATGAAAAAGTACCCACAGCCCACCTTTGGACATAGAGCAATGCACGCCTCTGGTATACTCTGGAGGTTTAGTAATAAATTTCCTCCTAGATTTTATAGTGAGAATACGAGCAGAAACTAAAATAGAGCAGATGTGGAGGATTACTACACAATTCAGGCAATAACAGACGAATTTCCTGAAAATATCAGTGAATCGCGATCCTCAAATGCCTTTCCTATATACAAAAAGATGTAACCCTATATACGTTCAAATATAGTTTCAAGTTGCCTAACAACAATTATCTTCTTAACTGGTTTATTTCTTTAATGAAGAACACAAAACATAGCTTCTTTATTGGACTACAAATTAAAATTTTCGTCCAAGGACACAGAACTTCGACATCACTTTCGTTTTCCGTACAACGCGATTAAAAAACAATCACGATCGTTCCGTCAATACAAAGTAGGTTACTATGCGTCGCTATACAGACGGCGCGTCACATATTATGTACGTTACGTGATGGCCGTTACAGGCGCTATTGTAACGACGCATTATGCAACGGATGCCCCGCCGTAACGACCGTTGCATTGTCCTGCAGCAAGAAGTATAAATACTGGGCAGGACGACTCGAAAAGTATAGTTTTGTTTTCTCCCGACACAAGCAATACAAAATCAAAAATGTTCAAGCTGGTAAGACATAATAAATATTGAATATAAATATGGGGTAATTAATTCAAACTAATTAGAAAAAAAAACAAATTTGTTTAAGTAAAAAAAACGAAGAAATATCAGTTAAAAACACTCAAATATTATCAAAACAACGTAGAAAAAAAAAGACAAATATAATAATATTATATTACCAAGGGATGTGAAAAATTTTTATCTTTTTAATCACTTTCCGCAAAGTAAATAATTAATATTAATTTTCAGGTATTCTTCATGTCGATGGTGGCTTGCAGCCTGGCCGCCCCCGCCCCAGGAGTCTTGGTGGGTGCCCCCGTCGTCACCGCCACGAGTTCCCAGGTGGTCGCCAGGAACTACAACGCTGCCCTGGCCGTAGCACCTGCACCGCTCCTGGCCCCCGCGCCATTGCTCACCGCTGCTCCCCTATTACGCTCTGCCCCGCTCTTGGCTTCCCCCTTCGCCGCCCCGCTAGCTGCCCCGCTGGCCGCACCGCTCGCCGCTCCTTTCTCTCCATACGCCGCATACGCCGCCGCCCCAGCGTATGCTTCTCCCTACAGCGCCTACCCATACGTACTCTAAATATCTCATACTCCCTTTGTTACCTACTTTTATGCGAGAATAAAGCCTTGAATACAGTTTAAATATGTCGTTTTTTTAATTTTATTTGGGTGAATTTTTTATTGAAAAAGGTGGTAAAAAGAAAAAAAAAAGTTTCATGACGTGTTTTGGTATAATTATTGACTGGTGGAATGTTATTATTAAGTAGAACAACCTTCTTCAAAAAGTTGTAGTAAATCCTTTGAACCCAGTTATATGCGTAAATTTGCTAAAAAATGGTGATATCCTGGAAATAATCCATTAAAGTGATGAATATCTCAACTTTTACTACTACTGAAAAAGAGGTATTAAAGGCAATCTTCAAAAATGAACAGAGAGCTATCTTAAAAATAGAAAGCTTGCAGTCAAAATGATTTCTGTTCTATCATATCATTTTAATGCTTCACATTTTAAAATGGAGTTCCACAAGGGTCGCACCATGGACCAATTTAGTTTAGAATGTTTATAAATGATAGCGTTGCAATATGTAACAGCGTTCGTATGTCGCTTTTTTACGGATGACCCCACTAAAGATATTTAAAATTATTAGAGCATAGTTGACTGCATTTGTATACAAAAAAAAAAATCGAAAAAAATAAACGACTGATGCATTATCAATACATTGCAACTCAATGTGAGTAAATGATAAACAATTAGATTTTATAATACCAAAAAACTCACTCATATATCGATATTTATTTAGTAAACGATACATCAATATAATATACAATTAGAGGGGGCCAAGTCTGTATATTTTGCGTTAGTTAACGCAAATGAAATCGGCCATAAACAACACATTTTGAAAGTGTGTCTGTCCGTATCGGGTTACAAGTTATGTTTGCATTTACGTTAAGAGACAAATTCGTAACGCAAACGCCGCTGCGTTTTATGAAAACTATTCAAATGTGTTATCTATCGCCGATTTAACTTGCGATTGCTAACGCATAAGATGCAGGCTTGCCCTCCTGGGAATAGTCTTTGATACTAATAACTTTTTTTATTTATAAATACAATTAATAAGAATACAATGAAATTGCTCGGTTCAACGATAAGAATTACCAAAGACTTTTGTCGTATTATATCTTCTTTGAAAACTGTGTATACTTCATTAGTCCGGAACAGAAACGACTGTAACTCATCGATTTGCTCCTTATTTTAAGACGCTTACGGCCGTTCTTCCCAACTTTTTGATAATCTGAGTGACCAATCAGACAGTGCTTTGTTGAGCATTCGCTGTTTGCCTGCTTCCAAGCGTTTTTTTAAGAAATTGTCTATGGAGGTGCCCGCCCACTTTCGTAGACTATAAAATAGTGCCCGCCTACTTTCATAGAAATACATTTGACGTTTCTCTTTCATGTAAAACAAGACAAAATAATAAGTCAAATAAGTTAGGTTCTTTTCAGTTTTATTTAAAAAACATGTTAGACTTTCGACAACGGAAATAAATCTTTGTCATTTAATATTTGAATCAAGAAAAATAGATCGCCAACCAACAATGAAATTTGACATATCACTGACATTTGTTCACCCTGTTGACACTTTTTATAACTAGTCCTCCGTTGAGCGGAACTTAATCCACAAAAATCGATATCCTAAATTAATCGTAAATTTGATCGAGAGTTTCGTTGGGAAGAGCGTATTTGTTCATTCGAACAATGTTGAGTCAAAATTTCGGCTCAAAAGTTGCTCAATAGGGTTAGGAAGAACGGCTGTAATACTTCTAAATAAACTGTTAGCTTCTATTGAAAAAAAATCAGCACAAATAAACTTTAAATTCCTTTAAAAAATATATAATTCAGGTTGAAGTTTTGTGTCCGATTTAACTGTTCTTTGTAAAACCATTACTGATAACTTTACTGCTGTTAATCGCTTTACAAAGAATCTGTCCTTAAAAAAATAGTTTTCAATATAAACTTCAAAACTACCTAGTTTATAAACTCTCATAAATCACGATACGAACAGCGTACTTAACGCAGAAGTAGTGGAAGCACTCCCACCAACTGTACAATATACATACACTATTTTGTACATTATTGAACATACATTCGCATAAATTCAGGCTGGGGGTCGAGCTGTTTTCGAACACAATTCGGTTATTTTTCGTCTGGTCTGACCCCGTACAGTGAAACAATAATTTTAGCTGAGGCATTTGGCCACGTCAAAACATTGCTGGAGACGCGAACAAGTTCAACACAACACAATTTAATAAAAAAAAACCCTTAGGTTGTTATTGTTAATTTAATTAAATAAAGAATAACATTCTGTATATTTGCTTATAAAGTGTTTATATTTTTACTGATTTCTTTTACGGTTTCAGATATAGAAATAAATTATTATTTAAAAAAATATTGACGTAAAACCCCCATGGGCAATACACAAGGAAGCTTCTTGAAATGATTTATTTTTTATTTTTTATTGTGTACACATTGTAGAACTCCGTTTATTTATAAATAATTCATTTTAGCTAGCAGTTCACAATGGAGTTCCAACCCTGATGTTTGGCAGTGAGGCATGGAACTGGCAGAGGAAAGATGAAAGTAGACCGAATGCTGTAGAAATGAGATCTTTGTAGAATGTGTGGTAAAACCATTTATGATCGTGTGAAAAATGTTGAGATTCATAAATAATGCAAGGCTGATGTAAGCGTAATGAGCAAGATTAAGAAAGGGACGCTTAGATGGTTCGGGCATGTAGAGCGAATGAACGAAGAATGTAGTGTAATGAGAATATACGATGTAGGAAAAAGCCGGGAAGGTCTGAGTAAGACAAATACTTGAGTCGGACCATGTCAGAAGTCGGAATAATAGAAGAGAATGTATGAGACGTTGTATGAATGTGAATGAAGCAAGATGTATATCCTAAGATCGAGTTGTTTGGCGGTCCGTCCTCTCTGCCTACCCCTGGGAAAACGGCGTGATAGTTAGTTAGTTAGTTAATTCATTTCAATAATGTTATTATTAAGTTAGGCAGGTTTTATGGAACGTTATTGTCACGACAGCTATTTCGGCATTTAAAGCGAAAAAAAAAGCAATTTGATTATGGATTGTATCGCCGCAACAGCTGTCAAAAAATAACAAACTAAATACTACCGGATTTTGGTCAAGGGTATATTTGAGATACTAAACTTATTTGCCTCGTAAAAACCATGTTTAATATTAGTTTCCCTCTCTTTGTAAATACCGCGCAAGAGTCCCAACAATCCAGAGCCAGTGAAACTATGGTATTCCCAATTGCGGTATATTGTGAGGCTTAAGGGGGGGGGTATGGAAGGAGAGGGGGAAATATGAAGGTTGGGAAGTATCTGGCTCTTTATATCTGGTCACCAACCACGTCTAAAGCCATTCAAAGCAACGATTCCCAATGGAATTTTTCACCAGGCTCGTACTGAGAGTGTCTACCACTCTGGAACGTGCCGCAAAATACCTACCATATATTATTTTATATTAATCAGCTGTTTGGAATAACAGTTGAATTAAATAAAATCCAATTCCTCTCCCTTCCCCCCACAAACCCTCAGCCTCACAACATATCGCAATTGAGGATACCATAGTCTCAATGGCTCTGGTTAGCAGGGAGCAGTGAGACTCTAATGAAGAAATAATATTAAAAAATCTTGAATTCAAAATGAATTGCAATCATCAAATAATAAAAAAAATTAAACATTTGTGATAACTGAACTAAAATAACTTGAATTAAAATATTTTTCAACATTTTTAATTGTTAGTGATAACTATTAGAAAATGGTTGAAAATTGATTTCCTTTCCTTGAAATAGATACACACAAATATACTAGTGGCAACACAGTTGACGGAGTGCGATTGACAAATTGATGATTCTCATATAGATAGAATATGATTCTACCTGCAAGCACTACCTTATGATCTGTGATAGTATAAATTATTAGAAAACGGAATTTAAAAATATATCTTATGACAAAGTGATAAGCTCTTTTTTAAATAGGGTAACTAGTTACTCGAATCCACCGTCACTTGCCTAAGAAAGAAACAAAGTTAGGTGTTTTACGGAAAGTACCACGAAAAATCCGTAATGGATTCGTTTCACAATGGATGCCCCACGCTATCGGTCGTTGCATTGTCCTGCAGCAAGACATATAAATAGTGGGCAGGACGACTGGAGAAGTATAGTATTGTCTTCTCTCGATTCAAGCAACACACAAACAAAATGTTCAAGCTGGTAAGAAAACGGGATTATAAAACAAAGCTTATTGAATCCACTGATATTTTAGCAATCATACATTAGAAAGAAAAAAAAACTAATAACACTGAGGAAGCAACACAGCTCTGTAAACTCTACGTATCAAATTGGGTCGTGACAATTAACATTTTTGTAAAAGTAAAAAAGTTTTTAATTTTTCTTTTATTATACAGGGAATTATAAAAATATTCAGCATGTTTTCCTTCATCAACAATTAATTTAATTATGGTTTGTTTGTAGGTATTCTTCGTGTCGATGGTGGCTTGCAGTCTGGCCGCCCCTGCCCCAGGAGTCCTGGTGGGTGCCCCCGTTGTCACTGCCACGAGCTCCCAAGTGGTAGCCAGGAACTACAACGCTGCCCTAGCCGTAGCCCCGGCACCACTCCTGGCCCCTGCGCCACTGCTCGCCGCTGCTCCCCTATTGCGCTCTGCCCCGCTCTTGGCCTCCCCCTTCGCCGCGCCGCTGGCCGCCCCGCTAGCCGCCCCGCTCGCCGCTCCTTTCTCTCCATATGCCGCATACGCCGCCGCCCCAGCGTTCGCTTCTCCTTACAGCGCCTACCCATACATCTTCTAAATATCTCCTACTGTCTTTGTTACCTACTTTTATGCGAGAATAAAGCCTTGAATATCTACTGTTAAAACATGTTTTTTTTATTTATTCATTTATATTGTGTAGGTAATACCTATAAATTCGTATTATTAATTAAAATAAAGAATTGAAAGTTTACATATTTAGGAATATTTATTATTGTTGGTTAAATTAAATTTAAAACAAATCTGCTACACAGGATTAAAATAAAACTTGTGATTATTAAGTCAATAGAATTTAATTTGTAACACAGGAAAGAATGTTAGAAGAAGGCATTAAGGATCGGTTGTTTCTGGGAATTTCAACGTTTTATCACAATTTTATACTTAATATTTATGTTCTATTCAAGTTTTGTTATTATCAAATTATGGGCCAGTTGTTCAACAGTACTTCAATGATAACAAACTTGAATAGAACTTTCATGAGCTTTAATAGTAACTTTGAAATTTTGATGAAAACTTAAAGTTTCTCGAACCAGCCCGTAATAAATAAAGAAATAACGGAAAGTTTATTAAAAACAATAATTTTCCAAATAACTTAAAAAAATATTCAAAATCTTTTCTTCTAAATTAATTAAATATCTATAAAAAAATAATATTCATACTGCTTTGGAGGCTCATGATACTCCACAGTGAATACTCAGAATACTTCACAGTGTTTCATAATTCATAAAGCTTTCAAATTGGCTTTCGATGTGTTTTTTCACTTAATCGTTTAGGATATACGACAGAGTGCTCTTCTTGTCTTTAAGTGTTGAAAACAAAGTTTTTTTTGCATCCATTTCAAGCTTACAAAAAGAGAAAAGCTCAGTTTTCTATCGTTTTTTTTAAAATCTAACTTTTTTTTTTAAATTCATGAAATATTGCTATCAAGAATTCTTTCTTTCCTTACATTAACTCCACACAGGAGATCCTGAGGAAAATATTTTCCCTAAGAGCCTGTCATCTTTGGAGAAGATGCTGTGTGGAAGAATAGAGAGGAAGCTCTGGGAATGAAGGGTGAGTAGGACTCTGTGGGTCAGTGTATACAGGAGTGACGGATGTATTAATTCCTCCCTCCCACTGAGGTTCAAACCGATGGGTCAAGAGAGTCCGGTTGAAGAGGTCAAGGGGTCTCCCTCAACCGGCCTCTCCCGATTTGACCCACCATGCAGTTGGTGGGCAGACACATTCACCGCTAAGACCTGATAGAAAAGGGGAAGGTGAATTTTAACTTGAATATTTTAACTAAACGGGCAAATTAAAAAAATATATATACGACAATTGCAGCGAAGTTCAAACTCGGGATAGATGAAATGATGATTGGCGAAAAGCAGTAGACAAGGCTTAAAGACGATGAAAAGAGGATATTTGTTAGAGAGGAACGAAAAAAAAATCTGTCTTTGCTGATTTTCTGGAAGTAAAATCCGGAGAGTCAAGCAAGTGAATTGAAAAAAAAGGTAAACGGGAACCGAGCAATATCTAATTTTCGTTTTAGCCAATGAAGATTTTATTTTTTTAAATTGAAAATTGATGGAACTACGATTTTGATTGTATAGGCATGTGTTTCTAGATATAGTTGTCTACTTTGGATTGACTATCATTAAAACAAAGCTGAGCCCAAACTGTGCGACTTCTATCTTGTAGAAGGAAAAGAGCTTGTTTAAGGGTAAATACATCATTTACATTTTTGCCTATTTATAGCGTGGATAGTCCTAGTTCTGCCAAGGAGATCGAAATATCCTTTCCAATGATGCCAACAGGTCCAGAAATACAAACAAATGTTACAGTTTATCGAGATCTTTGAATTGAAACTATCAGCACTGAAAAATAAGAATACAAAGTGATCACAATAAAGAGGGTTGAATTAATTTTTTTAAGGGAGCTGAGAATCAGATAGATCAAGATAACATTCTGCAATTGATAGATTATATGTTTTCTATTGTATTTGAGAAATTCTCTTTTGAAAATAGCTAAAAGCAAACGTTCAAGTACCGTAACTGTGCAAAATCACCCTTTAGAAGGTTCTTGGCCGCTTCTGGTATTTTTCCGATGAACTAATAATTGATTTTGATAACAAAATTTATTTGGGAAATACATTTGGAGTATTCAGGCTCTAAAAATAATGGATTAGCCATCCATTCAATCTCTTTGCTTACATTGATGGTTAACTAATGATTAACAAAAGTATGAAGGTAGTAACAGAGGGCCGTAGAAAAAGCTAAGGAGTTATGCTCATGGATGTATTTATTAAAAAACAAGAAAAAAAAAACATCGCTCACTTGTTAGTGAAATAATGTAGACCGTACCTTTAAAAAATTCGATCATTTCGATGTTATCCTGATAAGTGAATTGAAACTTTGAAATATATTACACGAAACAAGAAATCTTAAAAATTAAAACAACGAGCAAACGCTTAAAATAAAATTAAAGTATTTTTCTTTGATAAACTTGGAGTGTTTTTCCGAAAGAGTCTTTTCTGAACATAAAAAAAATATTATGTTTAATTGGAATGATTCAATGGTGATTGTTCTGTAAAACTTAACATTGACGAAATATGACAATACATATGCCACTTTATGAAAATTTTATTTTTTTGTAATAGTTATTACATTTTTGTGAGTATCATATAGTTTAGGGTTGACATATTTTATAATAATCAATTATTAGGTGAAACTACCCAGTGAATTGTTGAAACAAATTAAGTCGCTTTTACCGAAGGTGAACCAACAAAATATTCATGAACGATCCGTTACCCAATGGATGCCCCACGCTATCGGCCATTGCATTATCCCGCATGAAGACATACTTGTATAAATACTAGCCAGGACGACTGGGGAAGTATAGTTTTATCTACTCTCGACACACGCAACACACAAACAAAATGTTCAAGCTGGTAAGACTAATTTATATCTAATATTACCTAGATCAATTAAGTAACATGTACTACCATTCATTCTTAAAGCCCCACAGCGCACTTTCAAGTGTAATTTGTTTTCTTTTTATCTAAAATTAATAAATTAACGTTGTATTATTTTTAGGTATTCTTCGTGTCGATGGTGGCTTGCAGCCTGGCCGCCCCCGCCCCTGGAGTTCTGGTGGGTGCCCCCGTCGTCACCGCCACGAGCTCTCAGGTGGTCGCCAGGAACTACAACGCCGCCCTGGCGGTAGCCCCGGCACCGCTTCTAGCCCCCGCGCCACTGCTCGCCGCCGCTCCTCTATTGCGCTCTGCCCCGCTCTTAGCTTCCCCCTTCGCTGCGCCACTGGCCGCCCCGCTAGCCGCCCCGCTGGCCGCCCCGCTCGCCGCTCCTTTCTCTCCATACGCCGCATACGCCGCCGCCCCAGCGTACGCGTCTCCCTACAGCGCCTACCCATATATCTTCTAAATATCTCCTGCTGCCTTTGTTACCTACTTTTATGCGTGAATAAAGCCTTAAATGTTGTATAAACAACCTTTTTATTTATGTCATGTACACGTTAACACACTTACTTCAAAGTAGATATCGAAAACATTAAGGTGTCTATAGACCGTCTGTACATAATACAGAAATGCGTTTGTTCCATACAAATTGAAACGAAAATAATATTTGAATAACAGCAATATTATATTACAATAATTTAAAAGATATCAAATTTATTAATGCTACTGTTCAGTTCTGCCAGGATTTCAGTTTTATTATTATTGTGTTCCAACCCATTATCAAACTGTAAAAAAAATGTATAAAGTTCTATTGATTATACACAATATCAATAAATAAACAATATTATTTAATCAATGAAGAAGACAATGTTAACAAATCTCAATAAAACATGAAAAAAAAGACACAGAAAGGCAACGGTCGCAACAAATCTATGAGAATTTGTTAGGATGCAAGCAAATTCTCCAGTTAATGTATATTACTTACTTACTTTCTTTCTGTATCTGTATTTTCTTCTTAAATAAAATGTAATATTTATAAAAAAAGAACTGAGACTATAATCCAGATCATCTGGTCTTACCGGGACTAGCGTCTCTACCAACTGAGCTATAGGGACCTAATTATTTACGTCATCTTTATCGATCTCATATTTCAATGTATGAATTATTCAAACTAAGTTATTTTATTTTTTATTAATTGATAAACTAAAGTTTTTAAGATAAGATTTTTGTGCATAGCGCAAAGGGTAACAATTATTTTTATATACAATAATTATTGGCCTGAAACACTCATCCAAATTAATTAATTAATACTAATAAAGTTGGTTGTTTACAGGTGAAATATAATAAAAACAGTAATTATTGAATGAAACACTAGTATATATTGATTAACTTGGCGGGTTTGCGATAAGCCGACGTAGCTCAACGGTTGAGCATCTGACCGGCAATCAGAAGGGTCCAGGTTCGAGTCCTGTCGGCGACATTTATCTTTTCTCGGAAGGTTTTTTCAATTTGGATGAGTGTTTCAGGCTAATAATTATTGTTTATAAAAATGTTTTATTTTTATTTATAATTATGTATACCCATAAAGTTTTTGCTAGAAGTGAAAAATTATGAATTATTAATATTTTCCTCAATTAATTCTCACATTTTTGGCTGTTATCTTTTTATATGTAATGTTCTTACCGAATACATTTGTAATCTAGATTACAAATAGTGTCTCGGATATACCTTTCCGATTTTTATCTATATGGACATCTATCGACTTCTCTAAAAGTCTAGAAAGAGCGTTCAATTTATTGGAATAACGTATTGGAGGTCGTAAACCCATTGTAATATTTAATCATTAAAACAGATAATATCAACAAATCTCAATGAAATGTGAAACGGAAAAAGACACAGCAAATAAAAAGGTAACACTCGCACCTAGGTCTCGAACCCAGATCCTCTAGTCTTACCGGGACTGGCGTCTCTACCAATAGAGCTATTGAGCTAATTATTTTCCCTGTCATCTCTCAAATTAAGAATCATTAATATTATTTTAAATTAATTCCCGTATTTTTGGCTGTTTTATTGAAATTTGTTAATATTACCTGCTTCAATGATGAAATATTATAATGAAGTTTATGACTTCAAAAAGTTATTCATATAAATTGATTCAATGAAAATCTTTAAAACCTTTTGAAAATTCTTTTTGCGAAAGCACCTCTTTGTTCAAATACTAATATTGTTTTAAGATTGTAGAAGAAAGGGGACCGTAGAATAACTTAAGTTTTATATGATGTAACGTAAATGCTGACCCCGCTTATAAAGGCACCATTTCCATTGTCTACGACTAGATTTGAGGCAATGTCTATGGGAGACATCCGACGGAAGAGGGGGGGCGGTGAAGGCAAGATGGCGCGGGGACGTGACTTGACACGGCGGACAGAGCCGGGAGTTTTTTGGAAAGGGAGTTAAATGTTTAAATTGTGCTGTGATTAACATTCGCCAACGAGCGTTTCAACACCATGTACCCGAAGTGGGTGGGATGGTCCTATAATTACGGATGGTGACTTAGAGTGACAAAAGTCCCACTGCGCGTGCAGGAGCGTTGGATTTTAAATAAAACCATGCCACTGATGACCGGGCAATAACGACGTTTGTACGGAGCGAAAGGTACCATCTTCTAGTATTGTTTATTGGATTCTACGGATGAAGTTTGCTGTGGCGGATGGCGCTGCCGTGAGACGTCCCAGATCTCGCGGATGGTGGATGGCGGAATCGACAATCATCGGGCAAGCGCGGTCCTCCCTGGTGCAGAAGACGAGATGCCATCCACAAGAGCCATCCTAAATATTTTAATACATTTCATTGTAGTTTTAATCCTCCTCTCTACTCTTTTACGGTAACGACAATGTTACAATTAGTATACCAATAAACCTCATGTTTTATCAATACCAGGGTTTTATTTCTGTATCAGGAAATACATTCCGCTTCCCGTGCTTCATACATCAATTTCAGCCATGAATCCTGAGAGATAGAGTCGAGCATTTAAACATACTAGGGAATATGTAGCAATGATTAGAAATGTGAAAAAAAAATCCATATTTTCCTGAAAAAATCTGCACGATGAATTATATTAAAATATCGAAAATGTTGCATGGTTGGAAGAATATGTAACAATTTTGTTGACATTTCCTTAATTGTGCAAACTGCATGAAAAAGAAGTGGAGTTGTTACCATAGGTAAGTATTATATTTATAAAATATATTAGAATTTTTAAATGAATACTTAACTCTTAACGTAATATTAGAGGAGAATGATGCAGTCGAAGATATTAGTCGAGTACGTTAATTATATGCACCTACCTATAGCTGATTTTTATATTGGAACTAGAATTAGTTAAAAATAATATTTTCTATTAACTTCCCTACCTAGTACATATACTAAAGGAATATAATAATGTCTCTTGACCATAGGCGAAGTATAAATATTTTGGGTACGCCGTGATTTGTGATTTTACGATATTTAAAATGACTATGAACAAAGCAATTCCAGGCAGTTCTACGTTATGCGATTGTCGGTAGAATACATATTTTTTAATTTTGAAAATCCTCTCTAGCAAAAGGAAAAGAATTAAAAAAAAGTAATTTTCGTAGTAATATTCCCAGCAGGACGGTATATGAATCCATAGCATCTTAATATTCATTAGTTAATATTAGGAAAAAATATACATAGCATACGTGTAATCAGGACTCCTTGAACACGTAACCTGGCTTTTCTATTAGAAGAATCCTCATATAGTCACGAACAGTCATTATAACCATCTATGTATAGAAAGATACGACCGGTGGTATTTAAGCTCTCAAAAGTCGCTGTAACGTCCAATTATACGGATTATTGTTTGGGGATTTACATTGGACGCTTGGTTTAAGCGTAACTCTATCATAATACCATTGGACGCTTATACCGATTAATATAATATTAAAATTAAATACCAGAACCTGTCACTTTATTATCTATTGTTCCATTTCAATAGAAAATACAATAACATTGTTATGTGAACAAAATTTGTATGAGGACATGGAAATTGACTATTTTGGAATAAATTTAAAATACAATGGTACACAAATACCACATACTATTCAGGCGGTTGGAAAATTATGTTATTTCATGTAACAAGACAAGGTGTTATAACGTATTTATGAGAAGGCCCGAGGAAATCTGTTACGATAAGACCTTTCCAGAGGCTTCTAAAGAATTGTAGTCGCTGAAACAATAGCTAGTACATACATGCCAAGTGAAAATGAAAAAAAAAACGTTTTTCTTGAATTTCTGAGAGTACGCTGATATGAAAATTTTTTGTTGGTTTTTACCATAAATAAAAAAAATGTTTCTCATTAAAATGAATAGGAAATGTTTTAATTTAAAAAAGAAAACAAAAACTTTGTTGACGCCACTTTTATTTGTTTTATACTTTTAGGGACCGGGTTTCGCCACTACCGTAGCTTCTTCAGGGCAGTATATGACTACTGCCCCGAAGAAGTAGTCATATACTGCCCTAAAGAAGCTACGGTAGTGACGAAACCCGGTCGGAAAAAGTATAAATAAAAGTGATGTGAACAAAGTTATTGTTTTATTTTTTAAATTATTATGTCACATCACCAAGTTACCGCTTCATACGAAAATATGAAATGTTTTGTTTAAAACACTAGTTAATATATAAATATCAACATGCTTCGGAACCGGAGCTTCCCTCATCAGGATACGCAGTATACTAAATATGCCATACTTTGTCGTGTCTTTTTATTGAAGATGACACCACAAAGCTACTCTGCATTTATTAGTTTAAAAAAATATTCTTATCAATTTTCATACCTTAGATTTAATAAAAAAAAAATTAATCAGTGGAATTTGACGCGTGTCATTGGTTGGGGTGAGCGCTTCTATACTGTATCAGTGTTTATGTATTTGTAAAGAGATTTGTTACATCATTGAAGAAGATAATATTAACATAACCTAAATGAAAGATGAAACCGGATAAAAGGACAGAAACTAAAAATATTTCAGTCGCATCTGGGACTCGAACCCAGGTCCTCTGCCTATCCGGGGCAACGTTAAGTTAAGTTAAGCTAGTCCCGAATACCCAGGAAACTTTTCTTCTTTAGTTTCTTCAATTACTTTTTATTTCCACCAACCCTCAGACCGGGTGAACTCTTAACTTTTTGACGACATTTAAACTATGTATTCATTTTTCGGAATCAAATTCGACACAGACAGTTGAAAGACATGTGCTTCTTCGCATAATATAGTAATTACCAAAACTAATGGTACGCGTGCTCTGATAATCGCAAGCCTTTGAAATATTGATTCGCGTTACATGATGTGGACTTCCGCGGTCAATACTAGTCACAAATATTTGGTAACGGAATAATTAGGCGACTTAAGCTCTTCAATAGTATAAATAGCTTTGAAGAATTCAACAAAGGCATACTATTGTCTGTTCTCTTCAGTGATAACTATCTACTCAAAACTCAACTAAAAATGTTCTCCAAAGTGGTAAGCATTTCAGCAATTTAAATAATATCAGATGTACCACCCCGCTGCCTATCTACAAAACAGTAAAATCATAGTTAAAATTAAAAATTACCATTTAAAGTTCATTTGAAAACTCGAAATCACATAAAAAATAATGTGTTTTCTCCAAAGGTTTAACTATTACTCTAAACGAGAAGACAAGCAAGTAAAATATATAAAATTAATTCAATTCACAAAACTTTGCAATAAAAAAGGTAACATAACCATAAATCCATAAAAACAAAATGCAACGCAATGATAATTATAATCTCCATATAAATGAATTAGTATTATAAGAAGTGCATTGTATAAGACCAACGATGTTATAACTGTCTTTTGTACTTCTTAGATTGTCTGCTTGTCGATGGTGTTGGCTCTGACCACATCCGCCCCCGCCCCAGGACTTCTCGCCGGCGCCCCCTTCGTCACTGCTACCAGCTCCCAGGTCATTGCCAGGAACTACAATGCCGCCTTCGCGATCGCCGCCTCCGCCCCCCTAATCCAGGCCGCTCCTCTGCTGGCCGCCCCCGCTCCCCTCATCCAGGCCGCCCCCCTAATCGCCGGTCCTGCCCCGCTGATCGCCGGAGCTGCCTTCGCGCCCTCTATTGCCGCCCCAGCTTTCGCTGCACCAGCTTACTCCCCGTACGCCGCTGGATTCGCCGCCCCTCTATCAGCCTACCCTTACTACTTGTAAATTAGTTGATTAGTCTGTTGATCCTAGTGCCATTAATTGTTATGTATTATAATAAATAAATGTTGATCCTATAAATGTGATTTCATTTTTAAGTATACATCCCAACTTAATATTGTCATACATCCCAGGGAGGACAATATACTCAAATTATGTTATTTGGCAATGAACTTGTGTAATAAAATAGTGAATAATCACGTCCCGCTTAATAACAATGAGCCTAAATACTTACATATAGAAAGAAAGGGTCTTAGAATAAATGTAACCGGGATAAACAAACGAACAAATGATCCGAATATAACGATAATAAATAAAATCCGAAAAATTATATATTCCCCACTTTCTACGAAATCTAAACAATACACTTGTCTTTTCCTTAAAATATTTCAGGGATTTACCACAAACATTTAAATTCATTGGCTTAATAGCATTTACATCGTTATAAAAAAATTAAGAATAACCTGCCATCATTAAAAGGTGGACAACAGATTTTAACTATAGCACCTCACAGAAGAGAGGATTTTAATTATCACAATTATTTTCTGAGTAAATCGGTTTTCATCGTAAATAGTAATAAGTCTTTTCAAACACGATAAAAATTAAATTTGGGTGCTGGCAAATAAAATAATATAGGTAAGTCGTCTTAAAATAGCCTAACCACAGTTTGAAAATAGCTTTGAAACAGCACAATGAAAAAAAAATCGTAAAATAGAAAATACTTGAAATTAATATAACAATATTAAATTCGATTTAATTTAAATAAATAATAAATAAAAAATACGTAACATTTACATTATGTGAATAGGAAAATTACACACAGGATATTACGAAATATCCTCGAACATTTATTGTCCATTGCTGGATGAAGATCTCGTCAAATCGCTTTATCTATTCTCGATATTATATTATATTCATGTATATGCTATCAAGTATTTCTGCTAACATTTTTCATCCGATTGAAACAGCCGCAGTAAGAAAAAAAATAATAATCAAAAGGGATCTGAAAACGTCGCGATAATTTTTAGCTATTGTTTTTTTTGTTGTTGTTCTAAATTCGACATGGAAGTTAAATGCGTAAAATCTTATAGTTATTCAAGCTTTCAAGGATTACTTCCTTATTTAAAAATACCTACCAAATCGACCGTTTTGAATAAAATTGAGAATTTTGCGTCATTCTAGTGAAAATGGAAAAAATTCTAATTTTTGCGTAAAAATTCGCGTTATCGCAAACAAGAAATATTCAGGTCTCTACTAATCTTTAACTGAACGGAATACTTTTAAACGCACCTTATATTTCGTATATTCGTGTGGGAGTATAACACCAATCGCTCGGTGCATTAAGTTAATGCATTAGTTAATTATTTATTTGCATAATTTTTATTTATCATAGATTTCGTGGCTGCCGAGAAAGGCGCAATAGGAAAAGACGTTTGACGAGAAGATCTTCTGCTCTCACGGCGACCTGAGTTCTGACCTCCAATCTACAGAGCAGATCCGGTGCATCATGCGGCCCACGGACGTGCCCGATCAGGCTGCTCTGCGACCTGCTGTGGTCCGACCCCGACAAGGACACCACCGGCTGGGGCGAGAAATGGACGACACGCTGGTGTGCTCTTTCCAGATCCTGAAGCCGGCCGACAAGCGCTACCTGGCGTACGGGCAGACCAACACCAAGCGTCCCGTCAGGCCGCCCAGGGGCGTCACCAACAAAGACAAAGAAGATTGGATATGGATATGGATCAGTTCCTCCGGCCCCCGTCCTCACCCGCCGCCCAACTTCACATAACTCCTATCATTTGTATTAGCGTTTTGCAATATATCGTAAGGAATAAATACAGTTACCTTTTTTTTCTCAATTTAACATATATGAAAACTTAGATCAAGCCGTATTTAGTTTTGATAATTTAACTGCATCTCTTTATATGGTCTATAAATAATGTGTAATGATAGCCTGTCCAAAAAAGAAAATGTAATAGAGGTATTATAGGAATAATGTAAGAATAGGAAGTAAGATTTGTACAGCGCCCTTGAGGTGATTTTTCATAAAAACGGCGCTATAAAAATCATCCGATTATTATTATTATATCTGAGAAAAAAAAATCATCAAGATTTTTCAAGCTCAAAAAATTTGCACAATAAAGGCATCAGCGTTGTTTCAAATAGTTATTCAAATCAATTCAATAATTTTCAGAAAGATCCTTTACATGAAGGATTTATGAAACTGTCTATTACTCGGGTTATGCCTAACTTATGCCATAATAGGGGTAACAAATTTACATTATTTGCGGTTCACAAAAGCCCCAGTCAATTTGATTGAATGTCCGATATAACAGTACAGTTCACCCTATGCCAGGTATTTGAATAGTATTAATATGTTCTTGACAGCTTAATTGTGGCGGATAATAGAATTACAAGTTTCGGGGTGGAGGTAGGCCGGTTATAAAGGAGCATGAAACCTCATTGTTCTTTTATTTTGTGTTTTCAAGGTTGATTAGAACTGTCCGATTATTTATGTTAAAAAATACCTGTTGTCGAATGCTTTCAACCCCTGCTTTCAAAGTGTTTGGGATTAAAAGTATAAGAAAAAACAATACCATATTTTATTGAGAGTGAAATGATTTACAGTCTTGGAAAATCATTTCACTTTAGTTAATAGATTTTTTTTAATGTTTTAGCTATTTCGATAGAACTACAGCGTTTTTAGGTGGTGTCTTGTAAAATTTATATTATTTTATTCATAATACCACACGTCAAAAATTGTTCACTTCCCATGAAAACGATTTAATTAATTTGTGTTTTTTCACAGTTAATTAATTCAAAAATAATATATACTATATTTGCGCACGTTCCAGAGTGGAAGATCCTCTCACTACTGCCCTGGTGAAAGACCACCATTCAGAATTGAAACGTTGCTTGGAACGGCTTTTAGCCGTGTTTGGTGAACAGATCTGAATAGCCAGGTATTTCTCCACCTTCCTCTTCCCATTCTCCTTCCCTTCCCCAATACCTTCAGCCTCACAACATTCTCCAATTGGGGATGCCATAGTTTCACTGGCTCCAGACGGTTGGGAGCAGTTGGGACTCTTGTGCAGTATTCAAGTAAAAAAAAATGCGAACTTTGAAAATTTTTTTTTTTTAAACAAATCGCTTCTCAAACAATTCATTTCCTTGGTATAAATGCTAATTTTTAAAGTAGTACTTAATATGTACCGAACAGCGTCAGAGATTTGAAAATTAGTAAGTATATTTTGTTAGTTCAAATCCAAATTGATTTGACACAAGTATCAAATAAGGATATTTTACTGAACTCTTTACGACTGCCAAATTAAATAATGTTATTATGTTTGCAAGGTCCAACAAACTTACCAATCAACCTTGACCTGTAGTACCCCTTTAATAAAAAAATGATGGATATGAGCTGCGCTGCGCGGGAAATAGAACTTTGGCTGCATTGCGGTGGTATATAACGAAAACTATGTATGGACCTTAATGGTGTTTAAACAGATTTAAATCATAAACTATTCAATGTCATTCGGTTCCATTATAGAACATATGATAGCATCTCCTGTCCCGATTCTATCTTGCTCTCCCCCCCACCCAGCTAGCATCATAACTAAAACATCTGTATTTAACCACTACCTTTTGTTAAACTTCTTTTGAATACATATTTATATAAAAGCTGTTTGTTTCTTACAAATAAACAAGTTAAATCAGTCGCCAAAATCAATTGCTAATTCAATAGACAACTTTTTATAAAAAATAAATACACAATCGCCATGAATCGTTAAAGGAAAGTAAGTGTTGTGGCCATTGTCGGCGTAATCTGACGAAACAGTAAGTAGGAAATGGACGTGATGTCAATAGTGATGGAAGGATTCAGAAGTAGGGCGAACGTGGAGCTAATGTCAATCAGGACGTTTGGCCTTGGGTGATTCCATGGAGTAATTATGTGCTTAGAGTTTATGGCACTAGAGCAAGTGGTTTGACAGGATTTAGGAACATTAATGTTAATATTTAAAAAAATAGGAAATATATTATTTAAATGAGAAACCTGTTTAATTGTTTTCCGAGATAGTTTGGTAAATAGTTTCGTAAAATATCCCCATTTAATAATTGTGTTCAATAAATTTTGATTTGATTCGACAAAATATAGAAAATTTAAAATCTCTGTCACCGCTTTATTCTTATTGAGTATTACTTAAACTGGTATATAAAATTTAAATTCTCATGAATTGCAGAATCCTTCTTTTAAAAAACTGACTATGAAACATAAACATTTTAAAACCTTCCTAAAATGTACAAATTGTGTACATCCTTGTACATATACGTCAAATATATATTATATTACGAAATATGAGTACCCAGAGCTGATAAAAGTATAAAAATATGTAAAAGCTATATTAAGAAAGGAGTGTGAAAAGAATAACTGACACGAATGTTAATGGAAGAAGCCGGGGACGCCCGAGGTAGACATGGCAATATTTAACGAAATTTTGTTTACGAAAACAATATAACTACATATAAATTATTTTTTAGTATTCATATTTTCCTGAGGATGACAGCATTGCTGTCGAAACATGTAGAGATATTTATTTATTTTTATAAAAGTGGTGTAAACAAAGAACATTTTTAATTATTTGATATAAGTACAATTTACTTTATTATTTAATGGCATCAGTGGTAGAAATAGTCCTCCGAAAACGGTGTACCATTTTTATTACTCTACCTTTCTCATTGAAAATACCGCAAAACATTCATAACAAACAACCTGTTGTGTTTGACTTTTCAACGAATTATACCTTAAAGAGTTCATTTTTTTACGGCGTGATTCCATTTGGAATTCAGTGTTTCAAGTTTAGAAAAAAAGTCTAATTATCGTCGGGCAGGAATTAAGTACATAGTAATGTTTATAACGATTTTATCATATTATTTTAATGGGAAAATTATTAAGTAAAAAGTGTGTTAATAATGTTAAAATTTTATCCTATCGTGTGCGAATGTTTTAACGTACACCGTTTAATGAATTAAAGGGTTCTTTGTTTATTTGTACAACTAGCAATATCATAAAAGTTCTACGATTCGAAAGAAACATGCGCTCGCGAATTTTCTATGAGAATACGATAAAAGATATTCGACATTCTAGTAACGTCTGTCTTTTTCGTTTTCATACAAGACGTGTGATAAGGAAGATTTTTATGGAAGCATTTTAGGAAGATCACCGATGACGCGCGTACGATCTCTAACTGGGACCCCCATATTACCCATATTCATAGTCATATAAGACACAGTTTATAGTAATATGTTTTGTTTGTGTAGCCCAAATAAAATGCGAATCATTTACATTAGAAACATTCAACAACAATATTGCATTTTTTAACCCTCTCTTCCTCATGTGTCATCTGTATAACGATAATGGTATGATCAATGACAATGATATATTCTCTAATCCACCTAAAAAATTCAAATAAATATTAAATGTCACGTTTATAAAAAAAAGTTATTATCCATGATTTTTCTTTTCTTCAAATTAATTATTAATAATTCAATTTAATTTTTTCATAGTCCCTATAAAACAGTTGTGGACTAATATATTATAGGGAATACGATACATTACAATAAATGAAAATTTAAAAAAATATATACATATACAAATAGACAAGTATTGGAAATAATAAATAGTACAAGTAATTAAACATTTGTTGATTAATGACTAACAAATACTGAAGGTGATAAATCTGTATCAAACTTGCAAGTAGTGAAAAGTTGATAGATAAATTATAAAAAGTTATGGGGCAGATTTTATAACTATTTTGTTACTAGATAGTCGCAAAATTGTCTGTAAGTGATATTGAAAATGAGAACGGTCTGCTGATTGGCGTGTTCTGATAACCAGAAGTTCTCGCTTTCGGAGCATAAAATAGTGCACGGGATCTCCCACGACTATACTTATTAGGAACGTATAAACTTACCTCTTTCAATATAGGTGGATTACATATGATTCCAGATATTATCTTTAAAAATGAATACCTATTCGATGGGCTTCTAAGTTTGAATATAGGAATGTTTACTATATATATACATATTCTCTCATATAAAGGTTACTCAAAAACCTCTTCTGCACTTTTTCCATTCCGAGAATATGGTCCTGTTCTGAAGACGCCCAGATAATGGAACTGTACTCCAAGATTCTGCGACCAAGTGCTTCATACGTTCTTAGTATTGAGATTTCATTAGTAAATGATCTCTCACTACGAAGAACAAAGCCAAGCATTTTGTTGGCGCGGGAGATGTCATAAATATGGGATTTAAAGGAGAGATTTTCATTTAAAATCACACCAAGCTCCCTAATCGCAGTTTTGCTTATCAAATTATTTTTATTTATGTGGTAAGGGAACAGATTTGGTTCTTTGGATGGTGTAAATGTAACGACACTACATTTTTGGATGCTGAAAGGCAGTTTGTTAATTTTAGAATATTTGAAGAGGCCATCAAGATCATTATGCAGAAGAATGGAATAGATAAGTCTTTTGATAGCTGCGAAAAGTTTAATATCGTCTGCGAAAAGTAGTTATTTCGAGTGTTTAATGGTCTCGCCAATGTCGTTTGTGAATACGGGTCCTATGTACGATCCCTGTGGAATCCTGGAGATCGTTTTATATTCACGTGAAAGAATGTTTCCGTAACTAATATATTGGAGACGATTGAATAGGTGACTTGCCATGTAAGTTAGTAGATTAAGGGAGAAACCTTTTACATTTAATTTTTTTGTACTTTTTGTTGTGATCAATGTGTAATATAATTATTTATTTTTTAATCCAATACTCAACGCATGATGAGAACATTTTGTAAATAGATTGATGACCTTAATTTAATTTAATTAATTTAATTTGTTTAATCAATATCACTTTGTTATATGTCCTTAATAAACAATAAATATGTCAGCGTATCATTTTATTTTATAATAATTATCACGTGAAAACAGTTGCAACGAACTATTAAAGGCCAGCTAGAAAATGCTGTGATTTTCATAACACTAGACGTCACTCAATAGTTTTTGCTACGTACTTTGGAAAATGTAATTATTTTTATAGAGTTGAGATTAAGCTTCGCACATTAACCTAAAAACACAGAGTTGCTTTGTGTAAATATGGGGAAACGCGCACGTAGTTTTTGAAACAGCCTAGTAATTATATGAACAATGAAAGTACTAAAAATATTTTGACCGGCGTAAAATATCACAGTACTTTTATTATATATAGTGTTATAATATATAATGTTCACCTTCATAAGCAAATATGGCGGAAAGTAATTTTATTATCGGAACTATAAATATATTTTTATTAAGCATCTTCACTATTTTCATTCGACCCCTGGGGGTATAACGAGGACAGCAAAAATAATAACGTAGGGTTGTTTACGATGTTAGGGAAGTATTACATAAAGAAAACGGTTACGTCATTGTATAGAGTATGTTACATAAATAGATCGATTTTCTTATATTGTACGAACTCTGAGAGGCGTGCGAAGCATGACCTAGACAAGTGCGAGCAAGTATCAAGTTGTTTCCGTTTAACCGACGGCCTTCATGGTCGAGGGGTAAGGCTCTCGACTACGAATCCGAAGGTCGCGGGTTTAAATCCCGGCGTGCGCAAGTAAATTTTATTTAATTAATTTGTGTTGTTTTACAATTAATTCATATAAAAATAATATATAGTATATTTGCGCACGTTCCAGAGTTGAGGATACTCTCAGTATCGCCCTGGTAAAAGACCCCATTCAGAATTGAAACGTTGCTTGAAATGGCTTTTAACCGTATTTGGTGACCAGATCTGAATAGCCAGGTATTCCCCACCTCCCTCTTCTCCTTCTCCTTCCCCTCCTAAATACCTTCAGCCTCACAACATTCCCCAATTGGGAATGCCATAGTCTCACTTGCTCCAGACGGTTGGGAGCAGTTGGGACTCTTGTGCGGTATTCATATAAAAAAAACCGCCTTTAACCGCGTTTAACCGCAGTTTGAAAATGGCCTTAAACGCCGAAACAGCCGTCACAATAATAAAAAAACTAAAAATACTAGCAGAACTTAATAATAACATTATTAAATTTGATTTACATTAAATGTTTAAATAAACTTTTATACATCAAAGGGTTGGTATATTAGCGTTAGGGTTTCAAAATAAACCCAGGTGTTTTCAAAACGTAAAAAAATATTAATGTTTTTAACAGATTTTATAGTTTTCTCTTTCGAAGAGCTATCGTTATCTCAACAATTCAATCGAATATATTCGTTTTGTATCCATGATAACAGGTATGAAAATATATTTTTTCAAACTTTCTTGTACTAACAACATTCATAGATACATATTAAAGTTTCTTTTAAAAAAATACGTATATATATGCATACAGGAGCTGGGACGTAGTACATAATATTTTGTACAATATTACATATTATTGTTTTCTACCAAGTATGCCAGTATCGCCATCTAACGAAAACATATGAAAACTGTTTAGATCGATAGCAAAAATCAATAGATTGATAACTTGTCCATAGATGTGCGGAGAGTTTTATTTTTTTTTAATGCAAAAACATCAATACATCTTACAGGTGCTTTGATAGCTGTTTCGCCTTTAATAAGTGTATCTAATGGTACACTTTTTTAATGTAAAATAAAGAATAAATTAATGATTTTAAAATTTTGCTGATTAGATTTCTTGTTATGGACTAGAGATACTGTATGTTATTAACCCTTTCAGACCTACAGTAAAATTTGCAGTGGTGTTTCATATGATTCGGTATTTTATATATATATATACCACTTTATAATTACTGATGTTTTTAATTTGGAACGGCTGAGCTGCCTGTTTCACACACGACTTAATTTTGGAATTCAGACTGAATGATATATTAAAAAAAAATTAAGTTTAAAAAAAACTAGTAGGTACGCATGTGAAGTATTTTTTTTTATTTTGTTTTAAATTATATAAGTATATGCAATGAAATAAAATTATTTTCATAATTTTAGAGGCAACTTAGAAAACAATTTGCGGGTTTATCGTATTTAAAAAAAATCATATTTGTTATTTAAATATGATTACGTAAATAAAAATACAAAAACAAAACATTAAAAAAAAAAAAGTTTTTTGGGTCGATATTTTAAATTACGTACTATAATTTGTGTTCTGAAGTAAATTGGGTGTTTTTAGTTTAATTTAAAGTCCAAAATAATGCTTTTAATATTTTTTTAATTTTTTTATTATTTTATATTTCGTTATATTTACAAAGTAGAAGGGTTAAACTTTTTTTGTAAATAACCGTTAGCCCCCAAATAATTGTTACAGATGCATCTAAAATTGCGAAAAATCAATTCCTTTAATGGCCCATATTTCATAATGTAAAACAAAAATAAATAAAATACTTCTGGTACGTACTAGATATTTACTAAACCTTTAATTTAAAAAAAATATATCATTAGGTTTAGGTAAGTATTTTGACCTCGAATCCAAAATTAAGTTTTGTATGGAACAGGCCGCGCAGCCGTTCCTCATAAGATATTAAATGATATATCTATCTAATTAAACTATTTTTATCAAGTCCGTATCTAAATTAGAATAGTGAATCTTGTTTATTGTATATAAAAAAAAATTATTTCTTTATAAATAAATCTTAACATTCGAATGAAGCTGACACAAAAATATATAATAGAGAAATTGTGTCATTCAAAATTCAGTATTTTATGCTCAATCCAGAAAGGTTAATTATAAAGGTTCATAAATTGTTGTAATTTTTTTACATGAATATCCTAAAAGTGTTGGAATTTTAAATTTTATTTCATCACATGGGAATGCTATCCTTGTTTTACCGGTATCTCAATGGAAGATGCTCTGAGAAACTAGCGTCGTTGATCCTCTCGGGCATCGGTGCATAGTCGGGAAACACGCAAAACGCGCGTACAAAATTTGTGAACGGTTGACATTTGTCACTTGACAACGGGTCGTTTCTACGGCTCGTTCTTGGGTTCAACAGCCCGGGTGTGGAACGATTTACCGGCCTCTGTGTTTCCTTCCTTCTTTCCAATTCTTCTTTACTCTTTTCACTCCTCTCTTTAAAAGCCCCTCCTCACAGCATCCCCAAAGATGACATAGACCCTGAGGGAAATTATTTTCCTCCGGGACTCCTGTTTAGAGTTAACGTAAAAAAACTCTTTTAACTGAAACTCGTCATTTTGACTGGTAATTAAAATGCAGTTTGTCTATATTAATTTGAAGGAATATTTTTTATGCATTCAATTCGCTTCTCAATGTTAATTTTATAAAGTAATATTAATAATCTGCAAATTTTCCAAAACAATAAATAAAATAGCAAATTTTTTTAAAAATTTATAACCAAAATTTTGATTGTACTTTTTATGCACAAAAACATACTTATTACACTGAACACTGGATTTAATGACTTTTATTGTACACCATTTTTTTATGGAAACCCGTTATTTTGACGGGTAATTAAAATGCAGTTTCTTAAATGAAACCAGTTAAATGTATTTTAAATCACTTGATTGCTTTTTGGGTCTAAATTATTCGCACAAATACTTGTGACAGTTAACACAAATATTATTAGATCTAAAAATAATCCGATTTGGCAAGACTTTTCATGTATTTAAAGAGAACAGACTGGAACTTATCACGGTTATCTTTACGGTCACTTTAAGAGCCAATTGAAAAAAAAAGATTTTATAATTTCTTCAAACGATTGGTATTCATGTTGTGGCGTCATTATTAATAAATGAATTTAAAAATATACTTAGTATTCACCACTTTATAAATATACATTGATATCTACATGTTTCGAAAGCGATGCTTTCATCGTCAGGAATATATGAATACTATTATAGTGTTCCTGGCGACGAAAACTTCGCTTTCGAAACATGTAGATATCAATGTGTATTTATGAAGTGGTGAATAGTAAGCATATTTTTTAATTCGTTTATTAAAAAGTTTTTTCTTGATACATTTACTCCAATGCTCTCTTTATACAATCTCCGTGCATTGATAATTTCTAAATCCATGGTGGTGTTATAAATGTGATAAAATACTCAAAGATGCCATCCATGAGTTCCTGCTTTTCCTATATTTTCGCCCTATTTTATCAATCATATAATATTTTATACGATTAATAAAGTACAGATTATTATACGGTTTACCTGTTTTTTGTTTGTTCGTTAAACTGTAAAATTAGTTAACCCGTCAATTTGAGTCTGTGGAAATAGGTATATGTGTCATACATATCCGGGATTAGAAGGCCGACAAAGAAATTAGACTCAGATAAATATTCATATCGTTATCAACACATTTTACGAAAAATGAAAATTTGTATTTTTATTCTTAAAGCTCAATCCGTCAAATTAACGGGTTCTGTAAATTTTGTGTTAAATAATAATAATTACGTTACAAACAGGAATATTTTGTTTTTTTTTAATATTTATAATATTAGTAATTTATTTTTACATAACTTTTTTTATATAGTTTTTTTATATGAATACCGCACAAGAGTCCAAACTGCTCCCAACAGTCTGAAGCCAGTGAGACTGTGGTATCCCCAATTGGAGAATATTGTGAGGCTGAAAGTATTGGTGAGGGGAGGGAGAAGGGGAAGAGGAAGGTGGCGAAATACCTGGCTATTCAAATCTGAAAACACGGCTAAAAGCCATTTCAAGCAACGTTTCAATTCTGAATGGTGGTCTTTCACCAGGGCGATACTGAGAGTATATTCCACTCTGGAACGTGCGCAAATATACTATATATTATTTTTTTAAATGAATTAATTGTGAAACAGCACAAATTAATTAAATAAAATTTACTCGCGCACGCCGAGATTTGAACCCGCGACCTTCGGATTCGTAGTCGAGAGCCTTACCCCTCAACCATGGAGACCGTCTAAACTGAATAATTACTGTGAAATTATTTGGCAGTACTCTCACCGTGTTAGTTTATTTTAACATATTACGAACCGTGTTAAGTTATACATTGATAATAATATTTTTAAATGTTTAAAAATTGTTGCCAATATTTCATAATCCAGGTGGACATGTTTGTCTTTCAATCTTATTATATAACTGAAGAGTCCTTTGGAATCTAAATAGAAATCCACAAGACAAAGCAGGGTAAGGCAAGATTTCTAACAATCACCGGGATTTCTATTGTTGAATTACATTAACAATATAAGGTCGCATAATGGTGATTGTGTGGCGTACAGAAATGCACAGCAGGTGGTTTAATATTTCAGATTATATGCGTATAATACGGCTATACTTCCGTTACTTATGTCATCGATACATTATAATTTATAATACGTATTATATTGGGCAATGTATTACTCATCAGCAGGTATAGAACATGATCTTCAATTGAATTTGTTTCATTGATTAAGAATGGATTCATACAGTAGTTCTCTACATAAACATATGTAAAAACTTATTTCTGTGACGGCTTTGCCATGGGTTGTTAAGAATATCCTTTGATTCATCCTACAATAAATTCCGACAGGTTTTACCGTACTAATTTAGTAGTATGGATTCGTATTTTTGTTACAGGATGCATCAAGTTAATGAATCACAGAATCGTGGCACAGATGCCACAAAGGTAGCTATTATGGCCCACCATCGAAATGAATTTGACACCCGATGATAGAGTTTAAAGTATTCTGTTTGAGATATAAAAAAAAACAATGATTTAGAGTTATTTTGATTTTTTAGGGAGATTACCAATTTTGTATATGGACAATTTTTATGAAAATAAATAACCTTAAAAAAGGAATGCAGGAAACTCCATTAACGGAGGACTGAACGCGGTTGGCGCAAACAAAAAGTTGTCCAAGGAATCGAAGCTAGCAGTCCACAATGGACTGCTGATACCAACCTTGATGTATAGCAGTGAGGCATGGAACTGGCAGAGGAAGGATGAAAGTAGACTGAATGCTGTAGAAAGGAGATCTCTAAGACGAATGTGTGGTAAAACCATGTATGATCGAGTGAAAAATGTTTAGATTCGTAAAGAATGCAAGGCTGATGTAAGCGTAGTGAGCAAGATTAAGAAAGGGACGCTTAGATGGTTTGGGCATGTAGAGCGAATGAACGAAGAAAGGAGTGTAAGGAGAATATATGACGCGAATGTGAATGGAAGAAGAAGCCGGGGACGCCCGAGGAAGACATGGCACGATCAAGTGAATCAAATACTCGAGAGTCGGGCCATGTCAGAAGTCGGAATAACAGAAGAGAATGTATGAGGCGTTGTATGAATGTGAATGAAGCAAGAAGTGTATGCCAAGATTGAGTTGTTTGGCGGTCCGTCCTCTCTGCCTACCCCTGCGGGGAAACGGCGTGATGGTTAGGTAGTTAGTTAGTTAGTTAGTTAAATATACACTATTAAGTATTAAAAAAAATATATATATATATATATATATATATGTATATATATATATATATATATATATATCACATTAACATGTCACGTAGTAGTGGGGAGAGCCAGATGAAAGGAAGTGATCTAATCAATGTAAATATTATGTATTTACAGACCAAAACATGTCGGATAATATCACTTGCTTATTTTTATTTCGCCATTTTTGTGAATTATTACCACAAGGTTGACGAAGCCGCTGTTAAGCTAGTGTAAAACTATAATAAGCTGCTAGGTAACACGTAAATCCGTAAACACATAATCCGTTTAGTCGTCACAGATGGACAATATGGATGGGCTTGGCCTAAATATTTTCCTTGATGAGCAGGCCGAGCGATGTGTAATATATATTTTGCCCCACTCATCTGCACTGTGCCCCTGTCCCTCTCTCAGCCTTGCACATGTTCCAGACATTCCAATATTTGCGATTGGAAATTATGAAAATAATAATATTTTCTGTTTTTTATAATTACAACCATGGATTAAATAAATGTATCCTGGTCGTAGAACAAATTTGTTTTAATAGATTCGTGCGTATCTATTATTGAAGCTGCTTAAATGCCAAAGTTGTGTAGAACTAAACAAAATTACAGCAAAATATTTATTTATTTAATAATCTACGCCCTATATGGGCTTTTACATATAAAGTTAGTTATTAGTAAGACAGGTGCAAAGCACATCACACAAGGTTCAAAGATAATATATCGAACAAATACAGGAAAACATAGTGTATGTACCATTCTAAGTAATAAGTTCAGAGGCGAAAAATCAAAACATACCTTACATTCACTGTTACTTATACTTCTTGTTAGAAGTCTATCCCCATGAAAATTTTGGTAAAAAGTAGCTCCCGACCTCAAATAAGTTGTTAACCTTTGAAATGTTATGTATTCATACATCTTCTACGTGTAGCAAGAAGATATAAACAAATATTTTACATCGCGAAATACATATATATTATATTCGCCGTGTGAAACGAACTTAATGCGTGTTTTAATCAGATATATTTTTGAACATCAATTTGTAATGTATGTGAATGTAAGAAAAATGTGACAGAAAACACTTTACAGTAAAGTTATATTAAAGTGGTAGGTTTCTCCACTGTGAAGAGCAAGCAATATAAATTTAACATCCCCAACTTAATTTCTTGTGAGCACACTTTTAGTACATAAAATTTATTTTATGGCATAAGGTAATGGCAATTTTTGAATTTGAAATATACAGAAACCCATAAATCAACCCGTTTTATAATGTTTACCAGTTTGAGGTAAGTGTTCTCCATTAATTATTATTATAATTATAATTATTTTAACACGAACAAGTGCGTTGGACATTAGAGAATTTGACGTAAATAATAATAATAATAATAATGTTTTATTTCAGCAGAACAAAGAGGTGAGTGCAATATTCTGTCTGTCATATAAAAAGAATTCATTTTAAGAATAAAAAATTACATGCTGTAGAAATATAACGTAAAAACATAAATAAAAATTAAATTAAATTAAATTAACATATTTAACACTTATGCTACAGTGGCCTGAGGGAAATTCTCTATCTACGATGTAGGGGCGACCCCTGCCACTGGGCGACGGCCTGGACAAGAGTGTTTTCCGATCGCCGGTAGCGCTGACTCGTCCCAGCTATTCTGTGGCGCATCAAAGCAGCGAACCCATGCACCCTTCCCTCGGCGAACATCTGCGAGGCGCTGCATCTCCAAGGGAGGCCGAAAAGCGCCCTGTAAGCGTGTTTATATTGCACTCGGAGTGTGTCCATGACGCCTTGTGTATATCTTGTCCATAGTTCGCTAATGTAAAAGCTCATGCAGTATGTTTGGAATAGTTGCTTTTTTACCGGAGGACTGCACCTATTAAATCTTCTGGCGAGCATGTTGGCACGTACGCACAGCGCTCTTCTTTGGCGTTCTATGTCAGAGATGTAAAATGTGAGAGATGTTTTTTGTAATCATATCTGTTGCATATTAAAAAAATACGTATTTAAAATATATCATATATTTTAATGATTTCTCGCAGCTATAAGTTTTCGCGTAAACTTTCAGAACCATGTTTCGTTTATTTTTCATAAAGAATTTTCGGGAAATTATTTGTTTTATTCAATGCTATGATATTTATCAATATTTTGTATTTCTATAATATTATAAATATTGATTTTGAACATATACGATAAAACACATAATAAGATTCTGATTTTAGCCCTACAGTTAAGGTCGTAGAAAATACCTCAAGCTCCGGTGCTGTACATTCAGAAATTTGATTTAAAAATGAAAAATGAAAATTTTTAGCATACAGTTTATCCTGACGAAGGAAGTAGCTTCTGAAATATTTTTATATTCAAAACAGTGGTGTAAAGAAAGAAGTTCTTATTAATTATGTTAAAAAATAATAGTCTACGTTTATTATTTATGTAAATATATTTTTTTAGTCAATATGTACCTAAATAAACATATATGTAAATATATGCGTATGTATATGAATGCAAACGCATGATACGTTCATTACAGCCGGCAGACCACAGACTACTACTTATGACCGAGCGTCATGGCACGGCGAGCGAAACCCCATATCTCCTTCGTTCACTACCGCACCACTTGGCAAGTTATCAACCCGCGCAGACCTACATAATAATATATTAACTATTTTTTTTTCCGATGCTTCGACAAAACATTTTTTCAGTTGCGTTAGATAAATAGATACAAGAGTATATACAAACCGAAAAAAATGCATCTTAGTAAATAAAGTAAGGAAACGTTCATTGAAAAAAAGCTTAACCAAATGAAACACATAACATAATTTTTTATTGCCCTTGAATATATCACGGTCCCATCTGAAATTTGTTTATATTTAACAACGGGATGTATTTTTAATCCAGTGGGATTGATATCAGTCGAATAAATCATTACAGCGATGCCAAGTTCACTATAAAACAACACATAATCTGAATTATTTATACACGAGACATTTGATTATGCTAATGGCACCATTCATCTATTTTGTATGGTTCCAAATGGCGAGCGGTCTATTCAGAGCGAATGTTCCTGTGGGCCGGGGATCCGTTTACATAAATAATAAATATATATAATATAAATCAATCAAGGCTTTGTTGTAAGAATGCGGTTTCTGAAATACTGTAATAATTTTGGAACAGTCGTAGAGCAATCGTTTCGATCGGGAACATTCATAATTCACTGATAACTTGATAATTCAGTTTAACTTAGTTTAACTAATTAAAAACAGATCCGAGAAAACATGGAAAAATTCGACAGGAGAAGCAAATGAAGATTGTAAAGAAAAAAAATAACATCTGAATCAATAATCAGAAATACATGATAGTCAAACTAAAATCCTCGAAGTGTTGGACCCGTTAAGAGGAACGGCTGCGCGGCATGTTTCATACAAAACTTAATATTTGATTTGAGGCCAAAATACTCACCTAAATCTAGTCTTCTTTTTCATCAAAAAGTATAGTAATTATCTAGTACGGATGAGAAGTAATTTATTTATTTTTGATTTACATTATGAAGTATATAGACCATTAAAGGAATTGATTTTTCGCGATTTTAGAGGCATCTTTAACAATTATTTGGGGGCTAAAGATGATCTAAAAAAAAGTTTTAGAACATTTGTTTTAAAAATACAAGGAATATAAAATAAAATAAGCATTATGGTGAACTTTAAATTAAATTAAAAACGACCAATTTACATTGGAACTCAGATTTGCCGTACATAATTTAAAATATCAACCCGATAAAAGTTTTTTTTTTTAAATGTTTCGTTTTTGTATTTTTATTTACGTAATCACATTTACATATCAAATATGATAAAAAAACGCTGCCATTCCTCTCAAGTATCATTCGAAAGAAAATAAATTATGAAAAAGGGTCATGGGAGGACAGGTGCAATGACGCTATTACGTGGGCTTTAAAAAAAGAACCGTTAAATATTTAAAAAAAAGAAGCGTACGAGTAAAATCGAAAACAAACGTGTATTGTGTAATGTAAAAAAATGAAAAAAAAGCCTTAAAATTTATTTTTTTTAATAAATGATCTCTAACTGCTGGAATATTTGTCTCGATCCTTTTACTTTTTTATTATTCTTGTTATAGTTTGGGTTTTGACGTTTACACAACTTGCTCTGAGCTTGACGGTTGATTATCAAAAGCATATTAAATAATAGGATTTTTTTTCGAGGATTTTTTTTCCCGTTTACAAAATGCCGGTTAAAAATAAAGGATCTCGTTTCATGAGGGATTGTAAAATGTAAAGTAAAATCCTCCATCTCCAAAGTTCATTCATCTGCTATTAATAACCACCTTAGGAAGGCGATTATAAAAAAATGCCTATCACCAAGCACGAATGCCTTTACAAAAAAACAGGTACAGTGTTCCGAATCAATCATTTTTGCTTCTCGTTCATCGCCTTCATCCCACATCGTCCTTGAGTGACGAGGCGACGATTTGATATGGATCACTTTGATATGTGATTAATGATTTGATTAGTTATTCATGTATGTTGTGCATTGTTTTATAACGCTCAAATTATTTATCCAGTAAAGTAATTTATCAAGAAGTTGGACAATTGCGGTGTACTGATTGTTATAAATGTATTTTAGATTTGTACAGCTCGGTTGGCACTTATTAAGTCGCTTAAAGAAAGGCTTTTGAGATTTTTATATTATTGAAACACAATAAGCCCGTGGAGAAGCAACAGAATGGTTTTCAACAAACAAAAAAATACTTCCCTATTTTAGGGTATTCGTTAGCTGTGATTAGACGTAAATTATTTATCTTCGGGTACCTAATAATGGTTTTGTCTAGCGATTATTGTTAACATTAGGTAACTATCCTATTCTAGAAGGTTATAATAGTTCATACGATCTTTCAGACTTTAGAATTTTCCACGCGACGACGAGTTCCGGATGACGCTGGGTACGGAATTCGACCTGTAAAATAAAGAAAGCTTTTGCATTAGATTATGAATAAATCGTCAGTTAACTCATTTCTCTTAACTGACGATATCGCGGGAGGCAGTAAATTTGTATAAAATTATAACAATATAAGGTGTAAGCACCCGGCCTTGCCCGAGGTTAACAATAGTTTGGAGTAAAGTTTTGAAGTTGTGATGCGTTACTCCCACCCCTACCCCTAACCCTAACCCTAACCCTAACCCTACCTAAACCTGGCCTGGCCTGGCCCTGCCTAAAGCCTGGCCTGGCCTGGCCTGGCCCTGGCCCTGGCCTGGCCTGGCCTGGCCTGGCCTGGCCTGGCCTGGCCTGGCCTGGCCTAGCCCTGGCCTGGCCTGGCCTGGCCTGGCCCCTGGCCTGGCCTGGCCCTGGCCCTGACCTGAGCTGGCCTGGCCCCTGGCCTGGCCTGGCCTGGCTGGCCTGGCTGGCCTGGCCTGGCCTGGCCTGGCCTCACTGGCCTGGCCTGGCCTAGCCTGGCCTGGCCTGGCCTGGCCTGGCCTGGCCTGGCCTGGCCTGGCCTGGCCGCACGCCCAGCCTAGCCTGGCCTGGCCACTGCAACCTAGCCTAGCCTAGCCTAGCCTAACCTAGCCTAACCTAACCTAACCTAACCTAACCTAACCTAACCTAACCTAACCTAACCTAACCTAACCTAGCCTAACCTAGCCTAACCTAGCCTAGCCTAGCCTAGCCTAACCTAGCCTAACCTAACCTAACCTAACCTAACCTAACCTAACCTAACCTAGCCTAACCTACCCTAACCTAGCCTAGCCTAGCCTAACCCGCCCAACTAACCTACCCTACTCCTACCCCTACCCCTACCCCTGCAACCACAATAACCACTACTCCTACCGAATAATTTACCTCTTATTTTGAAGTGTGAATTTCATCAAGAAGAAGAAATTTTTCGATTTCTCCAAATTACTCTAAGGGGTGGGAAAGGTGGTTTCTCGAAATCTCATATAGATAGTGACCTTCCTCTTGTTTTGGAAGTCAAATTTGCAAAATTTCAACAAGCTCGAAATAAAACCGTAGATTTCTAAATAAAACAAACAAACAATCACCGCCCGCCAGACAAATTCTTCTTCAAATAATTGATAATATATAGATCCTCAATCAGATCATAAATTTGTACCAGGAGCTCATAACACATAAGATAAAACAAGTCACCATGACCGGCTGTTTTAACACTAACTACTGTTTCAAAGGTCCCTTGTGCACATGTACCGGTACACCTTACCGGGGGCAGTGAACAGGCGGATGGCGAAGGCCGTCTTGAGATAAACGACAAAGGTCTCTTCTAAGTGGACCCATTTTTTTGCTCCACGGAATCCGAAACTTCGCCCGAGCAAACCTACATAACCTGAATGGGTGCGGTAGGCTTTATGTCACTAATTAGTAATAACAATATAGCGAACAAGAGAGTAACCCGTGTATGCGATGAAGAGTAATAAATTTAAGTGTGTGAGTAACAAGAAGGTATACATAATATTACACTAGGAGTGCTCTTAAAATTGTCCCGTCCGATCTAATATTAAAAAAATATGGATGTGCAAGCTCACGGCACTTTGTTAAAAAATACTGTATTTTATTACATCCTGTCCGTTAAAGCGTTTGTGGAGTGACATAAAATAGAATAAATTAAATTAATCAAGTCCAGTAGGCCGACCCAGACAAAGTTAAAAAAAAAAAAAATATGTGACACCTCACAAGAGTACAGAGTACATACAGGGTAACTATATCGCTACCCGGTTGGGCAAAATTATAAGGGGGGTTAAGGAGTGGGCTGTATGAAGGGATTTGTTAATGCGGGCTTTGAAGAGGCCCGGATTAAATCTTGGAGAAAAGACAGATGCCGGTAGCTCGTTCCACATACGAGCCGATTTATACAAAAAACGAGTCGGTGAAACAACCCGTTCTTATGAAGTCAAAATCAACCATGAACGGATGTTCCGCTCGTGTCCGTTGAATTTTACGCACGCGCACCGGCGCGGAGTGGACCAACGCTGATAGCTCCATCGAGCAGTCTCCATTGAAATATCTGTCGAACAGACTCAGCATACCCACATTGCGTCTGTGCATCAGAGATGGCTGTCGGTCTGTTAACAATGGATTGACAATCAAACGAACCGCCCTCCTTTGCACAGAATCAAGCGGGTTTATCAAGTATTTGGAAGTTCCAGCCCAGAGGTGACTTTCAAATTCAATTGTTGAACGTACTTGAGATTTGTATAGGATTAGGCAAAGTCGATTGGATCAACTCTAGAGGCTGTGCGAGGAGAGGCTGACCCTACTCAAAGTAGCACAGGACAGGGATGCCAGGAGGTGTATTGAGGCGATGGGTTCACGACCCGAATAGGACAAGAGGAAGAATATAAGATGAGAAATGAATACGTGGTTCTAACAAATAACTTTATTTCAACAATCGACACGCGTCAATTGTTATTAAGATTTTACTGGTTTTATTTTAAACGTCAGAATCCTTAAAAAGGATCAGGTACTTTTTTACGTTACGAGTTAAATTTACAAATTGAACCGTGGATTTCATAAAACATTTTATAAAATAAGTTTACCTATTACTTAGTTTCTAAAGTTCTCCTACCCAATTACACCGTTTATCACGAAAGACTTCATCAATTTATAATATAAATAATTCATACATAATGTAATAAAAACGGAATCCTTCGATATGCCGGTTCTCGATTTTGCTGCATTTTCAATTTACGCCATCTACACCGATATCATACAAGTTCGAGACTTGTTAAAAATGGAGGATAATATTAACTCGAAGTCTCGAACTTGAAGTATGATATCGGTGTGGATGGCGTAAATTGAACTGGTCTCATTAGCTAAGTTGGTTAAGCGGTTACCCCGGATAGGTAGAGGTCCTGGGTTTGAGTCCCAGATGTGACTGAAATCTTTTAGACTGAAAATTATTTCTGTTGTTTTTTCGGTTTCGTGGTTCACTTGGGATGTGTTAATATCATCTTCTACAATGAAAACATTTTGTTTTAAATGAATTCATCGATTATATTTATTGGGTTTTAGCCGTAGATAACAAAATTCTTTAACTACCAAAGTAGACTTTAATTTTCCTTAAATCATTTACCTATCGGGGTTAAAAAATTTCAAAACGTTGATTCACAAACGGTACTCTCAATGTCACCCTGGGGAGTTTTTATTATCAGAAATAGAAGCCTCGCTTGAAATGACTTTAGCTATGACCAGTGGGGGGGTTAAATCGGAAATTATTAAAATGAGAATTTTTTATTTTTTTATAAATACTTCATTACTCTTTTCCAGATTATGTATTTTATCCGTAGATCTAAATGAATTTCACCATATCACTGCACCAGAAATTAGCGACCTAGCAACAAGAAACAATTCGGCGATTCATTAAATCGTCCGTGGCTATTGAATAATAGAATGTCGCAGGTTACAAAAATAGTTTTAAATACGAAAAACACATTTTACGTAAGAAACTTTACTATTAATTTATTTTTTTTTTAAATAAAGTGTCATTTTCAGTAATTAACTTATTTAATAACAACTTAAAATACGTTAATATCGGGAAAAATAATATGTCTATTCTTGCAAAATTTGATTCCGTACAAATTTGTTGTTAACAAATCTTCATGTAGCTGCACACACGGTCGCCTTCATTGCGAAGGATTGTACGGTCGACACAGTTTGCCGCCGAAGCGCTAGGAGAAAGATAATGTATGAACTATTTCTTCGGATAGAAAGCGCACTTAGATGCTGAATTTTTAGACTCACTCAGAGTAGATAGATTCCATATGGACCGGTGGATTTTTAGGACCGAAATTGAATGGCGCGCTGTCTAAAGTGAGTTAAAATTATCATGCATGTTTGTTTTTTTTTAATATATTTTTTTATATAATTTCACTGCATAAACGCACTTTAGACAAAACCGCCACTGGCCTCAACAATAAGACTTACATTTTACTCTTACGACTGGATAAAAACAGTTTTCATGTCTTGTAAAAACTGCAATTCATTAGAACCGCTTTAGATCCTAATGTTTTTAGCGTATTTCTTCATTAAGTCAATCCTCTGACTCAAATCCGACGAGTCCTTAAAACATGCTAGTAAACTTGGTAGTTCTATTGAAAGCCATATTTTCGTAAATATATTCTATCCGATTAATAAAATATATCCCTGAAAGATGAATATCATAAGCAGCTTCATTTATTCCAAATATACTAAATTAGTTCTTGCAAGGACGTGACCAAGTACTCGTACATGGAGTGCTGCATGTATCACACGGTACTCGTGAAAAAATTACATCACATTGAATTAAAAACTATTCTCGATTGGCATTCACATACAGCCCGACCGCTCTGTTTGAATACTAATTGGGAGGGTATTTAGAAATGTCAAAACATCCGTCGATGTCACGATAAAAAAAAACGGATTGGAAATTTTTTGGAATTGAGAATTCTGGCCACAGGTTGTCAACAAAACGCATGCGCACAGTAGCCGGTCTCATAGGTAAATCCGGAATTTTGGCAATATTCCAACAAACGTTTAATTATTTTTACAGATCACGTATTATTGCTGCAATTTGTTGGGCTCTTGAGATCCATTCTGATTGGTAATTGGCTTCGATTGAAAAAAACCACATTGTCATAAACTATTTTGGTCGAATTACCAGCAATTATAATTGTTTTTTCAACTTAAATTGTACAAACACTTGTGTAACAACAAGCAGGCTTCAACATGTTAACCCCTTCGTACCCAATGTATATTTTGAAAACATATGAATACGGAATTTTTTCTTCACTACCGAGAGCGAAAAAAAATTGTCGGTTTTCATTTTACAATTTTTGGCAACACTGGCTTTGCGTGCCCTTGTTTTGGATTCTAGCTACTTGCTCAGTTGGTAACTATGTTTAAAATATGTTCAACGGTTCATTTGTATTACATTTCGATTTCCACACCCTTCTCTTTTTTTATTGTTTAATTTTAATTTTGTCGAAATAAGAAAGAAAATGTGCTTTTAATGTACAGTGAATGATTTGTGATTTTAAGTGAAACACGCTCTTACGGACTAAATCTTCTTTCAAATAAAAGTAATAATAACTTCTAAAGTATTGAAAAAAAACTACGTTAACCTTTTTCAAATAAGTCCCTTCTTTATAAGCACAATATACATTCCACCACTGCCACTTTTAATTCAGGTCTAAAAGGGTTAAATTTCAGTATTTTTCTGTTGTTGTTTATTTCTTTGATGGGATTTAGAAAGTATGAATAAGTAAGTATCTACATATTTCAATCACATGAAATTATAAATACTTATTTAAAAAAAATGAATTCGCACAAGCGTCTCGACTGCTATCAACCGGAGCTAACCGAGGAGAAGGTGATGAGAGAGAGGGAGGTGGGGAAATACATTAATTTTTATTTTTTATATGAAATTAGTGTAAAAGCCTTATTCCTGGACCAGAGGCCTTCGATTAAAATAAAGGTGGGCGCTTATTATGCTTTTCTCAATTATCAATTCATATATATGTTCAAAATCAGCAGGATTTTCAATGGAGGATGTAAGCTTAACGAAAACTTCTGTTTTAAAAATAAACAGTCTAGTTTTCAAGATAAGAAAAAAGATAGAGGCATATGACCAGTGGCGTACAGTAACATTTTCATATTGTTTTAAAATTTCTTTGGATCAAAAAGCTATAGATATTTTTATACCAAAATATATAGAAGTTTTGTTATTTGTACCTAATGTTATGTTTTGTAGGAGAAAATGATTTTGGAGGGCATATTTGGTTTAATAGAAAAAGTTTTTAATTAAAAAAATTCGAAAGCCATAAAGCTTTACAATTTTTTTTTTATAAAATTGTGGCAGCAAAAAATTATTTCACTTTCCAGTGTATGCAGGTATTTTGGCAAAGAATAAAATCTATAAGGTATTTTTAGAATTTATTTCACCTAATATTATTAGCTAATTTTCGTGGTGTAACCGCCAACCCCAGTATCCTCATGCCATCAAGGTCCCACGTAACGAGGTCTAGGTGGCACTAAGTCTTGTTATGGATGTCACCTCGCGTGATAAAAAATGTATTTGGCATGTGTTTATGCAATCCTCGTTCGGATATAAATTCATTATTTTTATTTTCGATTTAGTGACCGTTGGCCTATTGACATATTCTTAACATATTCTTTAGTTAAATAAATAATTTATGTATTAAAAAACATTATTACCTATTTTTATTTTTATTTGGAAGTCTATCACATAGTAAACTCCATCTATGATAGATGGAGGTATGAAAAACTGCTTTAAAAAATCAATTTGATAACGTCAATTCATCTAAACTCGCACTCTCAACATCAGTAAAAAAAAGAAAACATCACGTACATAGCTTACTTCCTAAAAATCCTTCGAATTCGAATGAAATCATACACTGCTTGCGCTGATGGAGATACGGCTCAAATTGTTACTTGACGCCGGCCGTCTACTTCGATTTATGCAATAAAAATATCGCCAAAAAAGGTCATATTTTTATTTTTGATACTCAGGCTTAGGCTTTGAAATATTTTTCGATCATGCTCTAAATAACTTAATTTTCCACTTGCTTCCTCATTGCCAAGGATCATGACCCCTACTCTAAACTCCCTCGTGCATAAGGCTCCTCCACTCCTCGCGATCCTGCGCTGCGTGGAGAGCTGCGAACACTGACGTGCCCCTACTCCAAGGCATCGGTGACCTTCCTCTACTTTTCCTACCTTCTACTTTGCTAGTGGCCATGAGCTTCTCCAGGTTGGAGTTCACGGTTTGGCGAGCGATATGTCCAAAAATCTGATGATATTCTGCAGGCAGACAGTTGATAGCCTTTTATGAATGCTAATCTCTTCCAGAAATGACGTATTTGTGAATCTAGATGTTAATTTGCCACATTACACAACAAAACCAGACCGCCAAATGGGTGCATAAGCATGGTAATCGAAACATCAAAGCAATTTTATAGCTTTGACAGATACATTTTTTCTAGGCTTATTAAAAGACTGAGACAAAATTACAACCATAAAGTGTTCCAATGGCAGTATATAAATGGAATCTAGAATTATTCTTGACGAAAAAAATTTTTTTTAGAAGAACTAACCTATTATCACAGTACCTAATCAGAATTTTCTCTATGCTGATGGAATGTAAACGTAATATATAGTATAAAGGTGTGATTTCAATTAAACATAACCCGGAATACGTTTGCAAAGACCAGGATGCAGAAGCTACTATTGCAAAAATACTTCACCTTGGAGTGACATAACTTATTTCATAAAAAAAACTACCACGAATACCTCACCACGCCCCAAATCCGCCCTTTAAATCTCCTACAGGAGTCTTTGAATGCAACCGGTTTTTCCTTCAGTATTTCAGGTTTGGGACATGAATCGTAGGCGGCAAAAACAAACGAATGCTTAACAAAGTATTTATGATCTAATGTTAAATTATTCTCAGTGAATAAAGCAGGCATTGTTTTATTTGCCAACAGGTCTGAATGACATTATCCATAATCAATTTACAAGTTTCAATAATGTATTCACTTATCATTATCAACATAGCATCCCCATATAATATGATATCTACGAAAGGAGGCTCTTTAATTAAGACTTCCTTCAGAAAAAATTAAAAAAATTCACTCCTGTGAATATAAGAATCGGATTGGAACAATATTTTCTTCAATAGATGCGTAATAATTTTGTGGCGTCATTATTCATAAAATTAATAAGAATTATTTAATAATGAAAATAAAACAATCACTTTTTTTATAACCTCGAGAATTTTATTAGGACCGACCGGTTTCGCTTATCACAATCATCATCAGGGTACAAAATTACACTTGCCAGCTTAATTTTGTACAAACAAAGTTATTGTTTTATTTTCATTAAATATGTCTAACCACAAAGTGACTGATTTCTATCAAAATTATTTAATAATTTCTTCAAAAGGTTGGCATTTGCTTTGTGGCGTCATTAATAATGAATGCATTAAAAATTACTTTGCATTTACGAATTTATTAATATACACAGATAACAAAATGTTTCGAAAGCGGTGCTTTCTTTATCAGGAAAAATAATGTATTCTAAATATTCCTGATGAAGACAGCATCGCTTTGGAAACATGTTTATTATATCTATGTACTCGTATATTAATAAAGTGGTGAATGCAAAGCATTTTTTTAAATTAATTTAAGAATTATTTTGTTTACACCACTGATTGATATAAAAATATCAACATGTTTAAAAAGCAAAGGTTTCATCATCAGGATTCTCAGAATACTGTGTTTGTTATTGAAATTGGTGAGTGTATTTAAACGGAATAAATCCTCATATGATACACACGAATGTTTTAAATGATTAACGAATAATGACATATTAAGTTCAAGGACTAAATTCGTTAAGACATATTGCAACAATATAGTATCACTTTGAATGTTCAGACTCCTCGAATGAAAGTATGTGAGCTCCTGCGACCAGCGCTAGAACAGTATTATTATTGGCAATGGCGTGATTGGCATTGATGATCCTTCACGAAGACAATCATGCAGGACATACTAAATAATTGGCGGACAGATAAGTACATGAAACATAAACAAGGATATCGGTGGTGTCATAGTTATTTTGTGAAGTATAAAAGACCCAGGCCGATCCTCCAACAGCATCATTCAGTTTCAGTGAACTAGAAGATATCCACCAAATCAAAATGTTCAAGCTGGTTAGTGTTTGATTGTTTTTAAACTGTGATTCTAATTTAAAATTTCTAACAAAAATCGCATTAAGGTTAAACGAAACGTGATACTCGTTCTCAGATGGCGATCGTTCAAATATTAAAAAAAAAACGGTAAAAAAAACACTTTTAGCAATTAGTACTTTTAAATATTGAGATGAAATGTTTGTTGGCGGGCGTACTACGGAATATGAAATAGAATACATTGTTATTGTAAATTTAAAGCTAAAGTCATCCATGAAACAAAAAAAAATTACTATGTATGTTAGTTTTCCAATAACATATTCTATTTTCATAAGTTTCTTGAATGACCTGAGCTTTAAATCTGCAGTTAAAATATATTCCATTTCATATTCTGTGTTTACACTTGCCAACAGAGAATTCATTTCAATATTTAAAAGTATTACGTGTTAAAAGTGTTTTTTTATTTATTTTTTAATTCTCTGAAATATTTAAATTAGCGCCATCTTTTGGAGCTATTATGTTTCGTTCAGCCATTATTAAAATCTTTATTAATCAAATTAATTTATTTTACTTTATCCCATTTCTTTTACACATACTTTATTAATAGCTGGGTGAAATGTGGTGCTTAAAAGTGGAATAAGTTACTCAACCAAAACTACTACACGAGTATCTATCCTGTCGAGAATTAACCGATTTCAATAAGAAACATAATATTCATTAAAATAAAAATAAAAATATATATATATTCTTGGAAAAAATGCAAATGAAAATTGCTTTGATTGATAATTGATACAATAAAGAACTGGACTATTTTTTAAAACAATCTTGTGATAAAGTGTAAAATAAAATGTTCGAAATAATTTCGTTCTTTAACTCACCACAAGAGTCAAAATATATTACTAAAACTTCCATCTAAAGTGGAAGATTCTCTCACTATGGTGAAAGGTGAAAAACGTTTATTGAAAAGGCTTTAGTCAAATTTGGTGATCAGATCTCAATAACCAGATATTTCCTCACCTTCCTCTCCTCCATATCAACCCACTCTCTCTTCTCACAGTATACCTTAATTGGCGATATAATAGTTCCACTGGTTCCAGACGTTTGGGAGCAGTTGGAACTATTGTGTAGTATTCACGTAAAAATAGGAAACCAACTGAAATGTTTACTTTAAATATAATAAATTGTTATTATTCTAGTTCTTCTTCGCCGCCCTGCTGGCTTTCGCCTACGCCAAGCCCTCGCCTTCCGCCCTCGTGGCGGGCTACACCGCCCCCCTGGCCTACGCCGCAGCCCCCGTGGCATACGCCTCGCCCTACAGCGCCTACAGCGCGTACAGCCCCTACGCGTACTCTGCCCCCCTGGCCTACTCCGCACCCTACGCTGCCTACTCTACCTACTATTGAAGACAAGAAATTACCAATGAGCACGAAACTACAAAAAGATATTAATATATTTAAGATGCCTATCTAAAATATTCTACAATGCTTCTGATATCGAGTACAAACAACATTTAAAGTTGAACATCTAAAAAAACCTGACATCGTTTAAATCAAATGTTTTCTCCGAAGAAATATACGAAATAATTTCCATGAAAACCTACCCTGTTTTAATTAATTTTACCCACACAAGTGCATTGTTGAGGTATTCCTTTGAATTGGAGAGATGTAACAACTTTCAATTTAACGAGTGTTTTATGATTGTAAGAGTCCGGCAATCATTAATAAATGTTTGGAAAACAATTAACAACTTCCATCGTTTAACAAATACTTAAGAAAAGCTTTCATTGAAGAGACCAAATTAGATGCTCATACTAGCTTATTAATTCGATCGATCATAAAATATTTCGTAAAAAAAAAACATTTGTTTTTAGCAAAAAATATGTTTGTGTATCAGCAAGAAATCTCAAACTCATTTCTGGCGTCATGAAATGAATATTAATTACATAGTATTTTTGCCAGGAATTTTAGGATGAATACAAACTACATTCAGTTCACAACGTCATTTAGCACCTTAAGCAGTGAACTATGAGAGGCGTGCGACGTCCTAGACAAGTGCGAGCAAGTATCAATAAAGAGTTAAAAATTAATTCGAGAAATACAAATACGCTCAAAATAGATTTTTTAATGATTAAAATGAAAGCTGAAACCGAAAAGACAACGAAAAGAAAGATATAACGGTAGAAGAGGTAGGTAACTCGAACCCAGCACCACATGGTCTATCCGGGACCTTGCGCTCTAATCCAATAGTTATTAAAATTATCTTCAATTACTAAAAATATATTACAATAAGGTATACGAGGCGTGTCCAAAAGAAAAGGTGAATTTTGAATTTTTTCGAAAAGTATTTATTTATTCATCAATATCCATTTTCTCCCCTTCAAAGTAATCTCCCTCAGATATAATGCACTTATGCCAGTGCTTCTTCGAATCCTCGAAGCACTTCTGGAATGCGCTTTTCGGTATGGCCATCAGCTCTTTCTTCGATTCGGATTTTATCTCATCAATTGTGGCAAAACGCTTTCCTTTCCTTGGTCTCTTCAGTTTCGGGAATAGGAAAAAGTCGCAGGGACAAAATCTGGTGAATACGGTGGTTGAGGCATGATTACGGTGTTGTTTTTGGCCAAATAATCACGAACAAGCATTGATGTGTGAGCTGGTGCATTATCGTGATGCAAAATCTATGATTTGTTTTTCCACAATTCCGATCGTTTGAGCCGTATTGCTTCACGCAATCGTTGCATAACTTCCATACGATAATAACCGTGCGACTTGTTGGCAAGAACTCATGATGTACCACGCCATTGTAATCGAATAAAACAGTGAGCAAAACCTTCACATTTGATCGAACTTGGCGAGCTTTTTTCGGTCTTGGCTCTTCTGGCCGCTTCCATTGAGATGATTGGTCCTCGGTTTCGACGTCATAACCATATACCCACGTTTTATCACCAGTTATGACCCTATTGAGCAAATCTGGTTCGTCGTTGATGTCATTCAACAACTCCTGAGCGATACTAATGCGACGTTGCTTTTGCTCAAAATTTATCAATCTCAGAACAAACTTCACTGCCACACGTTTCATGCCCAAAACATCCGAGAAAATTGCATGGCATGAGCCGATTGATATGCCAACATCCTCTGCAACTTCCCTAATAGTGATTCGAAGATTTTCCAAAATCATTTTCTTCACTGATTCGATGTTTTCTTCGTTTGTTGACGTGGTTGCAACTCCAGGACGCTCATCGTCATTAACATCTTCTCGGCCTTCTGTAAAGCGCTTGTTCCACTTATAAACACTTTTTTGAGACAAAGTAGACTCGCCGAATGCCATAGGCAACATTTTAAGTGCGTTGGAGCACTTTATTATATTTTTAACGCAAAATTTAATACATACATTGATCCATTTTTTTCAAAAGTAAAAAATCGACGAAATCACAAAAACGTGACTAACCTTTCCAGTTGTCAAAAACAAACCACTAATCAAAATGGCTGATAATGTTAACATATGATAAGCATATGTGTATGAACATAACAAAAAAAATCGATAATCGAATGTGCACAGCCCGCGAAAATTCAAAATTCACCTTTTCTTTTGAATACCCCTCGTATATATAAGCTACAATAAGATATTAAAGAAATTGAACAATTGATTTCGTTTTGACTGTTAAAAAAATTGTTTGTTGCTTGCGAACTGCCTCGAATGCTAGGAGCGCAGTTTGCGGACAGAGCTATTAAAATATCCCCCTAACCGACAGCAAACTAAGGCATATTAACAATATGATTCACAATTGCGTGAATCCAATACATAAAATACATAAATATAATATGTTTATACAGTTTTTAGGGGAACGATACATATTATTAAATAAAATGAAGAAGAAAAATTAAATTATGTACGGCAAATTTGTGTTCCAACGTTTTTAATTTTAATTTAATTTAAGATTTTTTAAATTATTTTGTTTTAAAATTCACTATACTTCATAGTAGAAGACAAAATATTTTTTTTATCATCATTAACCCTCAAATAATTGCTAACGTTGTTTCTGAAATCGTGATAAATCGATTTATTTGATGGCCTATATTTAATAGTTCATAACAACAACAAAAAAAACTAACATAACAAATAAATAACTAACATAATAAAAAAAATAACAACAACAAAAAAAAATCCAAAATTCAGTTTTGTTTGAAACAGGCCACGCAGCCGTTCCTCTTAACAGATGGCAGCTGAAATGTTTTCGACTTGAAATATTTTTTGATATTAATATATTGCTTTATACCAAAGAGTTTGGTTTCATGTCATGCCAGTTATATTCATGATAACTGCCAACAGAGGCAACTAAACTGCTTGTCAATTCGTACGTTGTGTCACGCCTAGATTATTGCAACGGAATATATGCGAGTCTCCCCAAATACCAAATTAACAAATTGCAATCAGTATTCAACGCTGCAGCAAGACTTATCACCGGCGTATCTAAATATTCTCACATTTCAGAGCATCTCAAAATCTCCACTGGCTCAAATGTCCTGAAAGAATCCAGTTCAAGCTCTGCTGGATGGTATTTAAGTCACTTAACGGAATGGCTCCGGCTTACTTATCAGAACTGTGTATTCCCGAAAATACCAACTCACGGCAGTCCACCCTTAGGTCAGCAGCGTCATCAGCTATCGGCAGGTTGAAGGAACCAAAGCGCACACCTAATACTAAGTTCGGTGATCGTGCTTTCGGAGTGTCAGGACCTAAAGCCTGGAATGAACTGCCGCATGACTTAAGAATTATCAAAGACTCAACAGAATTCAGAAGTAAACTTAAAACACATCTTTTCAGACAATTGTATCCATAAATTCACCTGTAAATTGCTTAGCTAGGCTGGCCGGTTAGTACTTACCTAAAGTCATAAAATAAAATAAAAATATAATTAAAAATTCACGCATCGGTGCGCAAATGCGTCCACAGCCCGCAACACTGTAAACATCCAAAGTGTAAAATAAAAAAATAAATAAATAAATAAAAACGTTAATATTTATTAAAAGCTTCTTACGCCGAGTAAAGTAATTTTATAGATATTTTCGAGTCCTAAAATTCATTTTATGAATACTTTTCAGTCCTAAAAATTAATACCAATAATTCAATAATACCAACTCTTCTTGTGCCACCGATCATCTAATAAATGTAACATCAATAGAAAAGGAGAAACAAATAACCATGTAAAACTATCATCTCTATAATTGAATTTTTCTAAAACTGTGTTCATCTGAAGCGACCTGCCAGGTAAGTATGTTTTTCTGTATCTGTCTGTACATAATTAGTTAAGAAATATTTGTACAGCGCCCTTGAGGTGATTTTTCACAAAAACGGCGCTATACAAGTCATCCAACTATTATTATTATTATTAACTCTGTAGAATTAATACATCAGATTTTTCGCTCTTTTTTATCGTGAGAGTATGTAAATATTATAAATGTTAGTGTATTTTAGAGTGCATGTCATTTGTATACTGACATTAAGAGACGTTCCTGACATGCTTTAACCAGTGATTTCTGATAATTTTGGTCTCCGATAAAACGGCGCTATACAAATTCTTTAGATATTATTAATTTTTACCTCTTTCGGATTTTAATATTGCCAGGTTTATTAATATTGACGTCTCTCCAACTCTTTAACCCTTTAGGTGCCACCGAACGATATATCGTTCCGGTACATTATTGTACTTGAGTGCCACAGAACGATATATAACTTGAGCCATAAAATTCGTCAGGCGTTACCCACGGTTCTAAAATTATGTCACATTATTGAAAACATGTGTCTAAAAATAAAAGTAATTAAAATAAAATATATATATATATTCATGGATTATCGACGCTTTTTTTACCAGCATTTAAAAATAATGGGGCAACTGAAGGGTTAAAATCTATCGCAAATATTTTGGGTATTATTAGTGGCTTGCGGCTGTGGCTGTAGAAACACCAACAACTCATATCGTGTTCATGTCGAGGGGATGTGCTAGTTGGCCATGAAAATGTTATGGTTCGTTCTCCAAACCGCCAGAGTTTTCCGGGATACCCGTACTATGAGAATTTTACGCGTCTCCTTCGTACGCAGCAGGCTGGAGAGCAGCTCGGCTATCTGGAATCCATACGAGGCGGATCAACTCCCTCATGTTGGGGAGGGTTCAGAAAAAGTTTCTTAGATTTCTCTACATGAAGGACTTCTTCCTGCCTATACGACAAACCTGCCACTTGGTCTCCCTGTGGAGAGGAGTATATTGCCCTTGAACCAAATCTCTGCCGATATTGACATATTTTACGCCAGTGAAGAGATAATCAAAAGGGAAATATATCTAATGCTACTGATTCTTGAGAGAATCTCTCCTCATTGACGCGATCTTCAATACCGCTTAAATTTTTAAGATTTTTTCTTGTTCTCCATATTTGAATAATAGACTGAATTCGTTTTACATACTCATGAAGTGTCCAGAATAATTTATCCTTCTATTAGTCTCTTGCTATGAGTTAAGATGAAGTACTGGGAATATTCTCAGCTTCAGAGAAAATGAGAAAACTTAAATAATGTGATATCGCGTTCAGTTTCTTTCTCAGACGTAGCTATAATTAAGGGTGTAAATATAATTAGTCAAGGACTTATTTACGAGGAACATTGCTCGACCTAGATTTTGAGTAGGTACCTATGAAAACAAAACGCAGGTGTAATTAAATGTTTTGGAGACACAATTAATTAAAACATAAAACAGTTTTCTTGGTTCAGATTTTTAATTGACTAATAAATAAAATTGAATAAAAACTCACGATCACAGATACTTTAAAGGATGTTTAGAGGAAAATAAATAATAATGAAATAACAGTAAAATTGAAAAAAAAGAGATTCTATCTTACCAGAGAGATTTTCTAGAGTAGGTATTAAAAATGTGTATTATCATTTAATACATGGCATCGGTGAGAAATTCAGTGAGAAAATAAATTATAGAAAGTGATTGTTGTCAGAAGGAATAATCATTTAGTTCATGTTCAGTAGTATGCGGGATAGGCACTGTATGCGGCGTAGGGAGCAGTGTAGGCAGAAGAGTAGGCCAGGGGAGCGCTGTAGGCGTAGGGGCTGTAGGCGCTGTAGGGGGAGGCGTATGCTACGGGGGCGGCGGCATAGGCCAGGGGGGCGGTGTAACCAGCCACTACCGCGGAGGGCTTGGCGTAGGCCATGGCGCACAGGGCAGCGAAGAAGAACTGTAAAATGAAAATGTGAAAATAATTAAAATAATATCAACAATAAAACACATTTTTTTAATATTTTATCACGCTTTAAACAAATTAACCCATTTTTTGGTCCAAGTAAAGTAAACATAAGGTCGTTACACCGTATTTTTTTAACTTACCAGTTTGAACATTTTGTTTTGGGTTTGGGTATCTCTTCAGAGGAGCAGAAGCGAGTGATGCTCTCTGCCAATGCGTTCTTACCTTTTATACGGCCGGTAAATGTAACTTTATATCCTTGAGTGAATTTTGTTATACGATAACTACGTGCACACCGTAAGTACGTGTATTCACTTATAAATTTTATAGGTGAATAAATGTAGTGCAGCGAGGTCTGGTATATTCATCCAAATTCGATTTTATTCCATATCCGAATCTTTTCTACTTTTAAATTTATTTATTGAGGTTTTTAGATTTTATTCATTATCTGTTTTTGCGGGTGACATTTCAATATATTTTGAACCGGGTTCGCTTTATTGAATTTCTACTACAGATGAAGGGTATAATACAGAATCGCTTCAAAAAGTATTTTCTAAACAGTATATCATAATTACATCACAGTATACCAATACTGATGAAAGACAAGCACATTATAAATATTCAGTTTAATCAAGAAGAACTTGTGTTTATGGAGATTGATGAAACGTACCTTTTACAGATTCTTAACACCAACAAATCAAAGGAACGTCCAGATGGAAACAATTTTAAAGGTTTGATAGACACATTAATTTTTTTATTATAGTCCTGACGAAGGAGGGGTACTTCCGAAACCGGTCGATCATTAAAATTGAATTGGCTTAAAACAAATGTTTATGTTTATATTATAATTATGGTAAACTGCAAAGTAAGTGCTTTTTACGAATATGTAATATCAATTAATTTAAAAAATGATGTTTTCATAAAAAAAATCTGTTAGGTAATTATATTTTTTTTAAGTTGGGGATTTATGTCTTTAGTTTATTAAAATGCCTACTGTTGTGTTATTTTAAAATAATGAAAGTACCTACTAAATACAATTATTAGAGAGGCAACCCTATTCGTGCTACTGTACCCAATTATTTAATGGTTAATATATTCATGCCAGCCATATTATTGTTACCATATAAAAAAAGTTAATTGTTATCACATGAAACGGTCAATGTACTCTGTACTCGCTGGTAAATAAATAAAATACTACAACTACTTACGTTTATGTAATAATCAATTCTTCCACAGTTATCTCTCGGCTGTAGAAGATGAATTGGTCAATCGTTTACGAATAAAATACAATCGGTATACAATTAGACATATTAGAAATTTTCGAAATCAGAAAAAGCGTTAATGGTGAATTAGGTTTAATTAATAATCTTTTTTTAATGGCTTTCTCTTGAATTTATTTTCATATTAATATTAATTTTAAAAATAATTTTTATAATTTTTTTATTTCTAATATAAATTTGTTATTTAATGTTTATAATAATTTTTTTTAATTAATTACTTACCTACTTTAATCAATTTTTGTTTATGTTTATAATTTGTCCATTATTACATTATTGTGTTCTATATTTATCACTTGACATTATTATTTTTTAGTATTCTATGGAATATATTCCTAATGAAGAAAGTATGTAGATATGTGTATATTAATAAAACGGTGAATAAAACATATTTTTAACTTCATTTATTTAATAAATCATTTTGGTTCAATCCATTTTATCAGCATAAGGTTTGGATTTTACGTAGCTGGAATAAAATTACAAATCATTGGACAATATTTTTGTTTCAAAATTTTGATCCGATTAAAGTGATAAAATATTTAATTAAATTTATCTCAGGCAAAAGTCGAGGAAGGTCAGGATATATTCAGTAAGCTTGATGCGTTCTTGTGAAAAAATAGGGATTGTTAGGTATATTGGATCAACATTTACGTAATATTTGTTTTTTTTTTATTATTTTGCCAGTTGTGATATATTAGTCTCTTTCAACGTTATTCCCACTCCAACAAAAGATTATTGTAGTTAAATAAATAGTTGACGGTTTATTTTTAAGGGCTGCATTTTATAAGCATTCGGTTCCTAAATGTATTTCATTGGATGAAGAAGATCAATATCTTCTATTTTGTAATTGGTCTAGTATTTTCCATTATTTTCTGATCTAATCTGATTTTTCTGAGACAACTTCCAATATTGAAACATGGATTGGGACGTACAAGTACCACTTGTGTTTACAGGTAGCTATCACAATATTTATGAAAATATCTAAGAAAATGTCACATGATAATAAAAATATATTTAGCAATTAAAAACATACATTTTTATTCTAAGTATTTACACATCAGCAGTTGTAATTTTTATGCTAGCATTTAACCCTTTCAGACCGTATGTATATGTGAAAACACGTAGATATCAGATTTTTTTCATCCCTGTATAGAGCGATTACAATTTGGCGCTTTTCGTTATTCAATTTCTGGCATGGGTTTATTGGTAGATCCATTTTGTTTTTGATTTGAGGTTTTAAAGAAAATTCGTTTTTGAGTTGACAGTGTTTATTTAATGTTTAATACGATAATAAATAACGGTTTATATAAATTTTCTGGGGTGGAGAATGTTTTAATAGTTAAAAACACTGAATATGTTGCTTTTGCGTCATAGATTCCTTTACGATCTCATCTGTCATGTCATATTCAGTAGTATGCAGGGTAGGCACTGTAGGCCGCGTATGGAGCAGTGTAGGCAGAAGAGTAGGCCACGGGAGCGCTGTAGGCGTAGGGGCTGTAGGCGCTGTAGGGGGAGGCGTATGCCACGGGAGCGGCGGCGTAGGTCAGGGGGGCGGTGTAGGCAGCCACCACGGCGGAGGGCTTGGCGTAAGCCATGGCGCACAGGGCAGCGAAGAAGAACTAAACATGAAAAACAAATTAATTAATAAATGTCACTACGATATATAGATATTATTGACATTTTGACATTTAACAAAAAAGAAAATCACACTTTTTATGAAAAAAATTGACTTAATACAATATAATTTAAACTACATTCATACAACGATCTGGCAAAATCTTTATAACCTACCAATTTGAACATTTTTGGGAGGATTTGGATATCTCTTCAGTAGAACAGAAGCGAATGATACTCTCTGTTGATGTGTCCCAAGCTTTTATACGGTCAGACAATGCTATAGCCTTGTATGCAGTTTATGAATACTGAGTTAATACGTACATGAATACATTAAACATGAAATATAACTATGCTACCTTATTGTACTAATTCCTTCATTGATTCTAATAAAAAAACAATAGTTGATGAAATTTATCTAATATTTGCTTGTTATTTACTACACACAATTTTTAAATGTTTATGTAATAAACAGACCCGCATTAATGTATTTATTTATTTGTAAGAACAAACAGCTTTTAATGAAAACATATATACAAAGGAAGTTTAACAAAAGTTAAGCCAACAAATTTTTTTGTGCTAACAACAGTCATAACCACTGTTGTTAGCACAGGAAATAGGTGTTTCATTTATGAAGCTAATAAAAGAAAAAAAAAATAAGAAGGAAGGGGTAAGAGGAAGAGGAAGACGGGATCGGGACAGGATATGCTCTCGATACATTTTATACTCGTGCATCAATTTGTGAACGTACGCGATACTTCGGATCGATATTTCAAAAGGGTATTGTGAGGAATGTCGATGTTGTTAAAATATGCGTTATATTGCGCAAAAATACGAGGAAATGGAGAACTTTTCCTAAGATTGATCCTGCATGCGAGCAAATGAAAAAAAAATTGTCTTGAGGTTATGTGGATTTTTCTAAAATTAATGAGCTCTGGCGAGTCCAGTGCGTTATTTATAATTTTAAACAATAAAATTTGATCAAATTTTAAACGTCGTGTTGGTGGTTGAAGCGTGATGGTGGTCTGATTTGTTTGGTCTTATTTGCGGAATTATTAAGTGTAAGTTAAATTTATAATTAATATGCTTAAAGAATTTACGTTGAATGCTTTCGATTCTTTCAATATAGAAAGTTACCATATCGGTGTGCAATATTCTAAGTGAGGGCGGATAAACGCGTAAATATGTATGATCAGTATAATCATATAAATATATGCATAATCAGTACTCTGCAGGTATGTACAGGAATGAACTTTTACAATTAGCATGCACTTATTTACGATATTGTCTATGCAGCCGGTATTAGATTGTTTATTACTGTTTTTCCTTACCAATATTTTATATTAGTCAAGTATAAAACAGAACTGTAAAAAGAATAACACAACTATTCAAAATTTAGCTGAATGAAGGTAGATGGGTAATTTGTTTTCAAAGATTCTCCAGATTCTAAATTCCGAAGGTGTGGTGGAATTGTGGAATTTTGACGAGAAATAAATAGTTTATCATATCATGGTTGCATTAGATATTAGAAGGCCCCCATATTCGAGGGGAAAGGCTCTCGACTACGAATCCGAAGGTCGCGGGTTCAAATCCCGGCCTGCGCAAGTAAATTTCATATAATTAATTTATGCTGTTTCACAATTAATTAGATAAAAAATAATATATAGTATATTTGCACACATTCCAGGGTGGAAGATACTCTCAGTATCGCCCTGGTGAAAGGACGCCATTTAGAATTGAAGTGTTGTTTAAAATGGATTTTAACAGTGTTTAGATCAGAATAGCCAGGTATTTCCCAACCTTTCTCTTGCGCTTCTCCTTCCCCTATCCAATACCTTCAGCCTCACAACATTCCCAAATTGCAGATGCTATAGTCTCACTGGCTCCAGACTGTTGGGAGCAGTTGTGACTCTTATGGGGTATGCACGTAAAAAAAAGATATTATTTATTTCTTTTTAAAAATCTTCTCATATTTTCCATTTTTCCTATTCCTATTCTATTTTGACGTATTACCTATACTCTTTTTGTAATATAACATCTTTTTGAAATTGATACAATATACCTACTTCTATAATTTCAATTGAACAATTATATTTTGCTTCTTCAGAATGATTATGTTTCTGTATCTAAATCATTAAAAAAAATTGGGTTGGTATACCACCAGGGCGATACTGAAAGTATTTTGTATTCTGAAAAAACAAGCACCCAACATTCATAATTATCATTTTTAATGTCACTTATTGAAAGATGATGAGTCGGGAAAAATTCCAAAATCATGCATTCGTACGCGGGTCGTTCTTATGCTCCACAATTCAACTTTATCAATTTGCCAAGATCCAGATATAATAAGATATAATCTATCCTCTCTTCAAAGGACGAACTACAACATTCACATAGACCTGTGGATCTCCAAAATCAATACCACAAAAAGGATTATTATAAATACTTGTTCCAGTAATCCATGGTAGAGGTTTTTATAATTTTTCATCAAAATTGCTAACAAAACTTCGATAAAAATAACAAATATTTACTTAGTTATTCCTCGTCTAAGCTTCTGATTTTGTGGATTGACCTTTCGATGACACTGCATTCCGTATAGATTTAAAGTGGGGAAAATACTCTAATTAAAATGCATAGCACGTGATGAGTGCTCATTGAAAGCAACGCCTAAGAGGTCGATAGAATATTTATCGAGTAACAATCGATCCAAGTTTTCGATTTCAATAAAAGTCATAGTAACCGTGAACCTCTACGGAGAAGGTAACCAGAATTAATGAAATGTGAATCTACATTTTCATTATCACTTCATTACTTGTGTTTGGTTTCAATAGTAATATGATTATTTAATTATTAATATCCTTTATGTTTACCTACTTTTATCTCAATTAAGAATGTGATTTCTCCTTACATTAGAAATTACTCAGTGTGAAGGCAGTCAAATCACAGACAATCGTATTTAAAATTATTCAATTCATTGTGATTTTCTATGTTTTTCTACCTGTCAAACTTATAAATAAATTCAACCGCCCTATACGGTCTTCTTTATCACCAAATTCTCGGTAAAACAACAGCATTTCAATAACTTACTGTAGAGATATTATAGCCTTGCTAGACCAGTGTATTATTATTCATCACAGGAATATAATTTCGTTGTTAACGGTTAGCGTTTTAATGTAGTCAAGATATTAATAAAAAATCCGCGTCAAGAGCTTCTCGACCCATCTCAATCCACCCAAAGTCCAAGCTTTACAAACATCGTCTTAACGACGAACTCTAGCGCATTCATGTTTTTAGGCGTAGTTTCCATTTACTTATTTTTATATGAACATGCTATTTTTTTTATATTCCATGATATTGTTTTCGTACAATGGGAATTCATTCCTGCTAAGCTACTGCAAGTAGTTGTTAGCAGGAGATTAGTTCAACAATATTATATATAATACAACAATACATAAAAGCAATTAAATAAATGACGAAATATAAATAGATTATTTTTATTTAATTAATTATTAATTTAATGATGACGAAGAGAACGTTGGACGATATGTGGACTAAGATAAGTAAAATTCATAAAAAAAAATTATTTTATTAATGACGATGAATAATTCTTATAAAAATATTAATCGGGATATTTAGCCAGAGCTGTAATGATCAAGCAAGAAAACTTTTTTAATAATGTTTCCTGAAAATTAAGTTCCGTTAGGTATGAGTTTTATTTGATAATCTTATCCTAAACAAGCAGATACTGTTTCAAAGTAAGACAAAAATTGGACGAATTTTATAATACTATAGAAACATCTAATAATATTCTAATACAAGAACGTCAGGAACGTAAATTCGCTATTTTGATTGAGTTATTATTTTTGTAATAATTCCGTATTTCTGGCATATGTACGTATGTACGTATATTTTTATTCTAAATAATAGTTTTTAATAACTAATCAAAAAAGCCTACGATTGCATATAATTATGACGAAAGAATATAAAATTACATATTTTTTTCTAAATTTAATATTAATTGAATTATACCTTTTTTTACATTCTCCTTTCCATTATCGCATAGAAAAATAATGTATATTTAATTTAATTCAATTCTTAATTATTAATTATTTTTATTGAGATAAAAACCTTATTTTAATATTTAATCATCGTAGAAAATAATATTAACCCAACCTAAATGAAATATGAAAACGGAAAAAATGACAGAAAATAAAAAGATTGCAGTCGCATCTGGGACTCGAACCCAGGACCTCTGCCTATCCGGGGCAACCGCTGAACCAACTTAGCTAATGAGACCAGTTCAATTTATGTCATCTTCATCGATATCATATCTAAAATTCAAGAATTGTTAATATTATTATCCATTTTTTTTATCCCATATATAATATGGTATAGTAATGACGGGATATCTTGCATCGTTTTTAAGTATGGAACAAATTGTGGAAAAAAATCAAAGTTTGTTTTTAATCGGCATCGGGTTTTATTTTTGGAAACAGATAAATTTTTAGTGAGCAAAATAAATTTGGTTCAAAAAAAAAGATGTCAAGAGGAAAAATAATTCAGTATGTGTTCAGTAGTATGCAGGGTAGGCACTGTAGGCGGCGTAGGGAGCAGTATAGGCTGAAGAGTAGGCCAGGGGAGCGCTGTAGGCGTAGGGGCTGTAGGCGCTGTAGGGGGAGGCGTATGCCACTGGGGCGGCGGCGTAGGCGAGGGGGGCGGTGTAGCCAGCCACGACGGCAGAGGGCTTGGCGTAGGCCATGGCGCACAAGGCAGCGAAGAAGAACTGAAAATAAATCAATCGTTTCTATCACAAAGCACTTATACATATTGAAACATTATTTCTAATTTATTAAATTATCAATCGACATTGTTGTTGTTGTTTTGTTTTTTTACTTCAGAAATTTGCGACATCCATAATAATTTATTTATTTACTAAGTTATACAGCTAAGTGTGGGTACCAATAAAATGCATTTGTAAATCTCATGTATGGTTAGCAAGGGTTAAAAATGTTGAAATACGTGGAAAAAGGCAGTACATCTTTTTTGGCTAATATTTGTTCGCAGAACCATAGATGGTAATTAAAAAAAAAAGTATTTTGGAACAGTTAAAGATTTTGTGAAAGCTCGTGGGTTTATATAGAAAAATACACACGTTGTTAATTGGTGTTTTTTTTTTTAGTTTATAAAGAAATTGTAAACTCACTAGTTTGAACATTTTGTGAGGAGTGGATAATCTGTTGCAGATAACTGAAACTGAATGATACCTTTGATAGCCGATCCTACGTATTTATAGACTATCGAAAAAAGAAGATAGATTCGTCCTTGCTTGTCATTCAATGAAAGTTTATGGTCGGTACTGTACACTTGAACAGTGCAATATATTACCGGAGTGGGTATTCTATGGGTGCGAAGAATCCATTGTATTCCTGTCACGTACCTTGATTCGGTAGCCGATTTTGGCTTCATGAATGAAGCTCTGATCACTTGTTTGTGTAACTATTTGTTTGGTGTTTTAAATCGAATGAACACTGTTATGTATTAAAATATAATACTAGACTTAACCCATCGGGAAAATGATTTTTCTCTATAAATGTGTTCCCGAAAATACTAACTTATTTCAAGATATTTAATTGATAGGCGGCTTATATTTTGATTCAATGTTTTATTGGTAACAGGAGTGCATACTTGAGGGCAATTTTTAGTGTGCAGTATTGAACTTCAAACAAAAAACTTTTTTGTTGTTATATAGATGTCGTGAAAATTATTATTTTATCTTAATCTAGCCAAATACGTGAGAGCAGTTTCAGCCGCTTCAATGTGGCCAAAACCACCAAGATCACAAGACCTGAACACTGCATTAAATCGGCCTCATCAATATGAGATTTACAAAAAAAAAATTTTTTGGAGGTTTTCATATAAGATAAGAGGCAGATTTGATTCAGTGTCTCGGCCTTGTAATCTAGGTGGTTTAGAAGTGGTGAGAGATATCAAAACTACCTTGAAGGTGATTTTGGCGATATGCCGGTGCGAAAGAAACGCAGTCGCCCGATCGTGGCGGCGAGTAAGCCGATGGGTTAAGGATACATTGTGTCGCCAAAAAAAAGTTCTGCTTGGAAGAAAAAAAACGTCAGTCGTTAGTGTTTATAAAGTATTCGATATCTCTACATCACGTTTTTGACACCGCGATGATAATGAAAAACATTTTTTAATTTTTGTTTTTTAAGTTCATTGTTTTAGATATTTTTTATTGACAATATAATTACTGTGTTTGCAGTTAAAATTTTGACCAAAAGATAGTTTTAATTTTAGCTGTTGTAGCTGTTTTGATTTCCTGTGACGGTATAAATTTAAAATTCTGTACCTGTTATAATCCTGGATTCATCAATGAACACGCAATGACAGATAAAACTCGGACTCACTTAAACACTTTCTCAAAATGGTAGGCACTCTTAGCATAGCATTTGTGAAAGATAACATTTCAGAATCGAAACATTGCTTAAAACGGCTTTAACTTGTTCACTGCGGGCTTATACTATGTAAGATTGATGTAGGTATCCCACCAATTTTCTTGTTTGAACTATGCTAATGCTATATGCTAGTAAGTGGAAAACATGCAACATACGTTCGACGCCAGCTCTGTACTGTGTAAGAATGACATAATCTGTGGCACATTATGCCATCTTTTTCGTACGCCAAAGGGGTATTTTTGATTAAATATGGTATGGTCCGCATGTCTGTGTGAGCGGCAACGGGCAAAACAACGATACAACTCCCATGGAAGTGATCGGCAGAGAACGAGTTAACCGTGTTTAGAGACCAGATTTGAACAGCCGGGTAGTTTCCGGTCTTTCTCTACGCCATCTCTTCATTTTCCCGACTTCCTCCAGCCTCACAAAATACAGCAATTGGGGATACTATAGTCTGATTGA